>CAJHNH020001356.1:155000-175274 GCA_905116865.2 Candidula unifasciata | reverse complement strand
CAACGTCCGGCGGTCCGTTCAGTTCACGAGTGTTAATTTAGAAGGAGATCTATGGGGATCATCACCGGAGCTACAGAGGATGTGCTTTGTGTGATGCCCGGTAGGCAGCTGGCCTTTTGCGAAGAGAGACTGAGCCATTTTGGCATAAAACCCGGTGCAATAAAGTCGATCCTCTCACCTATACCTTTATTCCCCCCCCCTCTCTCTCTCCGTCTATCTCTTCTTCTCTTTTTATATTTTTCTCTTTCTATTTCACTTTTCTATTCTTCCTCTCTTCTCTCTCCTCTCTCTCTTTCCAAAAGTTCTTTTTTTTCTGATTTATCTCTTTACCACTTCACTGGCATGCTCTTCCTCATCTCTCCAGTCTTCTTCGTCAAAACATGAACAAAGAAATAATCACACATCCGGGCGCACAGGCATGGACGCATATATACAAACACACTTAGCACACATATTTATAACCAGCCCCTCATCAAAAAAGAAGTGCACACGAAAGCGAGCTCTCTTAATGTTGTCACCCTAATGTGTCATTGCTACTAGAAAGTGACAAACGACACACTATTCACAGAGAGACAGAGGGACGGAAGGTTGAGTAGACTGAGAGTCTAATGCATAGATAAGGTGAATAATCCACAGAAAGACAGAGTGATAGACAGCGGATCAGCCGACCCACGGACAAACAGACAGACGGACAGCAGGACAGCCAGCACCACTGACTGACGGACAGACAAACCGACAGACAGACAGCAAGCGGGCAAGCCGACAGACGGACAGACAGACAGACATACAGCAAGGGAGCCAGCCGACCGATGGATGGACAGACAGACAGCAAGCGGGCCAGCCGATGTACGGACAAACAGACAGACAGACAGCAAGAAAGCCAGCCGACCGAAGAACAGACAGACAAGCGGGCCAGCCGACGGACAGACAGACAGATAAGTAAGTAAACAGAAAGGAAAACAGTCGTACAAATAAACAAGATCAATGATGATAAAAACAGCTCCCGAAAGCTGTTTGCAGCTGTTTCATGTTATGACTACCAAGAAATATTTACCCAAACGAGCAAGTAACAGCTTACCGCAACGACTGGCCTCTCCAGGATTTCTCAATAACATCCTGCGAAACTTCCAACCTACCAAACATCGACCACAGCTCCTAGCCAAGTGAGAACTCCCCTGCCTCCACATAATCCACCAGTACTTGCGAACTAGCCTTGAAAAACCTTAACTAGAACACGCATCCCGCATCAGGAAAACACTACTCCACAACAGACGGCCGGAGCAAATAATATGTCCCCATTAACATACCCACAAATGCCTAACCAACGTAGACGTATATTTATTAGTTTGGCTGTTGTTTAAAAATGAATGCCTAATTTTATCTTGGCAATTGTGTTTTCAGAAGATCGTTAAATTTGTGAAACTAGGACAAGTTCTTGCCACCGCGAGTGTGGCTGGCACAGGGAATTTGGTTGCTCGTGTTTCCATCGGCCATTGACCTTGTATTTTTACAGTTTTTTTTTTAAACCAATGTCAAGGGAAGTGTAAAGTGCAAGAGGCCATAGTTCAATATGATGTCATTGTTTGTGACAATGTTCTTTATCTTCAGCCGTTCGTCCGTTAAAGGGCGGTTGGTACATTGTGCCGTAGTTTACAGTTAGGCTGCGATATCTGCGCCTTTTAACCCAACACATCCGATTTCAGCAAGCCCCTAATAGTCGCATCTTTGTTAGGGGAAAGCTGGTTAATTCTCTCCCCCCCACATCATCCCCCCCCCCACACACACACACACACAATCCTAAACCAGGCCCCAGAACAGACACAGGGAGTGGCATTGTTTGTGTTGACTGTAAGGGGAAAGCCTGCTTACATTACTGGGGATACCAAGGTGTCTCCAGTGTAAACGATCATATTCTAGCCAAAGGCGCATTAAGCATTTGTCTATGTCCAAATCAATATTTTTTCAAGTCGCCATGCTCAATCGAATAGCTGTCAGCAGCATTCAGTTATATTTACGGTCTGATTGGGGTTTGTGTGTCAGGCACACATAAACTATAACAAAATAGCCCCCCCCCCCCCCCCACCCCCGAAAGCTGTATTTTGGCTTAATCGAGTTATTTAAACATACGATGATCCTTGCGGGATTGCCTGTTAAGAGTTATACAGTGCAAAGTTCAAATGTTCAAACGCGTTGCACGCAATCCATTTCACAGACCTGATGTATATTTCATGTGGACGCACGCCGACTGCGAAGAATTTCACAAGGGGGGAGAGGGAGGTGTCTGTTTTCGTTTTTTCTCACAATTGGGTTCCAGGACTCACAAGGGGTTTAGGAGGCCCTGGTATCTGCTGAACTGGTGTGTTTGAATCAGTGTTGCCACTTTGGATCTTTTGTATCCAAATTTAGATCTTTTTCATTGCGTTTAGATCCTGTTTTTGACGTTGAGATACTAAATATTTTTTCTAGATTCTTTTCATATGGAGTTAGATATTTTATAGATTTTTTTTTCTTTTAGTGTCATTTTAATAATATTGAGTAAAATATTTACTAAAATATTTTTGTTTTGGTCTGGCACGTACATTGTGGCAACTGCCATTACTTAAACTTTGAACTCAAATGGTCAACACTCAAATATCTGACAACCCCGGTGCTGATTAATCGAATCGCGCGTAAATCATACTAACTTTGTTTCAACCGTATGCACTTTACAGAGGGAACTACAAACAGTGAAACATCATACGGTCTTATAGTAACCCCAGCCTTGCTGGTTAAATGAGAGGTTCTGGGTTTGCCCACATCTATTCCCTACTGTTATTAAATTTGAATATTTAAATGTATTAAAGTTATACTAGCTTTTGTTCACTGACACAATTACAGTTAAAATGAAACTTCAGAAAACTGTAAGAACATTAAAACTACATTTATTTTGAAAATTCAAATGATAATTAAATAAAAGGCTGTGGATAAAATTATCCTGTTATATAAGGTAAGTGGTCAACTGTCCACTTAGCTGTAGCTTAGGTTTATGTTGTCAGCTTCTGACTAAGCTTCGGAAACACATCAGGCAGGCCGAATCTTCCAGTCCAGTCCGGACAATCGGGTATCTGCAGCTAAGCTTAGGATCTACTTCTGGACTACCATCTGGAATACAATCTGGAACTAGAACAATAGAACAGTCCTTATACAAACAGTCAGGAAGGTTCTAACTGGAGACAACAATACCTCCAGTCTTTAAACTGTTACACTACACACATATATATGGAGTAGGATAGTAACAGGTGTTCACATTCTACTGGTATAGAATGGGAATGTGTACAGAACATGGTCCATAATCCTGATGGGGAAATATTTAGGAAACCAGTTTCATGAATACTCTCAAGAACAAGAGTTTACATCACACAAAAAGAAAGGACATTCCTCAGTGTAAATTGTTCTGATGTCTGCACACTAGTACTCCTTTAAAGGGTTAACATGCTTACACACACAGACATACACAGTCATATTTCACAATATTCTCATTTTAACCACATGGGTTCACATCACAAAGAATGAGAAACAGGGAGTGAGTTTACCAAGACCAGGAACTCATAACAGGTGCTTTGCACTGTTTGAAAACAAATGGGATTGACATATCTCCATCAATATACTGGGTGATGAGATAGATGTCAAAATACAATCATAGATGACAATGGGCTTTCCATCTGTCACAGTATTAACATAAAATATACAACACTCACTCCAGTTTAAATCTAAATCCACACATGTGCTAATCTTATTCAGCAGAGTTTAGAAGTGGTGAGGGGTGAAATATAATTATTACATTTGTAAGGCCACCTGCTGTAGAACTGAAATGTATTCCTAGTAATAGGGAAATATATCTACAACAATAATAATTACAAGCAGGGGCCATACATCTCTTTTCTGCTTCTTCTTCTCTGACAGTGTGAATATTAAATTCAGCCTCACTGTGTTATTCACTTTCCAAGCTCTTAAACTAGTCTCAGAATTATCTGGACTAAATCTAAATTAAAGCAAGACAGTGATTTATTAAGCTAATATCACCATGAGGTAAAATCAACTTAGAAGGGATTAGGTATAATGAATATACACTTCATTCCTTTTTAATTGTCCCACCATGCTGGAAACCGGAACTGGCCGAGATTTCACATGAGGACATAATTATCACTTAATTAATATAAGTATAATAATTGAAAATACCAATGCACGTTTCTAGTAGCAAATAAACATTAATTCAATCATCAAATCGATAATATGTTTGCATACATGTACATACTAGATCATAAACGTGGTTAGTGAGGATAAAGAAATTTATCATAGTTTTTGAGCCATGTGGGCATTAAATTCCAGAATTAACCTGTGGAATTAATTCAGAGGAATAAGCAGCAATACATCAAATTAAACTTATTCTTTTAACTCACCCCTGGCAGGGAATTCAAACAGAAAATTGGACCACAGGCAGACTAACAACTTTAGGTCTGAACCGGTCAATTTCTGAATTGAAAAGGGAACAGGAAGTCAGGAGGAAGTAACTCTTCAGTCCCCCTTGCCCTACTCTTCGCCTATATTACCTTTCAACTCTTTAATTATAATTTTGCTCCAATGAAGCATTAAGAAAAAGTTAAGGAAATTTCTTAATTAATCCAGTGTTATTATGCTAATTAAAAGCAATAGGAAAATGTTTAGAACTTTGGTAATAATATTATCTAAACAAAGCACTTTTTAAAAGGACAGAAACAGCTGTCCAGACCAGCTCGTCACATATGCCCAACGAAGATAAGTTTGATATTTACATATCAAACTTAAACTGGCCTGGATACTGTTTCTGCTACCTACAATCCACCTGCTAAATTATCCCCTAATTAATCTGCTATGGGATCTCAATAGGAACAAAAAATTTCTCCTTAACAACTGACTGGGATTTGTAGCCCCGTCCCAGCGGATATGACCGACTGCGACTAACATACCAAAGTCTTTTCCCAGAGAAAGTCAAGGCGGACTGTCCGCTTCTCTGAATAGAAACAATCTTAACAAAGAAAAGATGGCATGAAGGAAAGATCAGTTCAATGTTCAAAATACCTGTCTGAGTGCGTCTTATCCATGAAACTATCTGGGAGGATTTACATGGAAGAAAAGGTAAGCGCTGCTTACGACAGTGTACAGACCCTACAGTCTCAACCGTAGACTGGGTCTTGTGGGTTTCATCTGAAGATGAAGTAAAGGAAGGGTTCTTCCTCCTCTTGGCTGCACTGGCACAGACTGAAGTTTCTGGCCTGGTTGCAGAGGATTTGGCATAAGCCTCACCAGATTTAGGGTTGGGATCATTAATGGTCCTAACTAAACTGGCAAAAGACCTGAGCTTAAGGAGTTTACTCTTTAAGGGGTTCTCAGTAGACCTAGTTAGCTTTTTAGCAGTCTGCCTAGCTATCGGTCTAGTCTTGGTGAAACACACAACTCTTTTCAGAAGAGGTGTCCACAAATGCTTTGGTTGGCTCATCTTGGATTGGACCAAGATGCGAGACTTTTGGTCTCTCATGACCTGCTTATTTGCAGTCGTTGGGTTGTCAAAGTTGTGCTTGCACTTGGTTCTGAGGGGACACAACAACATACCCTGAGACCTCACCTTATCAGAAGCCTGAGACTCATTTTCTGGATAGTCAAAGTTGTGCTGGCCCTTGATTCTGAGGGGACACAACAACATACCCTGAGATCTCAGTGGCTTTTCAGAAGCATGAGACTCATTTTCTTGGTAGTCAAAGTTGTGCTGGCCCTTGATTCTGAGGGGACACAACAACATACCCTGAGATCTCAGTGGCTTTTCAAAAGCATGAGACTCATTTTCTTGGTAGTCAAAGTTGTGCTGGCCCTTGATTCTGAGGGGACACAACAACATACCTTGAGACCTCAAGGACTTATCTAAGGCCTGAGACTCTTTTTCCCTAACTTGTAAGCAGGACTGAGATGCATTTTTGCTTCTCTCAGTAAACTCTAGGATATCACTCGACTTACTGGAAAAATCTATGTCTTTAACTAGCACATGACTTTCTACTGACTGCGTGTGAGAATAAGTAGTGGGAGCATGGACATAAACAGACTCCGCTTTACAAGATACTATCTGCAGCGTGGAGCTGAAGTCTTCTGTCTCGCCACCTACCTTCTTCAAAGTTTCCTTGCTGTGCAAGCTTCTAGATACAATAATATTATCTAAAATGGGGTTGGTTTTGGGAATAACACTTTTTATTTCTGCCAAGGAATGACCATCTTGACAGAAATCACCACCCTGAGTTAACTCAAGTTTTGTGGTAGCTAGCCCACTAGTGGTCACTGCAGCCGCAGGCTCACTAGTTTTGATCTCTTGACAGCTGCCAAGGATCTCACATTCTCTACCAGGGTTTTCACTTCCAGATTCTGGTGGGGTAAGGGTTCTTTCTTCAATTACTGATCCTAAGTGACTGATACTAGTATTTGGCAAGGCATTTTTGACTGACATGGAAGTGTCTGGCTTTGGGGTTGTGAACATCCATAATTCTCGGGAAGGCTCGCCAGCAAAGGCTTTCTGGTTCCACTGAGCATGTTCAACCGCCTCTTTAAAACCTCTAGTTTGTGCATGTTGTTCCATCTGGACACACTCCAGTTGCCACTCCCAATCTTCCTTGACCTTCTCTGCAACACACTCTAGCAGTTTAATACCTGTGAATTTGCAAGCCTGACCCATTTCTATACTTCTAAAAAACCAATCTATAGAATCTACTTCCCTCCCTTGGACACCTACATTAGCTTCTAGTTGAGATTTGGCATTCAACAAATCAGAGACATATATATCTAGCTCAGCCCCACTCAAACCTGCCTCATGAGCAGCAAAGTCTGAGATGGTCTTGCCCAATAGAGAATGATATGCTGCCATCTCGGTTAAGCTGTAGTGACCCTTACAAGGAGTTTGCAAATTATCACCTATGATTGCTGCTGAAATTATAGAGTACTAGACAAGACTCAGAAAATTAGGTCAACAGAGGGTTAGTAAGCAAATCACATATGCATCAATCAAATAATCAATCACAGAATCAAAAAAAATAGCAATGCAATTGTCAATCCATTTTAACAAATCCTTAACCTTATGGGCAACCATTAATTTGGGAATTAAAATTGTCCTAGCCAATTATATATTTTGATTTCCTAAAGTCAGTGAACATTTAAACTATTTGTAAATTTCAGTTACATAATTACCCAAGTTAATTTTTGCTAACTTTAACAGGCAGGCAAACTAGTAACTAATGACTCTGAGCCCCCAGTGTTCTTTAAGTATATGCCATAAAATAAATCAAAGATGGCTAAACACTTGAACACAAAATATAAAAAAAATATGCTGTTGTCTAGGGAAAAACCAGGAACAATATCTCACAATTGTCTCACTTTGTGGTGAGTGAGGTTATAAACCCGAGAACGCCTCACTTTGTGAGTGAGGTGACAATTCCGAGACGAGAATCCCACTTTGTGAGTGGGTTCTATGCCGGGACGAGATCCCCCCAATCTGTGGCGGGTAACTTCGCTTTACACTAGCGAATGCACTATGTGCACTTTACAGAGGGAACTACAAACAGTGAAACATCATACGGTCTTATAGTAACCCCAGCCTTGCTGGTTAAATGAGAGGATTCTGGGTTTGCCCACATCTATTCCCTACTGTTATTAAATTTGAATATTTAAATGTATTAAAGTTATACTAGCTTTTGTTCACTGACACAATTACAGTTAAAATGAAACTTCAGAAAACTGTAAGAACATTAAAACTACATTTATTTTGAAAATTCAAATGATAATTAAATAAAAGGCTGTGGATAAAATTATCCTGTTATATAAGGTAAGTGGTCAACTGTCCACTTAGCTGTAGCTTAGGTTTATGTTGTCAGCTTCTGACTAAGCTTCGGAAACACATCAGGCAGGCCGAATCTTCCAGTCCAGTCCGGACAATCGGGTATCTGCAGCTAAGCTTAGGATCTACTTCTGGACTACCATCTGGAATACAATCTGGAACTAGAACAATAGAACAGTCCTTATACAAACAGTCAGGAAGGTTCTAACTGGAGACAACAATACCTCCAGTCTTTAAACTGTTACACTACACACATATATATGGAGTAGGATAGTAACAGGTGTTCACATTCTACTGGTATAGAATGGGAATGTGTACAGAACATGGTCCATAATCCTGATGGGGAAATATTTAGGAAACCAGTTTCATGAATACTCTCAAGAACAAGAGTTTACATCACACAAAAAGAAAGGACATTCCTCAGTGTAAATTGTTCTGATGTCTGCACACTAGTACTCCTTTAAAGGGTTAACATGCTTACACACACAGACATACACAGTCATATTTCACAATATTCTCATTTTAACCACATGGGTTCACATCACAAAGAATGAGAAACAGGGAGTGAGTTTACCAAGACCAGGAACTCATAACAGGTGCTTTGCACTGTTTGAAAACAAATGGGATTGACATATCTCCATCAATATACTGGGTGATGAGATAGATGTCAAAATACAATCATAGATGACAATGGGCTTTCCATCTGTCACAGTATTAACATAAAATATACAACACTCACTCCAGTTTAAATCTAAATCCACACATGTGCTAATCTTATTCAGCAGAGTTTAGAAGTGGTGAGGGGTGAAATATAATTATTACATTTGTAAGGCCACCTGCTGTAGAACTGAAATGTATTCCTAGTAATAGGGAAATATATCTACAACAATAATAATTACAAGCATGGGCCATACATCTCTTTTCTGCTTCTTCTTCTCTGACAGTGTGAATATTAAATTCAGCCTCACTGTGTTATTCACTTTCCAAGCTCTTAAACTAGTCTCAGAATTATCTGGACTAAATCTAAATTAAAGCAAGACAGTGATTTATTAAGCTAATATCACCATGAGGTAAAAATCAACTTAGAAGGGATTAGGTATAATGAATATACACTTCATTCCTTTTTAATTGTCCCACCATGCTGGAAACCGGAACTGGCCGAGATTTCACATGAGGACATAATTATCACTTAATTAATATAAGTATAATAATTGAAAATACCAATGCACGTTTCTAGTAGCAAATAAACATTAATTCAATCATCAAATCGATAATATGTTTGCATACATGTACATACTAGATCATAAACGTGGTTAGTGAGGATAAAGAAATTTATCATAGTTTTTGAGCCATGTGGGCATTAAATTCCAGAATTCAGCCTGTGGAATTAATTCAGAGGAATAAGCAGCAATACATCAAATTAAACTTATTCTTTTAACTCACCCCTGGCAGGGAATTCAAACAGAAAATTGGACCACAGGCAGACTAACAACTTTAGGTCTGAACCGGTCAATTTCTGAATTGAAAAGGGAACAGGAAGTCAGGAGGAAGTAACTCTTCAGTCCCCCTTGCCCTACTCTTCGCCTATATTACCTTTCAACTCTTTAATTATAATTTTGCTACAATGAAGCATTAGGAAAGGGGTAAGAAATTTCTTAATTAGTCCAGTGTTATTATGCTAATTAAAAGCAATAGGAAAATGTTTAGAACTTTAGTAATAATATTATCTAAAGCCTTAAATAATGGTCCCACGCCACTGAAAATTCTGTCAGATTGCAAAACCAGGTGGTTATCAATACAACCAGCTGTTGAAAGAATTGTGAACCAATGGTTGGAGTTAAAGACACATTTTGAAATAACAAGACAAAGTGAAAAGTGCTACACAACTGAGATACTATATGGAATGTACAGTGATGAAAAAAATTTGGCATTCCTTCTCTTTTTACAACCTTTTCTAATGGAAGTGCAAAAAGTTAATAAACTGTTCGAATCCAAACATGTTGATAAAGTTAAATTACTTGACGATCTCACTTTGCTATTTTACTCAGTTGGTAAAAGACTGGTGTTGCCAACTTCAAAAGTTGATTTGCTCACTTGCACTATAGAGAGCTATTTGGCTCTTAAGCCATACCTTGGATATCAAATTGAATCAAAAATTGATGATTTAAAAACAAAAGGACTGTTAACAGAGAATGAAGAGAACAACTTAAGAAAAACGCTGTCAAGATTTCCTTATCTCATTATTCAAGCAACTAAAGCAGAGACTTCCTGAAAATCTAGATGTATTGAAACATATTTCACTCTTTTCTGTGAGCAACATACTTCAGCCAGTAAAGGACATACCTAAATATTGTAAAGTTATGAAATTTTTAGGGGCTACTGACAATAGTGTCGCGGAAGCAGAATATCAGTTAACCAAAATAATCTTAGTTGAATGGACAAACAAAACAGAAACTGAAGCGTTTTGGAGTGAAGTGAGACAATTTAAAGATGCCTCATCAAACAGTCAATTCTGTAAACTCTTTGAATGTGCCATGTCTGCCATGATACTACCCAACTCAAATGCTGACGTAGAAAGAGTTTTCAGTGCTATGAATTACATCAAATCTAACCTAAGAAACAGGATGAAATTAGACCTCTTAAATGCTATCTTGACAATAAAGTTTGGCCTGATGAGAGTAGGAAAATGCTGTTCCACTTATCAGCTCCCTGATTGTGTATTAAAAGAAATTGGAACAGCTAAAGCATACCAGAGTAATTTGGGATCTGAAGCTTCAACTTCATCATCCAAGCTAAGTTTATCCTGTGGATCTTGTGAAGCAGACATCAGTGAAGATGAGGACATGTGTCTATAGGGTAAGTCATTTCAATAGTTTTGTAATTTGTGACTCTTTTCATTTGGATATTTTTTTAAATATTTTCCACGCAAATTTAGATCTTTTTAGATATTTTTAAACCCCGTTTTGGATCTTTTTTGTCAAAGAAAAGTGGCAACACTGGTTTGAATGACGGACAAGTCACTAAATTAGCTACTCGACCAGGTGACTCTGACAGTGTGATTGACTTGGCTCTAGTGTCGCCCACCATCGCCCCTATTTGTAGATGAAGTACACTGGGGAACCATGACAGCGACCACCTGACATTTCCGTGTTTTAGGTGAGAAGATAAGCAGAATAAATACTTTCCAGTAAGATAACACAGGACAGAATGCCATCATAAAAGTTAGAAGCTGCAAAGTTAATACCTCCCACGGGCACAACAAGAAATGGACTCAGCAATCGTGGTGGGATGAATAGGCTGAAAGGGAAAGGTTGGGAAAGAGACAAGCCGTTAAGGTGTGGCAGGAGGACAGGAAGAGTAGCACGTTGCGGTCTGAGCTCCTGAGTGACCTGAAAGATAAAGTCAATAAGACAACGGGGCTTTCAAGCTGTGCGCAATGCAGGTCAAGAAAAAGAAATGGAACGATTACTGTAAGAAGACGTGCTCTGAAGGGTAACTTGCCAGATTTTCATCGGGCGATGAATGGCAGCACCACACGACGCCGGAGTATCCTAGACTTTCAAAGCACAGATCTGACATGGCAGAAATCTGATGCAGATAAAGGACAGGCTTTCCTTCAGCGCTACTGGGACCAGACCGACCAGAAGGACGAGACAGCCAGACTAAGAGTAAAGTCAACAATTTTAGAGTTGTGTCAAAAGGCACAGCTAAGTGACGATTATTGTAATAGTAGTACAACTGAGACCATACGGACAACACTCAAGAAATCGTCCAACACCTCACTAGGCCCCTACGGCATCCAGTATGCTGTTATGCTGCAGATGTCAGAGGACGATATGTCAGAACTGGCAGTAGAGTTCAACATCAGCATCATAAGTGGTCTAATCAGAGAGGAGTGGCTACACGGCTACCTAATATCATTACCAAAACCAAATAAAGACCATTCCAAGATCAGTGGCTACAGCAACATTACCATGCAGAAAACTACGGGCAAACTCCTGGAGACCATTGTAGCAAGTAGACTCGCTGATGACTTGGAAAATCATGATACGTTACCACCTACACTTGGGGGATACAGACGAAGCAAAGCGACATGGCTCAATGCAGCAGTTTTCGCCCGTGAAGTCAATGAAGGTTTTCGAATGAGACAAGAGACATGTGCAGCCACACTAGACTTAGAGGATGCGTACAACAGAGTACCATTTAAATTCTTGGTGCACATACTTCTTTAACTGCAAGTATCTTACTTCCTCACCCACTATCTAGCCACATCGCTGTTTCAGAGACGGGTGATACTCAGGTGTAGTTGTTGGTCCTCAGAACCGACAACCATCATCCAGGATTGCCTCAAGGTTCTCCGCTGTCTCCAGCTCTATTTAATGTGTACATAGTGCTGACAACTGAGCAGCAATTGCACGGAAGTGGCCGGGCCCTGTCATTTGCTGATGGCGTCTTGGTATATCGACATGGAAGAGATCGTCAAAAGATTGCCAATTCAAGTGAACTTGATCACATCTCCTCCGGGTGCGTAGATTTTAATGCTCATACCAACCCTTCAAAGGCATCAGTAACGTGGTTCTCCTTGAACACGCTTATAGTGAAAGCAGACTTTCCTGCAGTGGAAAGAAGCGAGGAAAGTGTGACGAGAACATGACATACCTCAGAGTGAGGTTTTTCGCAACCTGTCTTTCAAAAAACATACTGACCATGTTATAACAAAAGCAAGCAAAGGCCTGTCAACAATGAGGGTCCTCGCCGCCGCTAATACTGAGCAGAGACTGCTTCTGCTTCTATTGAAGGGACTTGTACTTTCTCCCATCGAAAATGTTCTAGCCATACTCACTGTCTGTCATACTCATATTGAAAGACTTGAGAATGTGCAAAACGAAGCAATGCGCATTATTATGGGGTGCACTGGAGACACCTCTTGTTTAGCAATTTTGTTCCTTCTTGACCTCGCTACCATGAACTTCAGGATCAAGATCTGGAAGGCTCTTGCATACCTCAGTATAAGAGATCGAAAGCACCCTTTGCATCACATGCTATTCGGGGAAAAGGGCAACGGACTTGAGGGGCAAATCATGGCTGGGTATGGCAAAGGATGCCATCGGGCACTTATGCAGCCTTACAGATATCTTGCCAGATAAGGAAAGGATATCAGCGTCTAAAACGCCCAATCTCACATTCTCCTGTCGGGACACTTAAAATGAGTTGTTGGGAGCAGAATCCCACTGCTGTCAACGCCGAGGTTTGCAAGCTTATCAGTGACAAGTCAGATGAGACATATGTGCTTATCTTCCCAGACGGGTCCGTCTTAAGAGTGCATGGTCATTTACAGCTCGCTCTTCAGGCAGAACAGTTTAAGAAGCTGAGTGACTCTTTGAGCATGATTCGGCGGATCGAGGCAGGTAGGTTACGCAGACAGTGGATTGGGTCATTGTAAAACTCTCCTGTGTGTGCAGTTACCTTGATATTTGTCCCAGGGCAGGCATGTGTTGTTGGTAATGAAAAAGCTGATAGACTGGCAGGTGCTGCATTAACTGAAGATGGCCGACCCATGGATCACGCAGACATTGTAGAGAGATAGAACGATCCGAGGATTTTGGAAGCAACCTGTCCACATCTCTTTGTGTCGACGCTCACGAAGTCTTGTCAACCAGCATAGGATTGTCACTACTAACCGCGCCACGCTGATGAATATAGTTGAGAGGGAAATCTGAGCATCTATGGATGTGTCCGGAGTGCCGTGAAGATAATCCAACTCATGACTCATATCATAACTCATAACTACTCCATTCATTATTTCCCGTGTCTGATGTGGTATTCCCACACACGATCTATCGTCCACAACAGTGAGCCAAAGCCACAAGAGAGTATTGTGTGCGGTGTAGGCAGAGCCCTGAGATCGGGAGTTTATCTGCATTCTAGTCACCAGAGCACGTCAATCCGTGTTCCAGCGGTAACCTCGAGTCTCAGTGATTCTATCTGCCTCCGACAAGCGATGAATGAGAGCCTCTCTTGTCAAATTAAAACAGCTGATGCTGTGTCAGAAACAGGCTGTTGGAGATAATGCTAGAGCATGTTTGCAGTTGGGAGTCGCCGTGGCGGAGCGGCTATCGGAAGGTAATGGGTTCGCTCACTGGCGGGGCCGGACTTTTTTTTTTAAATGACCCAGGTCGACCCAGCCTGAGTGGGTACTAGGTGAAGTCCCGGGAAGTAAAGGCGGTCGGCGTTATGCTGACCACATCACCCATCTAGGTCCATAAAATACAGGTCTAGCCCAATATGCCCTATACGCCTAAAGGCATGGAAAAAGGTCTATTACTTTTTTAAATTTTATGTTTGCAGTTTGAGTGCTATTGCGTAACAGTCACATATTTTTTTAATGCTCAAGTTTTACTTCTTTAGATTTCCATACTGTGGGATGAACAATATACACAGAAAAAGAGCAAGAGGAAGGCAAATCAAACAGCAGCCAATCCCAGATTAATATTTTAAGGATCAGAATCAAAGAGCAGCCAATCCCAGGTTAACATCTCAAGGAGAGAGTCAAACAGCAACCAATCCCAGATTAACATCTCAAGGAGAGAGTCAAACAGCAACCAATCCCAGATTAACATCTCAAGGATCAGAATCAAAGAGCAGCCAATCCCAGATTAACATCTTAAGGATCAGAGTCAAACAGCAGCCAATCCCAGATTAACATCTCAAGGATCAGAATCAAAGAGCAGCCAATCCCAGATTAACATCTCAAGGATCAGAGTCAAACAGCAGCCAATCCCAGATTAACATCTCAAGGATCAGAATCAATGAGCAGCCAATCCCAGATTAACATCTTAAGGATCAGAGTCAAACAGCAGCCAATCCCAGATTAACATCTCAAGGATCAGAGTCAAACAGCAGCCAATCCCAGATTAACATCTCAAGGATCAGAGTCAAACAGCAGCCAATCCCAGATTAACATCTCAAGGATCAGAGTCAAACAGCAGCCAATCCCAGATTAACATCTTAAGGATCAGAGTCAAACAGCAGCCAATCCCAGATTAACATCTCAAGGATCAGAGTCAAACAGCAGCCAATCCCAGATTAACATCTCAAGGATCAGAGTCAAACAGCAGCCAATCCCAGATTAACATCTCAAGGATCAGAATCAAAGAGCAGCCAATCCCAGATTAACATCTCAAGGATCAGAGTCAAACAGCAGCCAATCCCAGATTAACATCTCAAGGATCAGAATCAATGAGCAGCCAATCCCAGATTAACATCTTAAGGATCAGAGTCAAACAGCAGCCAATCCCAGATTAACATCTCAAGGATCAGAGTCAAACAGCAGCCAATCCCAGATTAACATCTCAAGGATCAGAGTCAAACAGCAGCCAATCCCAGATTAACATCTCAAGGATCAGAGTCAAACAGCAGCCAATCCCAGATTAACATCTTAAGGATCAGAGTCAAACAGCAGCCAATCCCAGGTTAACATCTCAAGGATCAGAGTCAAACAGCAGCCAATCCCAGATTAACATCTCAAGGATCAGAATCAAACAGCAGCCAATCATAGAAACCACAGACAAGAGTGTGGGTGCTCTGGGGGTGGCCAGGAACTGGCCAAAGGCATCACATAAAGCAGCGTTTCTCAACCTATCGGTCGCGACCCTTATAGGAGTCAAGCGGCCCTTTGACAGGGGTCACCTACGACCATCGGGAAAAAAAAAACTGACGTTATGAAGAGGCAACGGAAATAGTTTTATAGTTGAACGGGAGGGGGTTGGGGGTGGGGGGGGCGGGGGGGGGGCGGGGGTTGCAAGACCATAAGGAGCTGTATTAAAGGGTCGCGACAGTTTTAAAACCACTGACGTGAACCTTAAATATAAACCGTGACACTGTTACTAATACAATTATCAGTTATTCCCAAACGGGGTGCAATTGTTTGTTATTTGAAACCCTACCCTGACTCATGCAAGGGGCCCTCAATATAGACGGGGCATAGATATGGCCTAACCGTTGAATATGGTTTCTGGAACATCTTCCCGGGTGATTCTCATCCGAATGGTGGCACTTTGTGTCATAGGGTGTTTATCGCTTGTGTGATGTCCTGGCGGGGTAAAAAAGCAGTCAGTCAGTCAGTCAGTCAGAAGTTGTTATATAAATGCAAGTTGTACCCTTGTGAAATGCAATTTTGTATTTTTATTTTTACTTCGAAGCCCAACCTGGCTTGTGCCGGGGGCCCTAAATATAGCCGGGCCAAAAATAGGGCCTAATGGCTGAATGGAGTCTCTGGGACCTCTCCACGGGTGATCCTCATCCGCATGATGGCACTTTGTGTCACTCGGTGTTTATCGCTTGTGTGATGTCCTGGTGGGGTACAGCAAGAGAGAGAGAGAGAGAGAGAGAGAGAGAGAGAGAGAGAGAGAGAGAGAGAGAGAGAGAGAGAGAGAGAGAGAGAGAGAGAGAGAGAGAGAGAGAGAGAAAAGAAGTTGCTGCACAAGACCGAACTCTTATCAGAAGAGATGAGACATATTCTGTTCATAGTCAATGTTGTGTGGCGTTGGTAGTTGTTATCTTTCCTGCCATAGGCTTCTGTCTCCTGTACTTTCACACAGTTTTAACACAGATCGCCATCCATACCATGATGTCTGACTCTCTTAGCATGCTTTCTCTCTCTCAGTGTCCATCTGCCTTTTCCCCCTTCAACTTTCTAACTGCCACAATGTACTCCAGTTTTCTCCTTCTCAGAAACTGACCAAAGAATGCAGATTGTTCTATTCTGATTTGGGCACTCAATTATCTCCGTAAGTAAATTTCTTACTAGATCGTCTATAAACCCTATCTCTGTCGTTTCCATATAGTTGTTTTTATTAATTGACCAATTAATTGTTCATGATTCATTCTCGTATATCAGGATTGATTTACATAGTTCTTGAGAATCCTTTTTCTCACGTCATTTGCTAAAGAAAAATTGCAGAAAATGTTCTTCATTTTATGGGAGCTAATGCTAGAACGGTAATAATTACGTTTTGTGGTATGTGTGAAAGTGAGTCATAGTCTCTCCGCGTCCGTAAGTAGACAATATAGATGCAGCATGGAAACGTGTAAAGACAAAGCGGGTACAAAATAAAAGTGTTTACATAAACTTCTTCTTCTTTTTTCTTCTTCTTCTTCCTCCTCTTCTTCTTCTTCTTCTTCTTCTTCTTCTTCTTCTTCTTCTTCTTCTTCTTCTTCTTCTTCTTCTTTCTTCTTCTTCTTCTTCTTCTTCTTCTTTTTCTTCTTCTTCTTCTTCTTCTTCTTCTGCTTCTTCTTCTTTCATTCAGTCTATTCTTATATATGTAACTAATTCTCATCTCCCTGTCTGTTCAGGCCTACGTCCCTCGCCCTCCCACAGGTTTTGATTAACAGTTTTTCTAGTAATGCAACTAGCCGGTTTTCTCAGCAAATGACACCCCATCAACACAACATTTACCACCAACACAACAGTTACCACCAACATAACAGTTCAAACCAACACAATAGTTACCACAAACACAACAGTTAACACCAACACAACATTAAGACAACGCAAAACAGCCAAGACTCAATGACCCGCAGCTGACGGTCACGAATCACCGGCGGACCGTGCCTAAATAATGAATCATCCTGCAGTCAGTAATTGACAGGGAGCACACACACCACGTCAACGGTTCAATAATGTTCACCAGGTGTTGTGAAAACATAGTGCGTTCAAGATACTATACTCTGAGACAGTCTTTTTCATTTGGCGGCCAGCAGATACTCTGGGGTCCGCGGAACGAATGTGGAATGTGAGAGGCCTGTGATCACATCCCACAACCTCAAAGAAAACCGCAACTTTAGAATCACAGTCCTTTTGACGATTATAGCACTTGTTCAACGAAGACAATGGATTGCAGAAGTGACTGCGCGACATGGTTCGCTGCATCTTACATTAGAAGTCCCGTGTGGGTCCGGTGCCCCATTGCCGGGAAAACAAGAACAGACCCACTGCCTCCCCAACTAGCATATCGTAAGAGTCGACTAACTAGGAGCTTCTTCTGAAGTCGGGGTGCATGTGCTTGGGATACAAGGACCCAACAGTCTGCCTAAAAACAGGTCAGATCTGTGAAACGGATGTGCATGCAACACTCAATTTCTAGAACACGACTAAATTCCAGAGGTAGAAAAACAACCACAACTTTCCGCTCGAGTTAACAGGTGGTGAAAGTGAAGCACAGAGTATACCTGGAATGTCCTTACAGTGGAACCCGCCAAAGAAATAAGGATAGGGGGTATAGACAGAAATGGGAATTAGAGGCATTACTGATTGCTGATTTTAAAACGGAGACCATGACATCCCGGGCATACCCATCGACGCTCCATTTCCTGCAGAAATATCTCACAGTGTAAATTTGTCTGTCCCAGAAGTATACTGGTTGAACAAACATCGTACTGTTATTCTCGCAGTCATTTCTTGTTGGATCCTTACTTAATTCCAGATTTACAAACCATTACATATGTAATTTGATCTATATATCTTCCATGAGACCAGGCTGATAGATGGTGCTTATAATATCTGCCTTGCCCAGTATGAGTGCTCTTGTTGATGTCGCTGTTTTAGCCAAACATTCTCCTTGTTCATTCCCTAGCATTCTTAAATAGATCTCCAGACAGATCTCACATACTTGGGGTCATTAAATGGAACAAGAGAGTGAATTACAGAGATCAAATAGAAGCGGGTAACATCTGCAGCAATGAACCAGCAGGGTTCTGAATGCTGTAGAAGAAGAAGAAGAAGAAGAAGAAGAAGAAGAAGAAGAAGGAGAAGGAGAAGAAGAAGAAGAAGAAGAAGAAGAAGAAGAAGAAGAAGAAGAAGAAGAAGGAGAATAAGAAGAAGAAGAACAAGAACAAGAAAAACAAGAAGAACAAGAACAAGAAGAAGAACGAGAAGAACAAGAAGAAGAAGAGGAACAAGAACAAGAAGAAGAACAAGAAGAAGATTAAATTGTAGCTGTCTAGGACGACAGCGTTAACGGTGTCGATGATCTGGTAAACGTGTGAACGCACTCCAACAATTCTGCTGACGCGGTTGTCTGGGCCGCACTGTAACTGCGCTTTCTTTGTTCGGGAGGTGGCTCACGAGCGACCGCCGTCAGTGACCTTTGACATTTCAATGGTTGATCGACTGTTGGACCAAAGGGGAGGATGCAAGGGGCGTTTACTGTAAGGGTTGTTTGGTTTATGTTTTTTTTTTTTAAACCAAAGCCGTGCTCCCCTTCCCCCTTTTTCTCCCTCTCCCTTTTCCTTCTTTTTCGTCGCCGTCTCCTCCAAATCTGCAGTCTGCATTACTGACAATCTGACCTCCATCCCAAGGATGAGAATTTGTTTATAAGGAGTAGAAAATTATAGGGAAGAGAAAAAGTTGGTAAGAAACAACAATTAGTTTATGTTAGCTTTACAAAATCGATCACAATAAACAAACAAAGGAAGTTGCGGCGATTAGCCTTCGTCAGCACACAAAGGACAACACAGTACACATTAACAAATAGGCTCTAACTATGAAGTGACTACATAGGACTCTAATGTATAAAAAATACTCATCTAGTGTCCTTGGCGAAAAAACCTATGAGAGTACATGTCCCGAAAATGATATAGCCACACAGCACAGTTAAACTGGCGCACCACAAAACTGTTAACGTTGAAACCTGCAGTCCAGTGTGGGCTGTTAAAAGTTAAAGTCGAGAGGCTCGACTTCATTGCACTGGATTTTATCACAAAAGGCTCGGTCTCTCTCCGCAGAACAGCTAACCGCCTGCCGAAAAACGCCACACAGAGCACGAGCCCTGTAGCTACGGCGACGATCCCTAAGGATCTCAGTAATAATTATACCCGTGAACTGAAGGACGCAGCCGTGAAACGAACCCACAACCCTCAGAGCGGAAAGCAAACGGCTTGACCCCTTCGCCACAGAGACCCCTACAGTGTGGGTTGGTGATGGTGAATGCGACGCTCAAACTAAATCTGGAAACACCGAATGTAGAAGACAAATTTACAAAATAAACTATCACAAACGACAAAATAAGCAAACAAAAATAGGCGTCACTGTCACGCTTGTGGCACACCGGGCACACCTGGAAGAATATCCTGCATCGTTCGGACACATAAGTTTTCCAGGCTTCTACGTTGGAAAGAATGATGCAGATGGGGAGTGTCTGAGGGCTTTTGACGCAACTCAAGACGTGGAAGAAAGGCAAGACGAGTAGTTAACCGGATGACAAGGTATACCATCAATATGGAGACTCTTCGCTGGCCGTTGAGGTCGGGAGACGGGGCTAATATGGGCTTATCCTGAATTATGTGACGTCGAATCGTTACCCAGATGAACCCAGATTGTAGTAGTA
>CAJHNH020001356.1:145000-152500 GCA_905116865.2 Candidula unifasciata | reverse complement strand
TCACCGGTGTAAGGCAAGAAAACATGCACAAAATGGAAGTTTAAAAAAAAATACTGACGTCACGAGGTCAGCTACCCTAGCATGACACCGCCCAGTGAAGTGGAACTGGTGAGGTCAAATCCTGGATCATTGATTCCACAAAATGACTAATATATTTGTCATCAAAGGAAATTAGCTTGGCTGACGGATAGACAAACGGTAACAAACATACAAAGTGGGGCGTATTTTTTTTTTAAAGGGGGAAAAAACTATTCAAAAGAAGTTAAAGAACATATGAAACTTGTAATATTAAAATAAATGACATAAACTGAGCAAATAGGTATACGACGAACTGTATTTTTTCGTTTGTAAGACGACGCCATGCATAGGACGGCATCCATTTTTTAGCATAAAATTAGAAGAAAAAAAAATATTTTAAATATAGTCCTGGAAAAAAGTCAACCCCTAATTTAAAATTTACAATAAAGAAAACATACATCGCTCTTCACACGCGGAGTTTTTAAAGGGGTAGAAAATTATAGGGAAGAGAAAAAGTAGGTAAGAAAGAACAACTAGACTAGTTTATGTTAGCTTTACAAAATCGATCACAATAAACAAACAAAGGACGTTGCGGCAATTAGCCCTCTTCAGTAAATAAAGAACAACACAGTACACATACAAAAAATATGCTCTATGAAGTGGAAATTACAGTAATGTGCGTTGTTCTTCGGTCACAACTGATGCTGACCACTTACCATGCAAAAGTAGTAATGATCAATGACTGTTGAGTACAAATTTGCTGATCAGTCCAGTCTGAGCCATTAAAGTTCATGAGCAGTGTGGACGACAGCTGAAAGCCACATTAGAGGTAGGATTTGCCTTTCGGTTTTTTCTAGACTGCCTCTGGTTCTGTGCCAGTATAACATATGCTGGCTGACAGACGCCCCTCTCCCAGCTCCCATCCCCTCCCCACCACCCCCCCCCCCCTTCTTTAAAAAAAAAAGGCAGACAGTTAGATGGGCAGACCAATTATATAGCACAAACAGGTGGATGCACAAAGGGGCGGACGAATGGACTGATGGACAGACAGAGAGACAGTCTCACAGCCAGGCACGTCTTATAATAAAATCAGATGGGTGTGGGAGAAGACAGACAGACCGACAGACAGACCGACAGACAGACAGACAGACAGACAGACAGACCGACCGACCGACCGACCGACCGACCGACCGACCGACCGACCGACCGACCGACCGACCGACCGACAGACAGACAGACAGACAGACAGACAGACAGACAGACAGACAGACAGACAGACAGACCGACAGACCGACAGACCGACAGACAGACCGACAGACCGACAGACAGACAGACAGACAGACCGACAGACCGACAGACCGACAGACAGACAGACAGACAGACAGACAGACAGACAGACAGACAGACAGACAGACAGACAGACAGACAGACAGACAGACAGACAGACAGACAGACAGACAGACAGACAGACAGACAGACAGACAGACAGACAGACAGACAGACAGACAGACAGACAGACAGACAGACAGACATTAGCTTCTATATCTGGCACGAACTTGGTACCGCGCAACCCAGTAACCATAAAACCTTAGAATACCTAAAAAGAAATAAAAGTGTCGATCAATTCAGCACCTGGGCGCTGCCAATACCAGCTTTATCCTTGCAATATTTATTTACTATTTCACTAGGAACTACAAGATCGAAACATTGTGCATTCGATCGATTTTGTCCGGCTACGAGCTTTATCGAACATTACCGAAGTCAGTTTCCGTGCTGAACGTGTTTATGATGTCGTTAGTGGAAGTTCCAAACTGACTGCAGACGGGTAGCCCTTAACTGCTCAGCTCATGTGATAACATAAAATCACACAAACTGTCCCCCATTTGAAAACTAGTGAAAAGCGTGTTAGTCCAGGCAAAAGCTTGAAGTTTGCACACGCTAACTAAAAATTGCATTAGGCAACTCAAAGATGTGTCAACACTAACGATCCCACAGAAGAACTGCAGCTCACTGTTGGCGCAGACAGTTAATTAGGATAGCCGGCGTTGCACCTGCAGAAGTACGCGCCATTCAGAACAAAATCGACCACCCGCCATTTTGATACGGTCAACAACACGTCGCAGGCACACACCAATACGCTAAAATTCACGTGAACTCCTCATCTGAAAGTGACACACCAAGCCCTCAGGTTAGTAGCTGGGCACCGAACCTTTGGACTCCCGGTTCAGGAAGGGAAAATTTACATCAGCGAAACCTAGTGAAAAGACATAACTTTTCAGAGCGTCGGCGATCAGCCGGCTAATGGCCATTTTAATCGGAAGTCTGTTAAATACATCGCTGTAGTCGTGGTGTCGATGTTAGAGCAAGGGATGTCAAAACCAATCCTGGGTTCGAATCAGAACACCGTACTATGTTTTTCGAGTGTATGCTTTCCTGTGACGTCTAGAGAACAAGCGGACTAACTGGCAACCAATGCACCAACGCAGGTGGGAAGAAGCACGGTCAAAGAAGATATCAGCAAGGCTTCACGGACTATGTTATTGGATAATGAAGAATCTCTTACATCAATATGACTGCCTGACATAAGGGTGAAGCATGGCAAAGCACGTCTATGCAGCCTTTGAGGCCGAGATAGGAACCCAGCTAGCTCCCCGTGGGTGCAGTCAGTAGACTTACCTTGAAGTGGCTGCTGCATCAATAGCCTGAGCATGCGTAAGAATGCAAACTGCAGTGACGGTGACTCTGATAATGTAACTTAAGATAATGAGACACTGGGGATCTTGTAAGAGTCAGGAGTAGAAGCATCACAGAGTTGCTTTCATAAACGAATGATGAAAACGTCATGGATACATAGAAAGAGAAACGAAGATGATTTGAAAGCAATTAAGTAACGATGAGAACTTATTCTTCTTCTTCTTCGCCTTTACTGGCTGTGAACTTCGGGGGAAAGTTGTGGCTGTTCATCCACCTCTGGACTTGAGTCTTGCTGCAGAACCTGAGTTATGCGTCTATATCCGTTTCATTGATCCGGCTTATCTGTATGCAGACCCGTGGCTCCTTGCCTCTCAGGCAGATGCACTTCGAAGGATGTCCCCAATTATTTGACTCCTTCAACACGCTTTTGAGGAGGTAGCTGGCATGTTTGGCCAGCTAGATGCTGACTTATACACATTAGGGATCAAACCGCTGGTCGTGAAATTTGACTAAGTTTCCCAAACCAGGTACAAATATGAACATTTCGATAGAGCTCTTTGTCAGTGCCACAATAACGGAGCTCAACCACATGGTGGTCAAGAAACGTGTACGCCTTACATCTCACTATGTCAGCCAACATGAGCTGCAGAAGTCAGACACAGACAGCCACCATGAGCTCCAGAAGTCAGACACAGTCGTGTCACAGACAGCCAACATGAGCTGCAGAAGACAAACACAGACGTATCACAGACAGTCAACATAAGCTGCAGAAGTCAGAAACAGACGTGTCACAGACAGCCAACATGAGCTGCAGAAGTGAGACGCAGACGTGTCACAGACCGCCAACATAAGCTTCAGAAGTCAGACACAGACAGCCAACATGAGCTTTAGAAGTCAGACACAGTAGTGTCCCAGACAGCCAACATGAGCTGCAGAGGTCAGACGCAGACGTGTCACAGACTGCCAACATGAGCTTCAGTAGTCAGACACAGACGTGTCACAGACAGCCAACATGAGCTTCAGAAGTCAGACACAGTCGTGTCACAGACAGCCAACATGAGCTGCAGAAGTCAAAAACAGACGTATCACAAACCACAAACAGTCAACATGAGCTGCAGAAGTCAGAAACAGACGTGTCACAGACAGCCAACATGAGCTGCTGAAGTCAGACACAGACGTGTTACAGACAGCCAACATGAGCTGCAGAAGTCAGACAAGGACGTGGCAACCTGAATGCCTTTCCTCGGTAACGGAATTCCCCGTGTGGGTTACGGACCCCGTTAGAAGAAAAAAAAGGGGGGGGGGGGGGGTAATCCACTGAACCTTCCTAAAAAACATGTCGTAAAAGGCGACTGTGAGAGAAGTTCAAACCCCAATAGGACAACACATTGAGCGATCAACACGCGGTGACGCCAAGTGATAAAGCGTCACTATTTAGAGGAAAATTCCCCCAAGTCCCTGACGGTTGCAGTGCAACTTGGCAGCCAGATAGGGTAGGGCATAAGAATCATAATCGGGGAGGAAAAGTGTTTCCTTCTAAGTAGGACTGCATTGCCTGGCATGCAAAGAATCAACAGTCTTCTTTAAAGTATGCCAGATATGTAAAACGGACGCACACACATAACACCAATTCTGGAGCAAGACTATAGTCTACAAGTGGACAACCAGAATTGTTTGCCGGAGTTTACAGCCGGTAAACAGTAAGGTGAATCATGAGAATAAATATAAACGGTAACGCAACATACACCAGATTTTACCTGAATTGCCCTAAACTCGGACAGATCAACAATCAACCAAACCAGTTGTATTCTCCTCGAAAACACCACACTGGGGATACTAAGATTCCACCATTAGAACATCCAATGTCACAGACAGAAATAATAAATAGTTCCCAACACCATTGGAAAGTCTACCGGTTCAGTGCATTTAGAGACCGACCCGGCATCTTTGAGCGGCTTTAACAGCTGACCGACCTGGGCTAGCACATGGCAACAGCGATCTGGACTCTATATTTAGATCTTGCTTCAGTTCGTAAGGGCGTGGTTAGGCCTGTCACACTCTTCAAACCACAACCAATCGTTGAGCCTCCTTGTGGATTTGCACCCGATTGACACTCGACTGCCGCAAGATGCAGGACGGTGAACGCACCGCGTTTAGTTCCTTACGGCCCGTTCACCTTGCAATCCTTATGTTTTTGTTGTTGCTTGCAACAGTGCAACGGGTCTTAAATGGGTTGTAAACCCAAGGTACTTTTGAAACAGGCAGCGGAAATTGCCGATGTAATTGCCTTAGTCTTAAGTGCCTTTAGCTGCTGTGTACGTGTGGGTGTGGTTGTGTACGTGTGCCAGCGCGTGCAGATGTGTGAGTTTGTGAAAGAGCTAAGAGTGCGTGTGCCTGTGTGCTTAAGCGTGGGTGCGCACGTGTGTGAGCGTTAGTGTGAGCGTAAGTGTGTAAGTCCTCGAGTGTTTGTGTATGTGTTGCGTAAGCTCTGAGTGTGAGTGTGCGTATGTGTGAGTGCGCGAATGTGTGTGAGTGCGCGTATGTGTGTAAGTGCGCGTATGTGTATATGTGTGTGTGGATATGTATAGATATAGATATAGATAAATATAAATGTATATATTCCTATTCGCATTCCTATTTTCTCAAACTGTTCTACGTCAGAGGGGTGTCACGTTATCTTGCATCTAATTACATTAGCGCAGGTGTCGCATGTTCTATACTACACGACGACACAGCTTTCAACAAACCCATGACATCTTAAACTGGTCCTAACCCCAAACCCCCCACCCAACAGCCTGAGCCCAGGTCCCATGAGAGACTCTTTTCGAAGAAAAGAGTACAACGTGACACCCCTTTATCCTAGGCCAGACTGAGACAGACAGGCCGGGAAACATAAATAGGACCAAACATATATAAATTTGCGTTCTGAATGTTGTGATGTCTGTTTCGGACTGCCTCTTTTGTTTCTCGGAAGCAGTTTTTATGTGTGTCTGTGGAATCGTCACTACAGCTACGGAGTCTCGTTCATTGTGGTAGGCTCTCGGCCCTTAAACAGTTTGTCTTGCACTAAATACTTCGGTTCGCGAGTGCATAAGTTTCTAAGATTCTCGATGCTCGTCGCTGGAGCAAGGGACGTTTGTGCTCCGCGTGACACTCTCGAGTGTAGGGCAAGTCTGGAGAAAACCCGAAAGATGTGGAATAACGCCTGCTGCAGCTGAGCTTTATTGTAATCAGAATACACCAGCTTTGATCTGTAGCTCAGGGACTGCAACATACTCAGCAAAAAATATTTCCTGTTTGCTTTGTTTTGTTTCATGCTTGAACAATGTTTGTTAATCTGATAATAAGTTCAATCTGTGTGTGTCTCCAATACGTGCTGAAATAGATTTTTTTCTCCCAATGATTCCTTTGGCAAAAACAACCAAATATTTAATTAATTAACCAACTATCTGACCCATCAATCAGTGAAAAATAAAAATAAAAATGAACGAAGTAACAAAAAGAATGATTTAATCAACTAATCACCTATCAGTCAATCAACCAACTAAAAAACTAACCTAATAATCAATCTATCAACCAAAAAACCTATCAATCAATCAATCATTGAAAAAACGAACCTATCAATATCTCAGCAACATAACCTATCAATCAAGCAGCCAGCCAACCAACCCATCATTAAATAAACCAATTAACCAACCTATCAGTCAATCGACTAAAAATAAAACCAAACCTATCAGTACATCAATCAATCGATCAACCAAAAAAAAGAATAAATAA
This sequence comes from Candidula unifasciata, assembly GCA_905116865.2. Lineage (NCBI taxonomy): Eukaryota > Metazoa > Mollusca > Gastropoda > Stylommatophora > Geomitridae > Candidula > Candidula unifasciata. The sequence goes on along the minus strand of CAJHNH020001356.1, from coordinate 146,011 downwards.
AAACTGACCAACCTATCAATCAATGAGTTAACAAGCTATCCAGCCTATATTTCAATCAACCAATTATTTATTTTATCAGTCAAGCAGTTACCCAACCTAAAAATTATTCAATCAGTTACCCAAAAAATCAGTCATGTAACCAACCAGCATATCAATCAATCAAACAACAAATGGACCTATCAGTCAATCAACCAACCAACTAATAAATCTATCAAGCAATCAACCAACTAACCAATCCATGAATCAATCGACAAAAAAACCAACATGTCAATCAGTCAACGAACAAACCAGCATGTTAACCAACCAACCTATCAATCGATAATACAACTAATAAATCTACAAGTTAATCAATCAATGACCAACCTACCAATCAGTCAACCAACTAACAAACATATTAGTGAATCAACCATCTAATCAATGTATCAACAAATCCACCAACTAACCAACTAATCAACCTGTAAGTTAATCAATCAATCACAAACCTACCAATCGGTCAACCAACTAACAATAATATCGGTCAATAAAACAATTGACCAATCAATGAATCAGTCAACTACCAAACAAGCTAACCAATCTATTACTTATCACACTAACTAATCAACCAAGTAACCAACTAAACAATCTACCCACCAACTAATCAACTAAGAGCAAAGCCAGTCTAATAAGCAATCAACCTATCAACCAAAACTGCCAACAACTACTCCAGTATTAATTGAAAATGTAATTTAAAAAACAAAACCTGGAAATTAAATGGAAAAAAAATATTCAGGAAACGTAAAAAAAAAAAATTGAAAGGGATATCTATAGCTTAGCAATATTAATTAAATAAAGCAAATCTATTTAGGAAACGAAGATCTATAGCCTTACGATCCAGTTAAACAGTTAGGAATGGAAGATAGAGTTCACAAAGCTAAACAAAAGGTGATAGACAGGTATTAGGCAAAATGTTTCACAGTCAAAATGTTCCATAATCAAAATGCGATAAGGATTAATCAGATTTTATTCTTACGC
>CAJHNH020001356.1:130000-132500 GCA_905116865.2 Candidula unifasciata | reverse complement strand
TCCATTAATGTCCACGTAAAATTGCAGCAATGAGCGTTCTAAAGCCAAGAAACAACATACAATTCACGCAAAAGTAAACAGCCCGCTAGAATCTGTTTGCCAACACTGCATCCTGTTTATGAAACACCGGGCCAGCTATGAAAACATGGAAATTTCCATCTGCTGTGGCCCGCCAATTTGTTAAACAGGGAATCAGGTAGTGTGATGTGAACGCGCACTTATCGCCATGTATCTGTTGCCCCAATGCGTAACTCGTTGTTATGACCTAGATCTTGCGGCAGTTTAACCTGTTGTTGCTGTGACCGCAGTGTTTGGGGGTCCTGCAGGGCAGGCCACCGTGAAATGAAAGATGATGTTTGGTGGGTGTGAGTTAGGGTAGTTGTGTGTGCGATTATAAGGAAATATGTGCCTTGTTTGTGTGAGAGTGTGGGCGAATGGGAACAACTAAAGATAGACAAAGAGGCAAAGTAGGTCACAGGGACAACTGGACGGGACAAGTCAAGTTACACACACACACATACACACACACATACACACAAACACATACATACACACACCACACACAGAAAGACATTTATACATACATACATACATACATACATACATACATACATACATACATACATACATACATACATACATACATACATACATACATACAAACATCCATCCATCCATCTATCCATCCATCCATCCATCCATCCATCCATCCATCCATCCATCCATCCATCCATCCATCCATCCATCCATCCATCCATCCATCCATCCATCCATCCATCCATCCATCCATCCATCCATCCATCCATCCATCCATCCATACATACATACATACATACATACATACATACATACATACATACATACATACATACATACATACATACATACATACATACATACATACATACATACATACATACATACATACATACATGCATGCATGCATGCATGCATGCATGCATGCATGCATACATACATACATACATACATACATACATACATACATACATACATACATACATACATACATACATACATACCTATCTACCTACATACATACATACATACATACTTACACACATTCACTAGATTCAGTGACACACACCCACACACACAGTCACACACTCACCACTCACCCGCAATACACTTTCATCTGCTCAAACTCTGCGGGTGCCAAATATCGCACCATGCGTTGATCATTAAGTGAACTCCCTACACTGGACAAGTCAAACAGAGGCTTCCCTGAGGACCACGTGGATCCAGTCGTATCGCCATAAGTCCCATACATGACAACTCGTTTAATAAAAATTGTTGCAGAAGGTTTCCTTTGTTCGGACCGCAGGTGTGCTTACACAGGGCCGCATGCAACGTTAGTCTGACATGCCTGTCGAACAAGATATGGTTTTCCTAATGTTTTGTGCCGGTAGTTCCTAAGTGGTGGTCTGTAACTGATGCTTCAACCGACAATCAACTTCATCTCTGCTGACTACAGTTTGTATTGGCACATCTGATGGCTGCTGCGGTCTTTTCAAGTCGGAATACTAACCAAGATGGCTTAAGTCAAGGCTAAGCAACTGCGAGGCAAGAAGAAGGAAGAGCTTCTGAAGCAACTCGATGATTTGAAAAAAGGAGTTGCAAATCTTGCGTGTGGCTTAAGTGACAGGGGGCGCTGCAGCCAAGCTGGGCAAGATCTACACTGTACGCAAGTCTGTTGCCCGCGTGCTCACAGTCATCAAACAGACACAGAAAGACAACTTGTACAAATGTTACCGGAAGAAGACCCACAAGCTCAAGGATCTCCACCAGAAGAAGACCAGGGCCCTGCGTCGGGCTCTCACACCGTACGAGTTGTCCCTGAAGAGCAAGAAGGAGCTGAGACAACAGAAACTTTACCCTCTAAGGAAATATGCTGTCAAAGAATAAATGTTTCTATTAAAAAAAAATTTGATGGCTGCTTTATGCATTTAATGCGTCTGTGGGCTACTGGATTTTCTGAGACTGCAGTCTTTGTCAGTTTTTTACTCTCAAGTGACAGGGATTGGCATTCTATTTGGCTGTCATTGACACAGAAAGAGAGCAGCTATGAGATGACTCGTTTGCTACGAAGTTGAAACTGTCATTACTTTTAAACTTACCTTTTTGTTCTTGTGGTCACCGGATATGTTATTTGACCTCTGTTAGGCAGACAGATTACTGGTTTAAAAAGGACAACTGATTCATACAGAAGTCATCTAAGTGACAAATGTCTGGTACGGAAACGTTTTTATATCTGTTCTATTTTAGCGTGCTGTCGTCTGGGCGTGTCCTGTGTCGGTGCGATTGTCACCTCGTTCTTACAGTGTAAACAGGTCATGGCAAAGTTCGGGTTATAGGTCAACACGCTGAGTGTTTCTGAGAGTGTAAGGCTGACTAACACGCGTGTGCGGCGCAACCTGGGAGCATGGCAGTAGTGTTGCTTGCATTTAACGGCGGTAATACTCATGGCATCTGGATACTAAAA
>CAJHNH020001356.1:57500-122500 GCA_905116865.2 Candidula unifasciata | reverse complement strand
GACTGCGTCACACAGCCGCTAGGACAGACGAATTGTAAGTGTGTACAACCCTGTGTATTCAGTAATGTGCCGGAGTGTAGGCAGGCAGACTGTTGACTTCTTGTGAATATCACAAAGGGCAAGAAACAATGTACCGTTAGCGCGGGACAGATTCATCCTTCATGGCTGATTACATAAGTTGTGTGGTTTAGCGGTTCTCTGGCTGTTTGACAAAGGGTACATGCACTAGCGATTATATATCTGTCTGACAGTGGGGGTACTTACATTAGCGGCTGCATGTCTGTCTGACAGTGGGGGTACTTACATTAGAGGCTGTGTGTCTGTCTGACAGTGGAGGTATTTACATTAGATTCTGTGTGTCTGACAGGACATCACACAAGCGATAAACACTCGGTGACACAAAGTGCCACCATGTGGATGAGGATCACCTGTGGCCGTTTCTATGGTTAGGCCATATCTATGCCCATGCTATATTCAGGGCCCCTGGCGGAAGCCAGGTTGGGGCTTTAAACAAAAAATAACATCCACGAGGACTTACTTAGTAAATGATTAAAAAAAGTTTAAACGAAGTTTAGAGTGTGGTGCATGTCTAGCTTTGTTTATGTGAAACACAAGAATGAGTGAACCATCCTAGGACATGGCGTGGGATCGAAGGAAAGATTAGCAGTGTGAGACAACTGACGATCATGCTGTGTGTGGAGCTTGGATAAGATAAGTGGAGTCCACGAGGAAAGAATTGATGTGACATATAGAGTGAATCAAACCCAAGCAGTCTACATTGGCTTTATATATCTGTATATGTCGTTAAAAAAAAATAGACCTACTTTTCCCTAACATACGTGTCTTTAGAGCTGACCAATTCGGAGTGTATTTGTCTCAGAAACAAGGAGCTAAATCATCACACAAATAAGTTAGAGCTGTAAACGAATAATGCACGCAAGATTAAGTTGTGGAACAAGAGTAAAGTTCGGAGATGGACCAACAACCAGAACTTTCCACTGGAACTGACAGCTGATGAAAGCGATGAAAAATAATAAGATAACTTCTTACTTCTTTCTTCTATGGACGCTGAACAGGAAAGATATTTGGGTTATGGTTTGCTTAACGGCTATCCAGATTGAGATCTTGTGATCTTAGTGTGTTCAATCTTTATGGCAGCAGTCCTGAGGGGACGCACACAACCACCTTATTTTCATTACGCCTCAAGGAAAATGAGTATGTCATTAAGTGATCCGTTTCTTCGCGTTTACCAGCTGTAAACTCCAGCAGAAAGTTCTGGTTGTTCGTCTACTGCTGAAGTCTAGTCCCGTTGCAGAACCTGAAGCCCAAAACATTTACTAACAATAAGAACCTACTGCCGGAGTTTACAGCCGATCAACGCAAAGAAAAAAACAAAGGTACATATTACAGTCTAATCAAATATGAGAAATCTACACCTTGCATTTACATTTTTGCTTTTGTCAATTTCAAAGGGTGTGAACCCAAAAATAAAACACATCTGTAACAATTTATCACGATTGTGTCCCTTACAAATAACAACTGAAATCTTTATTTTGCGCATTGCAACAGAGAAAACACGTAAGGTGGAGTGGAAAAGGGAGGAGGGGGGGGGGAACCTCAGTCCCACTAATACTGTATGAGCAGAAGAGGAGCTTAAGCCTTGTTTAACTGCGTAATAATAAAATTTATTAATAATAATGTTTTTATCAAAATTATTATTACTGGTGGACAGTCCTTTGAGGTCTACCCGCCGCTTTAAAATTATTCCGGTTACAATAAGGGGCATTAGATCTGTTTAGTTGTGCAATAATACAATTTTTATTTTAAATTATTACTATGTGTTGGTTTGTGGAAATGGGACACTGGCAACTGGGTCCTCCCCTAGCTCACTAGCAGACGACTTCGTCGCCAGTCGTGACAGTATTTAGGACTGTCTCCTTTGATGACATCAATGCTGCATGAGTTCATTTCAGGGCCTTTAGTGGCGTGCAATGCGAATCGATTTTGTGTGGCACACGTTACCTAGTCACAATTATAATCTAAAGCTCCTCTTTAGGGGACGATGTCTGAGCGTGATGATTATTTTAAAAAGCAAAGCGTCTACTACCGATTGTCAAACATACAGCCAGAAACATCAAAGTGGAACTTCCTCTAATGGTTAAAGGGTATCGCCCAGTCCGCATTAAAATTTTTTGTTATAGCGTGTGTGTGTGTGTGTGTGTTAGAAAGTGCGTGCGCGCGTGTGTGTGTGTGTGTGTGGGGGGGGGTGCACGGTGCTAAATTGTCCTGAGGTTTTTAGGTGTCAAGCAACGGATCAACATCATGCCACACGGGTGTAACCCATAAGTGCTCTGTTCTTCTTCTATTTCAAGTCTGAGACTGAAGACGCTCAGCACAGTGCACAGGCAAAATACTTTGGGTAGAATTTCAACTTTTAATTGTGCCTGAGCAGAGCTGTTAGGGCCAAGGAATTTTTTCAGCTGCGCATCAATGCACACGATCGTCTGATCCCACTACCTAGAGACCAGTGGGAAATACTAGAAGTCCGAGTCCATGTAAAAAAATCCCAGCTCTTACCGGGGATTGAACCCGGAACCTCTAGCAGTCGAGGCGGACACCATGCCTAGAGACCACGCAGCTCCCTAGTCGTCGCGAACTGTTCAAGTTATGACTTTCCTATTTCCCTCGAACAATTATCGTTGGTTCCAAAAGTGCCCTCATACTTGAACAAATAGCTCGAAAGCTTTACGCATGAACACGAATTTTTGCATCTGGTCTTAGAATTTACATGTACTTATGATTTCATATTTTTCAGTTACACAGGTGCTGCTGTTTTCTTACAATTTCTTTGATATTTGTAAAAAAAAAAATACAGTAACTAACACAAATCGTGTACTGTTTATGAGCAAATCAACAAGTTTTGCGGCAATACATGACCTATTCAATTCACTATTCATTATAAGCGCGCTTGTTTCCCCTAGGGATTCCTCTAAAACAAGTGCAGTTGGATGTTTTGCCAACTTCGTCTGAAGTTACCTACTGTAAATATGAATCTCCGTCTGCCACAAATAAGCAAAGCGAAAAGCAGACATTGTTAACATTACAATTATTTTCATATTAGCACATGATTATTAACGAGTTGCATACCAAATTTTAACAGTTTCCAATGAACGGTTAAGAGTAGCAGATTTTTAAAGTTGGACACCCCTTTTGCAACAGTCTATAAAACCAAATTTCCAGCAGCTTACTGAAGATTATAATCTAAGATTCTAGAATTAGACATTCCAACTGATCGATTAACCACAGCTTGTATTAATTACAACAGTTCAAAAACATTTTCACACTTTTTATTTGAAATGTTCTGACTTCTGCTCACCATACAATCTTCACTAAAACACAACAGTTCTCAAAAAATTTAACCCGAGACTGAATTTTAATGAACGGTGATTCTCAAAATGTGAAATGTCAGCTCAGTCTGACTGACATGAACAGTCGCTCGAAGGCTCACTCACAACACAAGGCTTCTTGCGAGTCTTAGAAAATCTTGACCGGAAGGGGTAGAAGAACTCACTGACCACGGTCAAGATGACCATCACAAGCAGCACCTCCCAGGTCTCAGCGACAAGCGTGGAAATTATTGACCAGGCTACGGCAATGGTCCTCACCATGTTGTCTTTTGTCTACAAGATACTAGGTCACAAGTCTGGTTTATTGCTAGCAGAGCTGATTTCGTATACAATTTGAGTTCATCATATCTGAAATAACGTTTTAAATAGTTGATTACATGGAGAAAATGTCATAGAGAGTAATGGGGATTTCGTTATAGTAATAATCCTAGGGAAAATAATGAATGAAAGAATAAATGAAAGAACGAATGAACCAACATAACAACACTCGGGACATTCCCAAAAGTATTCCGTGCCCTTCCGCATTAGCCAGCGAAGTCGCCCTTTGGGTTCGCCTGCTTTTATCCATGTGAGTATAAAATCGTGCAGACCGTTGGTCACTAAGAGCTGAATCATTCTCTCAGGGTATGGTAGTTCTGCATATTCTGTTGCACAGTTTACTTGATCCCAATATCTTCATCACCCACAGGAGTGGCAGTAGCTAATCTGTCAACCTGCTCATTACCTCTTCTTTGTCTTCTTCTTTGCGTTCACCGGCTGTAAACTCCAGTGGAAAATTCTCGACTTTAGTCTTTTGTTCCAGAACCTAAGTGTTGCCTGTACATCTGTTTGACATATCTGACTTATTTGTTTGCAGATTGTTGGTTCCTTGTCTCTCAGGCTCATGTACACTGACTTCAAAGGAAGCCCCCAATCAGTCGACTCTTACGACATGCTAGCTGGGGAGGTAGTGGGTCTATTTTTGTTTTCCCTACAATGGAGTCCCGGAACCCACACAGGATATATATATATTTCAGAGCGATATGTATAAATTAATGTTTATAGATGTACGAGTTTGTTTACATAAATAAGTGTGGTATGTAGGTATGCGTGTGTGTTTCAATTGTGGGTGTGTGAGATTGTATGTGTAAAGATGAGCCTGTGTGTATTTATAAACGCATGTATATATTTGAATATACCTACTTGCTATTCGTACTTTTGTATTTGTTACCATACACACACGGTGTATTTTGATATATAAGCATGACATGTTTTGTAAATAAAGATACAATTGAAGTGAGAGAGATTTGTGTCTGAAAGGGCCTAATTTAAGACGGGCCTGCGTGCCCAATTTTTCTCCCTTGAATAATACAGTTTCGGCCATTCGTTATCTCAACCCTGTATCACCCGAGCAGAAGTTATAGACTAGCGCCTCAAGGAATAAGACCTCCACAAGAGGTTGCCTGTCATACCAAACGTTTGAAACCTTCTAAAGAATGAACAAACAGCCTTGGATATTTATTAACTTTGTTTGAGTAACAGGCTGTTGAGTAGGTTGTTAGTCTGTTAATAATGTTGGTTTGGTTGCACTTGGCTTACTCAAACTGAGGTTGGTTTGCAGATTGGAACTCTCCGGAAGTGGCCAGTGAGTCAAAAAGGGGTTAAAAAAAAAAAAAAACCCGAGAGTTGAGAACACAATCTATTTGGTTCTTAGGTCAGCTGCGGTGAGACTAGAAACACGTAGTCCTACCTATGGGTTGCTGAACCGTACAGGTTTCTTAGCGCAGCGTAGGGCCAGAGGGATTGAGTCGAGATATGGATTTACTCACTGGTTTCGGGTTGTGGCTGTATGTTCAGTAGATATATTGTGTTATGTCTACATTACCATGTGCATCCTCGCCGGAGTTTCTGATAGTAGGTACTTAAAAAAAAAAAGGCGAATTCTCATCTTTGTTATTGTTATCTGCGACGCATGCTAGTTTTCTATTCAGGAAAATAAACAAATGTTGACTGTGAAGACTGTATTCAATTTGTTTGATTTTGAATAGGACTTGTAATTCGTGCACGTGGTCTGTTCTGGTATTGCCTATGAAGTTATATGTTGTTGTAGTTGTTGCTGTGTAATTCACTATTCACACATTCATCGCCTGAGCCATGAGTAATATTTTATGGTCCTGCACTAGAAGAACTCCTTCCTTTTCTTCACTTTTCCTGTTTTTTCAGTCTGGCGGGGGATTGCTATTGTCCTAAGCACATTTCTTTTCTAGTCTCCCTACTTGTTTTCCCATTTTCGCTTCCCGCTACCTCATACATGAGGTATAACCTACGGGTTTGAGTCATGAGCAATGACAACAGCTTACATAATCCAGACTCAGGCCTCAGAAATGAGATATCTGAGATACAGTCATTTTAGTTCTAATTTTTTTAGAGTTAGGCATGGACTGGTAAATTAGGCATCTTTAGAATTTTTTTATTGAAACATTGATTTCAAAGATGTCATAACAAACTGTTTAGGAGAAAAGTAAAAAAAAAAAAAGGCAGACCAAGAAAGACCTGGGTATAGAATTTGAATGAACAGACCTCAAACATGCCTACATCAAGGCCATATCATTCGACCTGCAGAGTTGGATAGAGTCAACAGCAACTAGTTATCCAAAACATGTGGTATTATGGGACTTTGATGAGAAAAGAGGACAACGTTCGCGAGCTGACAAAATGTCATGATCTTGAAACTCAGGCCTGACAATCTCCAGTGGGTCACAGTTGAAATAATTTGTACATGTATGTAGAATGGGAGAGAATCTGCAACCACGTCCATCTATCCATCCATTTGTGGAAAAACCACACCGACTACGTTCAGCATTCTATGAGCAGTATTGGTCTGGTATCGTTGTGCCAAGTATGTTGGGTAAGAAGAGTTGATTGCACCAAAACGAGTGGTTTTGATCGGTACTCTAGTGCCTAGTGAGGGTTGTTGGGGCGGGGGTTATGTGCACGATTATCAGCCCTCCTGCGCTATTGAATTCAAGTGCTGATGGAACATAGCTGAAGAGATGGGGCTGTTGTGTACGAGTATTAGATCTCCCGTGCCACTGCACTCTAGTGCTGATGGAAGATATTTGAGGGGATAGGGGCTGTTGTGTACAATTATTAGATGTCCCGTGCCATTAAACAGGATAGAAGATAGTTGAGGGTGTGGGCTCTTGTGTACGAATATTAAATTTCCTGTGCCACTGAACTCTAGTGCTGATAGAAGATAGTTGAGGGGATGGGGGTTTTGTTGTATACGAGTATTAGATCTCCTGTGCCACTGAACTCTAGTGCTGACGGAAACTTGCTGAGGGTGTGGGGCTGTTGTATACTAGTATTAGATCTCCCGTGCCACTGAACTCTAGTGCTGATAGAAGAAAGTAGAGGAGTTGGGGGTTGTTGTGTACGAGTATTTGATCTCCCTTACCACTGAACTCTAATGCTGATAGAAGATTGTTAAGGGGGTGGCGAGGGCATGGAAGACAAAGAAGCAGGGAGCCAGATGTCCAGGAAGAAAACATTCAACAGCTTCGGATAGACATATAACTGGAATACAACGTAGCTGAAAAGAAAACAGCTGATAGAAAAGTCTAGTGATCTCTCTGGCAAACCTCTACAGCGCAGGCAAGGAGAGGATTCACTAGGTAAGTGAGTCAGTGAAGTGTTGTGGATCAATTTCTAATCTCATTCCTGACGGTGTAACGCTATTTGCTTTATCCGTCTGATAATGGTTTTTTCTTCTCACATTCAAACTGACACCCCACTGAAATCTGTAGCCACACAGTATAGATCAGTCAGTATACACACACTATTGCGTGTATGAAAATGTCTTTACATTTACTTCATTGAGCTGACATTTTTATTTGTGTTTGAAAAAAAAAAAAAAAAAAAGACTTTTCGTTTCTGTGAAGCAGTTTGAATTAGCTTTTAATTTCGGTTTAGTTAATTTGTTTGTTGCATACATACAGCGGTAAGACAAGTATATGACAGTGCTTCAGCGAAAACCTGGTTTAGTTTGAACATGTTTTATTCAAATAATTACGAATCACCAAGGCTGTAGAATGTTGTGGCCAGGAGTGCATGTAATGGCTGCTTTCGTTTTCAGTTGCCAAAGAAAAGTTTTTTTGTTTTGTTTTTGACAGAGTGAGCTGATAACACGATCAGACATGTATATAGTCTTGAGAATACTAGGCGAGGTTAGGAGAGGGGCTTGCTTAGGTTTCTAATCACACTGGGCCGTGAGTGCAGGGACTGACCAGCTGTTCTGTGAAATCAGAAGTGATTTGATTATTTATACAGATGTCCATGTGTTAAAATGTAGAAGAAATACAAGGAATTTTATTCAATAGCGAATGGATGTCGCTTAGTGCGATCATACATGGAGTATGAGATGATAACAACTAGTTCGAGAAAGGGGCTGGAGGTTGACACTGCAGCTTTATACTGGCATGAGAAGCAACAGCACAAACATATAGTGATTGCAACTTATTCACAAAGAATGGAGAAGTGTATGTTACACGCAGAGTGGCAAGCATCGCTTCAGAGGTCCCAGATAGTTTATGTTTATTTTGATGTTGTTTTTTTTAACGTCTCAACATCATGGCACACGGGTGTAACCCATAAGTGCTACGTTCTTCTTCTAACTCAAGCCTGAGTCTGAAGAATCTCAGCGCAGTGCACGAGCTCTGTTGCACCGTCGATGATTCTGATATACTTTAGGTAGATTTTAACTCTAAATTTTGCCCCGGGCAGCGATGTTCGGCTACTCTTTTCGATCTCTAACTGCCAAGTGTGCAATAACACACGGGCGTCCGGTCTTACTACCCGGAGACCAGGGGAAATGACTAGAAGTCCACGTGAAAATATCCCAGCCCTCACCGGGGATTGAAACTGAGACCTCTAGCACTCGAGGCGGAAACCTTGCCTCGAGACCACGTAGCCTCTCCCCCCTCCCCACCCCCGGATAGTTAGCGTTCTTTTGTTATTTGCTCCAGGAAATGCCGGTGTGTTGAGAAAGAAACACGCAGATAGATTGACTGACTGTGCACCACATGGTGATACACTGATGCATGGACAGATAGATGCTGTAACCTCCTTTTCGGAGTGAGTAAACAGTACGGGGCCCCCATAGTTCATTACATTAAAAAGATAGTGGTGCAGCGAATAGTGACAAGGGGATATGGCCTAGGCTCGACAGTCCGAGGGGAGGGGGGAGTGGGGTCGAAGGGTAGAAAAGAGAGGGGGTAGCTCGGTGATTGGAGAGGCAAGACGGACCTACAATTAGAATGTTACTGATGCTGCTGAAAATGGAGACTGAGGGCTTTTGGAAATGCTTCGAGCGCCAGTTTGTCGGTTCTTTTTTTTTTTAATAAGACGCCTGCAACGAAACCACTTGCTGTCACTACAGATCCAAATGTCGATATAACGATATCACCTGAATGTGGATTTTCCTTGATTAGTTTATGAGCAGTGATTGGCTGAGCGGTTACAACATCGGGGTCTAATGCGGGAGTTCAAAATTCCACACCCAGTATGGGGATGGAGTATTTCTGTGGAGTGCAAAGCAAACATCCCAACCTCCACAGTCTTTGGCGACAGCTCTACCCATGCGGCCCTAAATTCTCAGGTCCCTGACCAGCACCCCCCCCCCCCCTTTCCCTCGTCTACACTGCCCTAAAACGCTGTAAATACAGACCGCAGTGACAGTTGTTGCACCAATGATTCTGTTTTCTTAGATATCCGTTCCTGGCACTCTCGGCCCAAGGTAATCTTCACTCCAGCAGTGCTGCTTTAAAAAAAGTTAGGTGCTGTCTCCACACGTTTCTCTTAAGGAATATTACGTTCTGAAGATTCAATCTCTTCCACTGTGCGAATCTCGTACCATTGTCAGAAAATCATGAGAACGGATTTTTACCCACCAACCTTGGAGAATGAAGCACAGTTCTCGAGGGTCATGAAATTGTTAACCGCATTCGCTAGCCTCTAAACCAGGGAGAGCTGCTTGGCTGGCATTCAAAGTCATCAATTCCTCACCATGCTTTATCCTGTCACTTGCATACATTCTTCTTATAGTGACTTATGTTTGTGCTCTCCACGACCCAGTTGTCTTTAGCTGTGAATTTGGGCGCAATAGGAGTCGCTGTGGCGGAGCGGCTAGACGACATCGTGCGTATCGGAAGGTCGTAGGTTCACTCCTTGGCGAAGCTGGACTTTTTTTTCCAAAATTACTTAGGCTCCCAGGTTGACCCTGCCTGGAGTGGGTACTGAGTGCAGTTCCGGGAAGTAAAGACGGCCAGCATGATGCTGACCACATCACCATCTTGTGCCGATTGTTCTATAAAATATAGCCCTATATGCCCTATATACCTAAAGGCGTGGAAAAGGGTCCTTGACTTAATTTTTATGGGCAACAGAACAGGTAGTAAACGTGCTGCCGGCAGCTGGTACAGAGCTCTTGTTGATAATGAAAACTCATCTTTAGACATGGCTACACCAAGGTCCCACTACTCCTGCCCTCAATGGATTCTCTTTCCTTTCAACTTTTATGCTGAAACTGATTCAGAGGGGTATGAGCAGAGAGGGTCTGAGCGGTTTTCAGCGCGCAGAGTAAAGAACTGGCAGACATTTAATCAGGTTGTTACTGCCACCATCAGTATAGGAACTTTTCGTTACAGTTAAGGCCTGTCGCTTTTATTAGGTTCAAATCACATTGGGCTTTTCAGTTTTACAGTCTAGTGGTTAGTGTGTTCTGTGCCTGAGTTAGCTACTGTAATTAAAAAAGTAAAGGACCCTTTTCCACGCATTTAGGCGTATAGGGCACATAGGGCTAGACCTATATTTTTATAGACCCTCGGCACAAAATGGGCGATGTGGTCAGCATCACGCCGGCCGCCTCTACTTCCTGAGACTGCACCCAGTACCCACTCAAGGCTGGGTCGACCTGGGAGCCAAGGTCATTTTTGAAAAAAAAAGTCTTTATAGGGTCACTAACAACACAAGAATGGACAGGGTTAAGAATACCAGCATTGGACAGAAAGCTGAAATAAGACAGTATGAGTCCTGGGAAGTAAAGGCAGCCGACAAGATACTATTCACATCATTTATACAGTGCCGATTCATCTACAAAATAAAACTTCAGCATGCCCAATACTCCTAAAGGCGTGGGAAAGGGTCCTTTACTTTTACTTTGAGAACATCTGAGAGAAAGGCGAGAGAAAGACCAAGAAAGAGACGAATAAATGGGCTCGCTGAAGCAAAGGTAAACACATCCATCATCCAAGCTACCCGAGAAGTGCAAGAGAAATTCAGAAAACCACGACACTGGGTTACAACCTGGTATCAGCCAGACGAGAGAAGAAGAAGAAGAAACACTTGCTAACCGGATATTATCGACAGATCTGCGAAGTTAACACATGTGAGAATGGATGCCTGAGCAACGGCGGCAGCTTTAAGTATGGAGACCCAGTGGGAAATGAAACTGAAACAAATTATGGAAGCCAAGATCTTTGCATCAAATTCAACAAGAAGCAGAATTAAAAATGGTTTGGTCATCGCGTTCATAACATCTATCAGCACAAACGCTACATCTAAAAGATCTAATGTGAGTGCAGATGGACGGCCAATGAGAAAATGGACTGACCACGTTAATGACATTGAATATCTTCACCTTATGATAATAGCGAGTGATTCCGAATAGAGTGCTGAAATGTAAACAGTTTCTTACCACATCGGGCTCTCCTTTTAACTTCAGACGGTAGCTGGGCGGTTTAGGTCGGCTTAGTGGGAGTTCTCTCCCTTGGCCTCATTGCAAACAAGGAGCGGAAAAGTCACGAATCAATGGACATACTTACCTATCATCATACGGTTGCGTGTAGGGTTGCGTACGGTTGCGTGTAGGGTTGCGTAGTCATCATACGGTTGCGTGAAGGATTGCGTAGTCATCATACGGTTGCGTGAAGGATTGCGTAGTCATCATACGGTTGCGTGAAGGATTGCGTAGTCATCATACGGTTGCGTCTAGGGTTGCGTAGTCATCATACGGTTGCGTGAAGGGTTGCGTAGTCATCATACGGTTGCGTCTAGGGTTACCTATCGTCATACGATTGCGTGTAGGGTTGCGTAGGGTTTGGGTTAGGGTAAGGGATAGGGTCAGGGTTAGGGTTAGGGTTAGGGTTAGGGGTACGGTTAGATGCGAAATGTTTGACGTAGAAGTTCCAAATACTGGCCGACAATCTGATGCTTCTGGGAGTGGCGCCACTGGAATTCTGGCAAATATGACGGCAATAGAGCGCGGCTGGTGCCCAATCGGTGGCCACTTGTCCGTGTCAGTAGCATCCACAGTCCGTCGACTGTTTGGGTGTGTATGTGACTGTGCGCGATTATAGGGAACTCCGGCGTCAAAATTGTCACATCTAACGCTAAACCTAACCCTACCCCTAACCCTAACCCTACCCCTAACCCTACCCCTAACCCTAACCCTACCCCTAACCACGCAAATTTATCGGTCATTAAAGCATACAAATCGGCAACAACAACACACAAAAAAAAAAAACAGATTTCCCCGCAGCGTAAAAAAAAAAAAAAAACCAGATCTGGGGGACACAACCAAGCATTTGCAGCCCTGATGTCGACCTCACTGTCTTCTTTGATTCGTGACTTTTCCGCTCCTTGTTTGCAATGCTGCCAAGGGAGAGAACTCCCACTAAGCCGACCTAAGCCGTCCAGCTACCGTCCAAAGTTGAAAGGAGAGCCCCACATCGCCTAAGGCCAACAGTGGAAGCTGATGAAGATGATGATGAAACAGAGCTTTAATCACGTGTATCTGTGGCTAGAAACACAACAATTTTCCCATGTGTGCTTTATAAGTGATTCCACGAGCATGCTTAAAAAGATAGGGACATTGTGGATTTGAAGAAAATGGTTTGAGTCGCTGGGAAGATCTCATCTGGTAGGAATTATTTTCATTTGTGTGCCAGGACACTCAAGGGTAAGGGGGAATGAACCAGCGGATGGGCTTGCTGGCTGGGTCACGATAGGTACAGGAAAAGCTCTCAATGCTCTCAAGGAGGCAGGACGAGAAGATGCGTCAGGAGACGACGTTGAATCGGCAACACTTAAAATCCTACAAGAACTTCTGGTCAAAAGAAGTGTCGCTAAACATGAACACTGTACAGGTAGCCAAAGAGGAATAGTAAACCATCGCAGAACTAGTGTTACTAGTCGCCACACGCCGAGGGATACAATGAAGAGGGGATCCGAGCGCTTATGGACTTGTCCGATGTGCAGTGAGGAAAATTTGTCGATTAACTAACTAACTAACTAACTAACTAACTAACTAACTAACTAACTAACTAACTAACTAACTAACTAACTAACTA
Organism: Candidula unifasciata; assembly: GCA_905116865.2. Classification (NCBI taxonomy): domain Eukaryota; kingdom Metazoa; phylum Mollusca; class Gastropoda; order Stylommatophora; family Geomitridae; genus Candidula; species Candidula unifasciata. The sequence continues at coordinate 109,707 of CAJHNH020001356.1, read as the reverse complement.
ACTAACTAACTAACTAACTAACTAACTAACTAACTAACTAACTAACTAACTAACTAACTAACTAACTAACTAACTAACTAACTAACCAACTAACTAACTAACTAACTAACTAACTAACTAACCAACCAACCAACCAACCAACCAACCAACCAACCAACCAACCAACCAACCAACCAACCAACCAACCAACTAACCAACCAACCAACCAACCAACCAACCAACCAACCAACCAACCAACCAACCAACCAACCAACCAACCAACTAACTAACTAACTAACTAACTAACTAACTAACTAACTAACTAACTAACTAACTAACTAACTAACTAACTAACTAGCTAACTAGCTAACTAGCTAACTAGCTAACCAACCAACTAACTGGCTAACCAACCAACTAACTGACTAACTAACTAACTAACTAACTAACTAACTAACTAACTAACTAACTAACTAACTAACTAACTAACTAACTAACTAACTAACTAACTAACTAACTAACTAACTAACTAACTAACTAACTAACTAACTAACTAACTAACTAACTAACTAACTAACTAACTAACTAACTAACTAACTTGCATCAGAATTCCAGCGCTGATTTCATAATAAATACAACTTTAATGGGAGCATATGATGACAAAGATGTTCTCTATTCAACATAAATCACCTCTGTTGCCAAATCGAGCATTCTGTGTAGATCTTGGGAACATCCGGTCACAGCTTGCTCAGAAAAGCGCGCTGTAAGCAAAGATGGTTAAAATACGGGGGTGACTGCAGTCGAGAGATCTGTATACTCTCCTCTCCTCGTTGTTATTTTTTTTTTTTTTGTAGTTTGACAAAGGCTGCCCGGTCGAAACATTACGTTATTTGTGTTGTTTTGAGCACCTTTTTCTGCTTCACTATTTTGTTGAGCTTTTTAGTCACAATTCTCTGGAATTCCTTGCAAGCAAAGAATATGTTTCTGGAAAACGTCGTCTTTAAATGTATTCCATGTGTCGCTTGACATTAGCAATGTCCACATCTTTCTGTCTTGTATACTGCTAGTCATTTTTGGTTTAGGTATTCGACCATGACGCTGGACTATTTAACATCTTCTCACCACAACCACTAACACGTCATTTGTAAATTGCCCCTATTCCCTTCCAAACTGCTTGTTGAAACTCGTATTCCTCTTCTTGTGTGCCTTCTTCTTTGCGTTTTTTTTCTTCTTCTTCATCTTCTTTTTCTTTGCTTTCTTCTTCTTCTTCTTCTTCTTCTTCTTCTTCTTCTTCTTCTTCTTCTTCTTCTTCTTCTTCTTCTTCTTCTTCTTCTTCTTCTTCTTCTTCTTCTTCTTCTTCTTCTTCTTTTCTTCTTCTTCTTCTTCTTCTTCTTCTTCTTCTTCTTCTTCTTCTTCTTCTTCTTCTTCTTCTTCTTCTTCTTCTTCTTCTTCTTCTTCTTCTTCTTCTTCTTCTTCTTCTTCTTCTTCTTCTTCTTCTTCTTCTTCTTCTTCTTCTTCTTATTCATTTTCTTTTCTCTTTTTCTTCTTTTTTTTTCTCTTCTTCTTTTTTTCTCTTCTTCTTTTTTTCTCTTCTTCTTCTTTTTTTCTCTTCTTCTTCTTCTTCTTTAGCATTCAGACTTTTTGATGTTCATTGCTGCAAATATCATCCGCCTTCATTCGTCTCTCCGGTTGGTCTTCTCTTTCTGTTTGGTAACACCAAGTGTTTGTAGATCTGTCGGGATATTATCTCTTCATTGTCTTCTTGGTCTGCTTCGTGGTCTAAGACTATTCAGCTCCCTCGTGTCTATAGTTTTACCTCTCTATCATCTGACTATTCCTCAATATGACCCAGCCATTTCAGTCTGTTAGCTCCCATTATGCCAGAGGTCAGTGGTATATCAAATATATTACCAGAGTTAAAGTCTGACCTGTGTAGTGTTATGATCACATTAGGCTGGGAGTGCAGAGAATGGCCTGCGGGCGCTACAGAGGTAGAAGTCTAACAGTTGATTCACAACAATTCACGCCCAGGTGATCTGATTATCCATACAGATGGTTCGGTGTTGAGAGGAAAGAGAGGTGCCTAGGGATTCGCAGCGAAAGCCAATGGAAAATGTTGAGTGCAAGACAGCCTAGCATACGACATCACAACATCTAGCATGAGAATGGAGGTGGAGGCGGTAACTGCAGCTCTCCGGTGGCTAGAGAACAAGATGCACACACATGTCGTAATTGAAACAGACTCTGAAAGCATGCTGAGAAAGGTGAAGACAGGGATGCTTCGAGCAGACACGGGTAGTGAGCATACTTTGGATCCTTTCTCCAGGCCATGTCGGCGTAGTGGGTAATGAACAGGCAGAAAGATTGGCTGGAAATGCACCACTGGGTGGTGAATTGATACATGACAAGGCAGATGTGGTCAAGGCCCTTTGGGAACAAGGAACAGAGTCAGTAGAGAAACAAGATTATTATGTCTGGAGAGAATGAGGCACCTGGGTGTGACGACAGGGTCTGGTCGGCTCACTTCACTCAGAAGAAAGGCAAGACGGACATACAACTAGATGTGACCGGTACCATCAGTATTAGAAATCTGCGCTGGCTGCTGAAGATGAGGACGGAGAACGCATGGAAATGCCCGAGTGCTGTGATGTCAATCCTTGATTCAACTCAACTAAATTCAACTTTAATATATTATTAATTTTGTTGTTGCTTCCACTCTCAATTTCCCCCTGTCTGCGTCTTTGGTAGGTCCCAAGTTTCGTCGTAAGACTGTTTTCGAAAATATTTTAATAAGGCTCAATCTTTTGTTGTTGTGCGTGCTCCAAGTTACAGAGCCATTTGAAACAACTAGTCTTATCTACGTTTTCTTAAAACGCTCGGCGAGTCAAATACAGTCACGGCATATGTATGAAGCTGGTTCCAAAAGCAGCAAAAGGCTACAGTGATCGCCTCCACCTCCATTCTCAAACTAGATATTGTATCCTATACCAGTCCTTGTTGTACTAAACGACATTCATTCGCTGTTGTTATGAATCCCTATGTACTTTTTGTGCTTCTCAGCACAGAGACCCCTGTATAGATAATTTTATCACTTAAGTGTGGTTGTCAGGATTAGCAGGTTGTATGACAATTAAATGATCTGGTTGCCTTTTCTGACTCCCTTTGTTGTTTAACATTGCGGTCGGATGATCCCCGCGGGTCATCACTCGAGCTATAGGATTGACACCCTGCTGTTTGCGGCTACTAATCGCCCAGGAAGTAAAAGACATATAAATCACCTATCCGGTGCTGACTGGTCTACGTAAGTCTTAGCTTAGCACCATATATCATGAAAACAGATCCTTCAATTATTTCACTATGTATTCACTTGCATCGACACCACGGTTTGGTTGCAATTTCAAAATATCCAATTATGAAGGACTATGCTTTCATAGATGTAAATGAAGTGGACGCCAATTATATTATATAAATCATAAATGCAAATCCAAATTATTATTAATAAAATCGCGGGTACCCACTGACGTCTAGTGATCAGAACACCTAACAAGGCAAACTAAATAGATAACAATAGGCCCCACCGGTTTAACATCACTGAAAAAAAATCGGATTCCCGCATGTATGAAAGCCCGCGTGTGCTAATTCTTGTAGAGAATTTTAAATTAATTAGACGCACAGAAGCCAACTTACCTTTGATGATATAGCTACCAAATATATCCATGATTATAGTATCAGATAACACACATTTCATCTATGCCTGTGTGTGTCACAGATGTGTGCAATATTTATTCCACTCGGGTGTCCTACAATCATACATTTCACAATAAACGCATAGTTTCTCCAGTGTCTATGTAAAAGTAAAGGACTCTTTTCCACGCCTCCAGGCGTATTGGGCATATAGGGCTAGATCTATATTTTATAGACCAGCTGGAACTGTGGAGGTGATGTGATCAACATAACGCCGGCCGCATATATTTCCCAAGACTGAAAGTGGTGCCTAACAAGTCTGGGTCGACCCGGGAGCCAAGGTCATTTTTGCAATAAGTCCCGCTTTGACAGGACCCAAAATCCTTCCAATCCCCAGGCGAGCGTCTAGTGTAAAAGTAAAACAAAGGACTTTTTATTTTTTTCATTCACGACACTGGCGCGCCCGGCTTATGATAGTAAAGTAAAAAGTAAGGATCCCTTTTCACGCCTTTGGTGCATCGGGCATATGGGAAGAACACCACATATTTTCACAGACCAATCGTCACTAGTTGGATAATGTGGTCAGCATTACGCCGGCCGTCTTTACTTCCTCAGGGCATCTATCCTAGTATCTATTTAAGGCTGGGTCGACTTGCGACGCCCCATACCATGATACAAATCCATGCAGCACGCAGTAGGGTTTCGATCGTGGTACGTTGGAATTACGAGTCAGACTCGCAACGCCTAAGCTACGGACGCCGCCCGGGCAAATGACGATACCATCTTTACCTGACACAGTGGTCTCCAATGGGGTCTCAATGGCGTATTGGCCCAGAGCCGTTCGCCTCACGCTCTTAAGGTGGTAGGATCGTTTCACAGGCTGCGTCATTTAGCTACCAATTGCAATTTGTACGGAGATCCACAGAGATCGTCACCGGAGATACATATTTCTTTCCTTGTGCGACGTTCTCAGCAGGCGGCTAGCCGCTCTGCGAAGAGACTGAGCCGAATGGAAAAAGCCCTGGTGCAATGAAGTCGATCCTCTCGAAGTTAACCTTTTACGTAGTAAGGACAATACCTGGTGCTCAGCTAGGGTTGGTTTGACCTGAGTCCATTAAACAGAAATCCATCTTGATTCGGATTTGAACCCAAAGCCTCGAGGCTTGTAGACGAGCTTCTAGCCACATAGTCGCACACATAGCTTCCTGTACGTATGGTTTTTGTTTTGTTTTTTGTTTATTGATTCATTTCCTTTTCTATCTTTAGTGATGTTTCCTGTTCTAATTGTATTATTCTCTCATATACATCTTTTTCTGTTGTTTTCTTCCATTTCATCTCTTCTTACTTTATCTTTACATTTTTTGTTATTATTTTATTCAGCATGTCCGTCTTCCCTTTCCTTGAAAATGCATTTCTTTGATCATTCCCAAGATTCTGTATTCTTTTTTTTTTCCTTTGTCCCAATTATCACTTCTGTGGAGACTGAAATTGTTAACACCACAGGATGGTATGGTAAACCTTAAGAAAGCAGCCAGGGAAGGGGGAAAAAGGGATGGGGGAAGGGAAGACAAAACGATCCATCGATCGATCTGCCGTTTCTCTGCCTGTTTATCCCGACCACTCCGAGCTCTTTTCCGGCAGGAAACTGTTGCCTCTTCCATTCTTGAAAACCTTTCATTCTTGAAAACCTTTCATTCTTGAAAACCTTTCATTCTTGAAAACCTTTCATTCTTAATTAGCTTTCTTTGATCTTTATTTCCATGCGACATTGCCTTATGCTCTTCAATTGCATCAGGGAGGAAGAAAAAAAAGGGAGGTGGGGAGTGGGAGGGGGGGGGGGTGGGGACTGCGTGGTCTCGATGCATTGTGTCCGCCTGGAGTGCTAGAGGTGCCGCGTTCAATCCCCGGTAAGTGCTGAGAATTTTTCACGTGGACTTGAATTGGACTTCAACAAATTTCCCCTGATCATTGTGTAGTGAGATCGGACGCACGTGTGCATTGTCGCGCACGTAAAAAAAATCCCTTGGCAATAGGAAATCGAAAAGAGTAGCCTAACGGCACTGCCTGGGCTAAACTTTCAGTTAAAAATCTACTCAAAGTATTTCAGGCTCCTCGCCGGTGCTACAGAGCCTGTTCACTGTGCTGAGCATCTTTGGACTCAGACTTGAGTTAGAAGAAGAACGGAGCACTTATGGGTTACTACCCGTGTGCCATGATGTTGATCCGTTGTTCGAAATCTCAAAAAACCTTTCATTGCATCGCTGCTGTCTATGAATTAAGTTTTTTCTGTCTGTCTGTCTGTCTGTCTGTCTGTCTGTCTGTCTGTCTGTCTGTCTGTCTGTCTGTCTGTCTGTCTGTCTGTCTGTCTGTCTGTCTGTCTGTCTGTCTGTCTGTCTGTCTGTCTGTCTGTCTGTCTGTCTGTCTGTCTGTCTGTCTGTCTGTCTGTCTGTCTGTCTGTCTGTCTGTCTGTCTTTCTTTCGCTGTTTTCTTCTTCTTCTTTGTTTGTTTTTTGCACGTTTGTTTGTGTTTCTTTCTTTCTATCCTTCTTTCATTCAATTTTTCTTTCGTTTTGTTTTCTTGTTCCTCTTTGTTTGTTTGCAAGTTTATTAGTTTGTTTCTTACTGTCTGCCTGTCTGTCTCTTTGTTTATATCTATGTCTATATTTTTTGTCTATATGTCTGTCTGTTCTTTTTCTTTATGCATGTATGTCTTTAATTGCTTATCTGCCATCCATGTATTGTGTTGTCTGCATCCAGGATCTAAAGAATAGTTTGGATCTATTTATTCTTTAGTCCAGACCTAAATACTGAAGCACAGATCAAGCCAAATCTGTACACGGTCGTGCACGCAAAACTCGTGTTCTGAAAGAAAATTAAAGTCCTGAAGTGGACGAACAATCAAAGTTCAGACCTAAATAATGACGTTCTTATCTATTCTCAGAAGTTCAGACCTAAATAATGACGTTCTTATATATTCTCGGAAGTTCAGACCTAAATAATGACGTTATTTCCACTCCCGGAAGTTCAAACCTAAATTCTGAATTTCAGACCTAATATTTGAACTAGAAAATTACCCTTTGAAGTTCAAACCAAAAAGTTTCGATTGCATTTCTGAAGTTCACTCTTAATCTCTGAAGTTCTGATGTTTCAGATCTGATCAAGACCTATTATAAACATAAATCTCTGGTCCCATAATTTTATGGAAAACTTGGCAAATATATTTTCACACTGTCCAGCATTTACATATTAATGTGCCAACAGATTGTTATTCCGCCGCACATGATTGGCTCGCTTACAGCGTTTATTAAGTCTGTCACTATGGAAACAATGGTACAAGCTCCTCCTATATGCAGAAGTCTAAAATACAAGTGTTCTTAAAATATAACTTGTGTCTAGTTGGTGTGAATTTTGGTGTGAATTTTATTTTATCCAGCAGTCTTTACCCATTACAGAGAATTAAAGAGAAAGTGTAGCACACAAGCAGAGGATAACTTATTTCAAAAGTACTATTAGCAGAAGGCAATCAAACGTTTAGGATAAAAGGGTAGCCATGAAACAATGTGAGAACCTCTCTACGGATAGTATAAAGTATTTGGGGCACACTCATATGTGGATTCCCTGGAGCAACATTAGGTAAGTTTCGGTGACAATAATGGCTTGTGGGACCAAGCTCAGGGCATTGTTTTGATACACCAGGATTTAAATTGATTAATGTCTCACAGAAAGTGAAATAGAAATGATTAAGGAAAGAGGTCAGCCCGCGGTATTTATCATAGAATCAAGGACGAAGGGTTACGATACACATAATACTGAGCCTAAGGGTTAACAACTCATGGCTTTTGGATACTAAAAAAAAAACACATACATACATATACTTACATATACTTACATATACTTACATATACATATAAAGGTACTAATTTTTCATGCGATTGTGAGTTTGTCACAGTTACTTCACTATTGTTTTTATCCCTGATGGGAGTTACGATAAAAGTAAAGAGTAGAGCAAAAATCCATTTTCACGCTTTTAAGGCCCATCTGGTATAAATGAAAAGCACTCATATTTTCACAGACCAGTCGGCACTAGTCGGCTCTGTGGCTAAGTCGATGCGAACGCTTCGTAATGCCGGGGTGCCTGGTTCGATCCCAGCTGCGGGCCGTGCGCATTGCGTTAGTTTCGACAGTGGTATCAAAAAGCCGACTGTCAGAAAGCAAAGGCAAAAAAAACGGACGTAAATTTGCCTAGAGAAACCACACAATAGCCAGGGGCTGCTGGGGTTGGTTCTGTAACGTCCTGTAAAGGATACGCAACTAACCTTTAGATCGGCACTAGGTGGATAATGTAGTTAGCGTTACACCGGCCGTCTTTACTTCATCAAGACATAAATCCTGTACCCATTTTAGGCTGGGTCGACCTGCGACGCCCCGCACCCAGGTACAAAATCCACCCTGCCAGGTTTCGATCGCGGTACGTTCAAATTACGAGTCGGATTCGCAATACTTAAGCCACGGACGCAGCATATTGATTATATCGTGAATATATAGCAGAACAGAGGGAAAAAATGTGGAAAATTCCACTTCCAACTACGGTAGGGGCTACTTCGTCCTTCTTTTGTGATTGCCTTGAAAGAGCTGTTGAAACAACCTGTGATTGTTTGTAGCTAGACTATGATACATGTCCCTTTAGGCTCAACACATTGCATTTGATCAGCATGAATAAGTCGCCTTTCACCATGTGCTCTTTTACTTTGCAGTGCGTCTATTCTACGCCCTCCTCTCAATCGCCCACCCTAAACCAAAGATGCAACCATGAAGCCATTACGGGAAAGCATGGCTCCATTCAGCACAAACCTTGTATATAATAGTATTCACGACAGAAGTTACCGTTGTCTTTCTTCGATCTATACGGTTAAAAAAGGGTCCATTCCCTACAGTCACTAATTTTAGAATTAACTCCTTTTTTCCTCTTAGTCGTTGGTCAGACTTAAGTCGAGGTTCTAATATCACTCTAAAACGTCGCCTCAGACTGTTTCGTTTTTGTGTCAGTGAATATCACACAAAATGTCTTTTACTGTTCCATTTAAAAATAATGAAAAATAGGTCACCCCCAACGAAACTGTGAAGCCTGCACTAGAAAGTAAAAATGCATAAGGCAGCTATGAGATAAGCCAACATTTACGGTCCCAAGCTAGAACTGCAGCTCACAGTTGGTACAAACAGTCATTTATAAAATCCGGCATTGTGTACAAAAAAGTACCCACCATTCTTAACGTAATCGGCTACCCGACATCTAAGGGCTGTCATTAAAACCCCGCGTTTACAACATAATATTTTTTTTACATGAAATCCACAGCTCACAGTGCCGCATACAGCACTTAGCGTAGTCACTCGGCAATGGAGCTTTTGGACTTCCCCATCCAGAATTGGAGAATCTGTATCAGCAAAAATTAAGCTGAAAAAGGATATCTACAAATATTTCTCCTCATTATTCTGTAATCATTGTGTATCTGCTAAAATTTTCCCTCATTATTCTGTTATCATTGTGTATCTGCAAACATTTCTCCTCATTATTCTGTTATCATTGTGTATCTGCAAACATTTCTCCTCATTATTCTGTTATAATTGTGTATCTGCAAACATTTCTCCTCATTATTATGTTATCATTGTATATCTGCTAACATTTCTCCTCATTATTCTGTTATCATTGTATATCTTCTAACATTTCTTCTCATTATTTTGTTATCATTGTATATCTGCTAACATTTCTCCTCATTATTCTGTTATCATTGTATATCTGCTAACATTTCTCCTCATTATTCTGTTTTCATTGTGTATCTGCTAACAGTTCTCCTCAATATTCTGTTATCATTGTGTATCTGCTAACATTTCTCCTCATTATTCTGCTATCATTGTGTATCTAATAAAAATTCTCCTCATTATTCTGTTATCATAGTGTATCTGCAAAAAATTTTTCTCATTATTCTGTTATCATTGTGTATCTAAAAAATTTCTCCTCATTATTCTGTTATCATTGTGTATCTGCTAACATTTCTCCTCATTATTCTGTTATCATTGTGTATCTGCTAACATTTCTCCTCATTATTCTGTTATCATTGTGTATCTGCTAACATTTCTCCTTATTATTCTGGTATCATTGTGTATCTGCTAACATTTATCCTCATTATTCTGTTATCATTGTGTATCTGCTAACATTTCTCCTCATTATTCTGCTATCATTGTGTATCTAAAAAAAATTTATCCTCATTATTCTGTTATCATTGTTTATCAACAGATTTTAATCACCATGATCCTGATTGTTATTCTGGGTGCCGCCCTGTTTCCAGCAATGGCGTTAGCCCAGGTTGAAGGTTAGTTTCTGCGTGTTGTTGAAGTGTAATGCTACTGCTGCTGTTGCTACTACCACCATTATTAGAGCTTGTGCTGCTGCTGATACTACTAATGCTGCTACTACTACTTCCTAAATACTGCGGCTTCTACTACCACCACCACTACTTCCTGAATACTGCTGCTTCTACTACGACCACCACTACTTCCTGAATACTGCTGCTTCTACTACGACCACCACTACCTCCTGAATACTGCTGCTTCTACTACTACAATCACTACTTCCTGAATACTGCTGCTTCTTCTACGACCACCACTACTAATGCTATTGCTGCAGCTGCGGCTGCTACGACTACCGCTGCTTCTGCTACTAGTACTATTTTTTTTACAACTACTATTACAATCTATATTAATAAAAATGTAAATTTTCCGATGTTGTTAACTAAAAACTCGGAAACTACTGAACCGATTGCTTTCACATTTGCACACAACGTTGCCTCTGACTCAAAGCGTGATTTTTTTGTCAGAAAATCGCACAAACCATGAACGACGTAGCTCCAGCAACTGTCAAATAATTATTTGTTTCGTTGCCGGCCCGGATTATTTTTAGTTGATTGACCATATCTGACTGCTGAGCTATTATTGAACTATGCATTATTAAATAATTTCATTTCCACTACCTGTTTGAGTGTTTGGTAGCGTAGTTGGTAACTATTTTGCCTACCATGCGAGTGACCCGCGTTCGATTCCCCGCAAGGTGATATATTTTATTTAGCCCCCCAACTGGGCGGCGGGCACGTTGTGTTGTGGTTTATTGCTAGGCTGCGATATCTACGCCTTTTTCGGTTTTGAGGTTTACAGCTAGCCTGTGACAGCAGCGACGTGATGCTCAATGGTCATGTCACAGGTAATCTTCGTTCGCCCTCGAGAGGGCCGTCGGTATTGGTTAACAGCTAGGCTGCGATATCTGACCTAAACTCTTCAGTCGTCGGTAGTATAGTTGTAAGTATGTCATCCTTCACGCTGGTGACCGGTGTTCGATTCCCCGCTGGGTGATAATTGTTCTGTTTTCCCTTAAAAAGGGTGGTTGCCACTTTGTGTTGTTGTTTACAGCTAGGCTGCGATATCTGCGCCTTTCGCCCAAAGACACCTGATTTCAGTTAAGTCCAACTAAGCCTCACCGCGACTCTTCTCTATCAAAAACTATTCGGCGATGAGAGAAACTGTTAACTAAGACGGCTTAGAATCCAGTTTAGTTTGGGTGGACACGGATGCCAAGGTCAGGAGAGGGTAAGATGACGGGTGCGGGGTATTTTTTCTCCCCTATTCGTGAATATAGTGTACTTTTCACTGTGGGTTCCATCACTGGTTACGTGATGAAGTTTTTTTTTTTTTCCTATGTCTGGGGCAAAATTAAACTAAATAGTCCGTGGCGACAGCATGCGGCGCTAATTCCTCTTTTCTACACCGACAACACAGACTGTAGTGACCGTTTTTGTTGTTGTTGTTTTTGTTGTGGTGGTGGTGGTGGTAGTGGTTGCAGTAGTAACGGTACTGGATGGATGATGTGGTAGCTGTTACACTACCTACATTTACTTCTCTGTACAAGTTAAGGCTGCCTATTTAAGTCTGCGTGGACACGCATGGCAAGCTCAATTTAGTTACAATATTTCGTTACACTGTGACTTTCCCATCCTTCGAAGAGGATGATATGATTGGGGGCGGGTGGGGGGGGGGGGGGGGGGAGGGGGGGGGGGTTATGCCAGACACAGTTAGCTGAGAGAGCTCAAAATATTATTTTAAATCTACTAATTTCGCCAGGTGATGATTTTCTCAACGACATATTCTCTTCTCCAACAGCTGGGCAGTTACCGTCACTGACATATTCTCTCCTCCAACAGCTGGGCAGTTACCGTCACTGACAAATTTTCTCCTCCAACAGCTGGGCAGTTACCGTCACTGATATATTCTCTTCTCCAACAGCTGGAAGTTTACCGTCACTGACATATTCTCTTCTCCAACAGCTGGAATGTTACTGTCACTGACATATTCTCCCCTCCAACAGCTGGGCAGTTACCGTCACTGACATATTCTCTCCTCCAACAGCTGGGCAGTTACCGTCACTGACATATTCCCTTCTCCAACAGCTGGAATGTTAATACCACTGACATATTCTCTCCTCCAACAGCTGGGCAGTTACCGTCGCTGACATATTCTCTCCTCCAACAGCTGGGCAGTTACCGTCACTGACATATTCTCTTCTCCAACAGCTGGAATGTTAATGTCACTGACATATTCTCTCCTCCAACAGCTGGGCAGTAACCGTCACTGACATATTCTCTTCTTCAACAGCTGGAATGTTAATGTCACTGACATATTCTCTCCTCCAACAGCTGGAATGCTACCGTCACTGAAATTTTCTCTCCTCCAACAGCTGGAATGTTAATGTCACCGACATATTCTATTCTCCAACAGCTGGGCAGTTACCGTCACTGACATATTCTCTTCTCCCATCCCATAGCTGGGCAGATCGCCTTCTCGGTAGCGTTCAGAGAAGAGACTACTCTCCTGGCAGACAAGGTGGTGAAGTACTCACACATCTACACTAACCATGGAGGCGCCTACAGCAAGGCTGCGGGGATCTTCCGAGTGCCGCGGGTAAGTCGGGGTCCATAGTCCTCAGATTTTAAACAAGGTTTGAGGTTTTGAACTACGGAACAACATCATGGCACACGGGTAGTAACCCATAAGTGCTCCGTTCGTCTTCTAACTCACGTCTAATTCAGAAGAAGCTCAGCACAGTACACTTGTGCTGTAGCACCTGCGAGGATCCTGAAATACTTTGGGTAGATATTTAAATTCAAATTTTGCCCGGGCAGCGCCTTTGAGTTTTTTTGTTTTTTTTTCGATTTCCAGCTGCCAAGGGATTTTTTGCGTGCTCAACAATGCACACGAGGGTCAGATCTCAATACCATTTTTCACGCAGCTGTTGTATTTTTGTTAATCAATAAAGCATGTTAATTTCATGTAATATTATGCATATTAAAAACACAAAAACATGGGTGGTAAAATGCATTTCCGAACTCGCGTATGCACACACACATATTCACATACACGCGCAAACCCTTACTTACACACAAATATGCATCCACACACACACACACACACACACACATATATATATATATATATATATATATATATATATATATATATATATATCCACACACATCCACATACTTTAATACCTACTTGCATAGCTATATACATACTTACCTACATGCATACATACACACAAACACACACACACACACTCATATATATATACATACACAGACACTAACAAAAATACAGATATATACCTAAATACGTACGTGGGTACACTCATACACACACTGTCACACACAGGTATAGACACACAAACACACACACTTAAAAACACACACGCAGCCACATACGGAGATACATACACACACACAAACATACATACACGCAGCTGCACATACAGACGCTTATAAACACTCACAATGAACCACACAAACACTTAGTAAATTCTATATATTTTGCACAGCTAGTGTGTACGGAAGATATGGCGAGCATTATTATGTAAGTGTCGATCATATGACATTCTTATCTAAACCTCATATACCTAGGCGCATCATACCAGGGAAGCTGACCTGGCCTAGCCGCTAGGCCAATGCCTGCCAGTTTCAAGGTCCTAGGTTCAGAAACAATTAATACATTAATTCGTCTTCATGGCTGACGCAGCCAAAGATGAGTTATAATACTGTCAAAATAGTTGCATTTTTTTTAAAGGAAAGAAACCTATTCCAAGCTTTCAGCGTATTAGGCACATAGGGCTTGACCTATATTTTATAGACTGTTCGGCACTCGGTGGGTGATGTGGTCAGCATCACACCGGCCGCGCTTACTTCTCAGGATATCACCTTGTACCAATTTAAAGCTTGGCTGACCTAACAGCCAAGGTCATTTTTGAAAGAAAAAAAGGTATTGTGGATTTACAACCTGCAAATCCACAGCTGAGCGCCTACCAGCAATGTCACTGGAAGTAAAGTCGGAAGACGTTATGCTGACAACATCACACTTCAAGTGCTGATCTCTCTATAAAAGTAGTAATCTGATATCATGCACCTGGAGCTCCAGTTGCAATGAAAGGGCCCTCTATTGTTAGGTCAATAAATCAATTCATCTCATGTGATTTTCATGCTTGGACTTATTGAAAAAGAAGGAGACGACGCCTCATAAGTCCTATCTTTTACCCACAGAACGGGATGTATGTTTTCAATCTCCACGGCAAAACCCAGAGCGGGAAAGAGCTGCACTTGGATCTCTACCACAACGATAAATATTTGATTTCAGCCTTTACCAGAGATTCCTCCCAGTCTCAGAGTGGGGGTAAGTCTTGTATGACATTCTCACTGTCCTCACAGTCTCCGAGTGGAGTTAGGTCTTGTATGACATTCTCACTGTCTCAGAGTGAAGGTAAGTCTTGTATGACATTCTCACTGTCTCAGAGTGGAGTTAAGTATTGTACGACATTCTCACTCTCCTCCCAGTCTCAGAGTGGAATTAAGTCTTGTATGACATTCTCACTCTCCTCACTGTCTCAGAGTGGAGTTAAGTCTTGTATGATATTCTCACTGACTCAGAGTGGAGGTAAGTCTTGTATGACATTCTGACTGTCTCAGAGTGGAGGTAAGTCTTGTATGACATTCTCACTGTCTCCGAGTGGAGGTAAGTCTTGTATGACATTCTCACGGTCCTCACTGTCTCTGAGTGGAGGTAAGTCTTGTATGACATTTTCACTGTCTCAGAGTGGAGTTAAGTCGTGTAAGACATTCTCACTGTCTCCTAGTGGAGGTAAGTCTTGTATGACATTCTCACTGTCCTCACTGTCTCCGAGTAGAGGTAGGTCTTGTATGACATTCTCACTGTCCTCACTGTCTCCTAGTGGAGGTTAGTCTTGTATGACATTCTCACTGTTCTCACTGTCTCCGAGTGGAGGTAGGTCTTGTATGACATTCTCACTGTCCTCACTCTCTCCGAGTGGAGGTAAGTCTTGTATGACATTCTCACTGTCCTTACTGTCTTTGAGTGGAGGTAAGTCTTGTATGACATTCTCACTGTCCTCACTGTCTCTTAGTGGAGGTAAGTCTTGTATGACATTCTCACTGTCCTCACTGTCTCCGAGTGGAGGTAAGTTTTGTATGACATTCTCACTGTCTCAGAGTGAAGGTAAGTCTTGTATGACATTCTCACTGTCCTCACTGTCTCCGAGTGGAGGTAAGTCTTGTATGACATTCTCACTGTCCTCACTGTCTCAGAGTGAAGGTAAGTCTTGTATGACATTCTCATTGTCCTCACTGTCTCCGAGTGGAGGTAAGTCTTGAATGACACATTCTCAATGTCCTCACTGTCTCAGAGTGAAGGTAAGTCTTGTATGACATTCTCACTGTCTCAGAGTGGAGTTAAGACTTGTATAACATTCTCACTGTCTCAGAGTGGAGGAAGGTCTTGTATGACATTCTCACTGTCCTCACTGTCTCAGAGTGGATTTAGGTTTTGTATGACATTCACACTCTCCTCACTGTCTCAGAGTGGAGGTAGGTCTTGTATGACATTCTGACTCTCCTCACTGTCTCAGAGTGGATGTAAGTCTTGTATGACATTCTCACTGTCTCAAAGTGAAGGTAAGTCTTGTAAGACATTCTCACTGTCTCCGAGTAGACGTCAGTCTTGTATGACATTCTCACTTTCTCAGAGTGGAGGTAAGTCTTGTATGACGTTTTCACTGTCTTAGAGTTGATGTAAGTCTTGTATGACATTCCCACTGTCTCACAGTGGAGGTAAGTCTTGTATAACATTCTCACTTTCTCAGAGTGGAGGTAAGTCTTGTATGACATTCTCACAGTCTCAGAGTAGAGGTAAGTCTTGTATGCCATTCTCAATCTCTCAGAGTGGAGGTAAGTCTAGTATGGCATTCTTGCTGTCTCCAAGTGGACGTAAGTCTTGTATGACATTCTCACTGTCTCAGAGTGGAGGTAAGTCTTGTATGCCATTGTCAATATCTCAGAGTGGAGGTAAGTCTAGTATGGCATTCTTGCTGTCTCCAAGTGGAGGTAAGTCTTGTATGCCATTCTCAATCTCTCAGAGTGGAGGTAAGTATTTTATAACATTCTCACTGTCCTCACTGTCTCAGAGTGGAGGTAAGTCTTGTATGGCATTCTCCCAGTCTAATAATGCACGTAATCTTGTTTGACATTTTTGCTGTCTTAGAGTGAAGGTATGTCTTCAATGATATTCTCTAAATATAAGAGTTAAGTAATTTTGTGTGACATTCTCCCAGTCTCAGGGTGAAGGTAAGTTTGTATGACATTTTCCAGTCTCATAGTTAAAATAAGTTTGTAAGATGTTCTCCCAGTCTCAGAGTTACGGTAAGTTTGTATGACATTTTCCCAGTCTCAGAGAGAAGGACAGTTTGTATGACATTCTCTCAGTCTCAGAGTGAAGGTAAGTTTGTATGACATTTTCCCAGCCTCAGAGTTAAGGTAAGTTTGTATGACATTGTCCCAGTCTCAGAGAGAAAGACAGTTTGTATGACATTCTCTCAGTCTCAGAGTGAAGGTAAGTTTGTATGACATTTTCCCAGCCTCAGAGTTAAGGTAAGTTTGTATGACATTCTCCCAGTCTCAGAGAGAAGGACAGTTTGTATGACATTTTCTCAGTCTCAGAGTGAGGGTAAGCTTGTGCTACATTATCCTAGTATCCCAGTCTCAGAGTGGAGATACGTGTGTGACAGTCTCACTGTCTAAGGCGTAAAAAAAAAATAAGGGGGAGGGGGTGTAGGATGTTGGGGGGGGGGGGGGTGTAGGAATTTGTCGTGGTCATATATTAGCCACCTGGAAACAACAGTTTGAAGACCACTGATCTAGAAAACTGCTTGACAACCAGAATGTTTAAGGCTTTAGACCTGGCTGAGCAGGAGTTTATTTGGAAAAATAAGCTCGGCTTCTTAGTCGACCCAGCCTTGAGTGGGGACCAGATATATTTGTGGGAAGTAAAAGCGGCGGGCAGGATGTTGACTACATCACCCACCGAGTGACGATTGGTCTATAAAATATAGATCTGGCCCTCAATACTTAATACGCCTGAGATCGTGGAAAAGGGTACTTCGAGATGTTTAGACCGTAATCCTTGGAAAGACCAAAGGTCAACTCGGTATAAGTGGGTAGCGAGAAACGTCACGGGAAGTAAAAGCGGCCGGCAGCATTTTGGCCAAATAAGTTTTCGACTCCAAATTGTTTCTGTTAAATATAGGCATGGTACCAAATGTCGCATTTGCCAATGGCAAGAAAAAAAAAGGTTGTTTACTTGGCTTGACTCACCATGATGTGACCAGAGGTAAACAGTTCTGAATTCGTTGATTCTCCGTGGACGGAAACTGTTAGATTGTAGAAGTGGTACTTGTATTTTATAGTGGTGTTCTATGGATTGAATGGGATGGGAATTTCATGATAAAATGCAACTGGCTAGATAAGCTCTTCATTCAGAGATCTAGATTATGTGAAGGCATACTCATCATCATTATCAAGTACCTTGCCGATTCAACTGGCGTGGGCGATCATGCCTTTACACAATTTGCGATCCATAACTGATTGTATCAGTTCGTTTGTTGAAACCCTCGTTGACATAACAGAAGCGGGCAAGAATCTCGCGCTGTCTTCCTCTATATCTCTTTCCCCAGATCTTCCGAGTGGTCACAAAATGTCAAGTTTTCTCTTTTCTCATTATCATAGTCACAAATGTTGGCTGTCTCTTTCTGATGTTGGTGATAAGACATACTACTGTATACTGTATTGACAGCGTTTAGAGTTGCACAATTAATTATTTCTATTTAATATTTAACTTTATCTAGGGCTTTATTTCCCTAGCGAAAAAACGGTGCCGGTACTCACAATAAAGGAAGCCGCCGTGGTGAAGCTGCTAGAGGCTCGCCTGTGGATTCGAAGGTTGTGAATTCAGGTCCCGACGGAGCCGAGCGTTTAATATGAAAAAAAATTGATTTTAGCTTCCAGGTTGACCTAACATTAAATAAATACCAGGTAAAGTCCTGGGAAGAAAAGGCGGCTGGCGTGATGTTGACCACATCACACGTAGTGCAGATTGGTCTATAAAATGTATGTCTAGCCCGTTATGCCCAACACGCATAAAGGCATGGCACAGGGTTCTTTACTTTACTCACTCACCAAAAGGTATTTGTACTAAGCACACTTTATGTCTATTTGGAGTAGCTTGAAAAAGACGCAAAAAGGGACCAGCACTCCGTACCAGATCTCCTATGCCCGGCTCTCTAGCGAAGTTGGTTAAACCTGACTTTCGCGGCGGCCGGGTGACGAATTCCTTGTGGTCCGGGTTCACTCCCGGGGGTAGGCAGAAAAGCCACATTTCTCCCAGATTAACGGTACCTATAATGGAATCAATGCCGAATCAATGCCGAAGGGTTGCGATATCCATAGTACCGAGCCAAAGGGTTTACAACTCATGGTTTCTGGAGACGTTAAAAAAAAAATTAAAAAAAAAACAGATCTCCTTAACGTTGGTACAGCCAGAAAACAAAATGTAGTGAGTTTACCCTTCTTATAGTTGCGGTGTCCGTGGCTTAGGCTTTGCAAGTCCGACTCGTGATTCCAACGTACCGCTATCGAAACCCACTGCTGCCTGTGTAGATTTTTTTATCCTGGCATGGCGATACGGCCCAAATTGGGTATAGGATGTATGTCCTGGGGAAGTAAAGACAGCCGGTGTAATGCTCCACATTACCCAGCTAGTGCCGATTGGTCTGTAAAAATATGGGTGCTCTTTCCATATACCCGATGCGCCTATTGGCGTAAAAAAAGGGATTTTTACATTACTTAATTACTTTATTTCCTATATATTCAGGCTCTGTTTTTGTTTTTACTTGCCATTAATATTTGATCAACCTCTAAACTTGCTGTCACTGTTGCACCAGTACGGGCTAGCAAACCAGCAACTGTTTCAGTTTCATTTCCGAAAAAAATTGACCACGTACAACAACAATACAATAACCCTTAAATAGACTCTTGTGATGTTGATTCGATCCTGCTTCTTTCTTAACCATTGATCGGCGACCGATTCGCCCATCGGCTGATCGATAATCGATTCGTTCGCCAATGGTTGTTCATTAATACAGACAGAGTTTAAATACATTTCACATGCCATGTCTGAAAAGAATACCCGACATACAGTGACAAGACAAGATCGCAAATCCCGAGGTATTGGAAAGATCAGGGATCACAACAGTTTTCTTAATGCCAAGTCCTCAAAGGCTCAGATGGCTAGGAAAAGCTTTAGAGGATAGAGGCTGGTAGAGTCCCTAAAAACATCGTCTGAGGTGAATTACATGTGGGTGGAAGACAGTGCAGTCGGTCTCTACTATGATTTAAAGAAGTGAATAAATAAGACATAAATAATGCAGGTGTTAATATAGATTCCTGCGAACAATATGCCATGGAACGTACTGCATGAAGGGTGGGGGGGGGGGGGGGGGGTCAAAGGGAAATGTGAATAAAGGACACAACGACTGCATTTAGGTTACAAACTGAGCGTATGTTAAGAAGCGCATTAAATACAGATAATTGCCTCAATGGTCCTGAAATGCAAAGCGCTAATTGTGGAAGACATATCTTGACTCGAGCGGGTTTTGCTTGCCACATTTGCCATGGCTACGTGCTGAGATTTCCATTTCTCCCACACAGCACAACACAGCGCAGCACAACACAACACAGCACAACACAACACAACCCAGTAAAACACAGCACAACACAACATAGCACAACACAACATAACGCAACGCAACACAGCACAACACAACATAACACAACGCAACAAAGCACACACACAACAAAGCACAACACAGCATAACACAACACAGCACAACACAACACAACTCAACACAGCACAACACAGCACAACACAAACAAGCACAACACAAAACAGCACAACACAGCACAATACGATCGTATAAAAAGACGGCAAAAGGTCGATAAACGAGCAAACACAAATAATATTAAGTAAAAAGACTCTTGTGGATACTGGATTGGCAACGCTACAGGACTGAGAGACGGAGTCAGTCCGGAGAAAAGAGTGGTTTCGTAGAATGTAGAGAGACCAAACTGTATTTGAGACCTTCTATAACATAAAAGCTGAGCGGACAGCAAGAGGAAGGCAGATAAAGACACAGATAGATAGTGGGTGTAGCTGAAACCTGAAAAAAAAACTATAAACAAAACCATCACTAATGTACCCGAGAAAGACAAAACAGAATTAGAAAACCTCGACACTGAGTTACTTGAACGTCGTAAAAGTGGGACGACAAAAGAAGAAAACAGTTGTATTAATTTCTAATTTTACCTAGATATCCTAATTGCACTAATTTCTTGTTTACCCTTGGTGGCATGCTTCTATTTTACGAATGATCATCTCTTCACCAGCAAATTCCGTAGTTCTACGACTCATCAAAGGAGACGAGATCTACGTGAAGACCCGTGGTGCTGCATCCGTTTTTGGGCGACCTGAAACAACTTATGTGGTCTTTAATGGATTTATCCTGGGTCTATTGAGCATCCCAGATGAATATCGAGACTGAGGCAGTTACCAGTTGGACAACATGAATGGGGCCTGCAACTGTTTGTGATACAGTAGGACCTCAGCAATAGAAATACACTGTTGTGCATGTATACTCTTGTGTTTTGTTTGTAGTTTTGGAATGACCGTAGTTCGGGATTTGCTAGGAGACAACAGGCAGACACACATATAACACACACACACGTGCGCGCGCACACTCACACACACGCACACATACTCACACACACACACAACAGGATGAGAGAGGTAAACGCCAACAAGTGTCACTGCTTGCATGAAGATGTGAGCCATAAGGGTGACTGCTTTGCTCACTGGCTTTGTTTGTTGAATGTTTGGTTGGCTGGTTGGGTGATTAGTTAGTTGGTTGTTTCGCTGGTTATTTGGTTGGATGCTTGGGTGATTAGTTAGTTGGTTGTATCGCTTGTTGTTTGGTTCGTTAGTTTGGTGATTAGTTAGTTGGTTGTTTCACTGGTTATTTGGTTGGCTGGTTTGGTGATTAGTTACTTGGTGGTTTCGCTGGTTACTTTGTTGGCTGGTTTGGTGATTAGTTAGTTGGTTGTTTCGCTGGTTATTTGGTTGGCTGGTTGGGTGATTAGTTAGTTGGTTGTATCGCTTGTTGTTTGGTTCGCTGGTTTGGTCATTAGTTAGTTGGTTCTTACGCTGGTTGTTTTGGTTGGCTGGTTGGGTGATTAGTTAGTTGGTTGTTTCGCTGGTTGTTTTGGTTGGCTGGTTGGGTGATTAGTTAGTTGGTTGTTTCGCTGGTTGTTTTGGTTGGCTGGTTGGGTGATTAGTTAGTTGGTTGTTTCGCTGGTTGTTTTGGTTGGCTGAATGGGTGATTAGTTAGTTGGTTGTTTCGCTGGTTGCCTGCACACAAGGCAATTTCGTTTATAAGAATCAAATGTGCAAATTAATTATCAACATGGATTTAAAGGGAAATGAATAAAGATTCTAAATATGTTAATTGGAGACACGTAGAATTAAAATTCACACTCTTTACTTGTCGAAAATGAGGAATTTTACTTTCTTGAAAAAGAATAGATTCACACAGAATAAACGAATTTGAAAACGATTAATACCTGTTCTACCACGAGGAAAGTAGACCGCAGGATCATTTGAACAGGCTAGATTCAAAATACAGAAGATATAACATGAACATAAATATTACTGAAACTGAAGTATTGCCCGCCTCTCTAGCGCAGTTGGCTAAACCGGATTGCGCGGTGACCGGGTGACGAACTTCTTGTGGTCCGGGTTCACTTCCGGGGGAAGGCAGAAAAGCCACATTTCTCCCCGATTTACGGTATTTATCACGGAATCAAGGCCGAAAGGTTGCGATATCCATAATACCGAGCCATAATATCATGGCTTCTGGACACTAAAGCAAACAAACAAACTGAAGTATTGCAGGTGATTAGAATTCCTAGTCCGCTACATACTGGATTGAATAGCACGCGTCTGAAGCAAGTTAGAGAACTTAAATATCTAGGAAGTATCACCACGGGGGACTGGGGAATGGATCGGGAAATGCAAACAAAATGCAAATTAGTCATCGCGCTAATATACCAACAGACACCGTTATTATGATATCGAAACATAAGTAGAAGTGCCAAGAAACAGATTATAAATAGCAAATTCATTCCAACACTGTGCTCTAATGCCAGACTTGATCATTATCAAAAGTTACCCTACGTTAAATTACCATCTGTGAAAGAGATGCCCAAGAAAAACTGTCAACATAACCATTCGAGACAAAGCTAGAAATGATATGATCAGACAGACTGTAGGAACAACACCATGCAGCAAATTTATTGAGAAACAGAAGATCAAATGGTTTGCTTATCTAGTAAGAATGCAGCCAGAACAACTACTAAAACCGGCGTTACACATGAAAAGATCTGAAGTGAAAACAAGAGATCACACTAGAAGATGGATTGATGACATTAATCGACCTGGAATGGCTATTTTTTTTTTTAAATATCCAGAAGCCATGAGTTGTTAACCATTAGGCTCAGTATTATGGATATCGCAAGCTTTCGGCCTTGATTCCATTGTTAATACCGTAAATCTGGGAGAAAATGTGGCTTTCCTGCCTACCCCCGGGATTGAACCCGGACCACAAGGAGTTCGTCACCCGGTCTCCGCGCACTCCGGTATAGCCAACTACGCTAGAGAGCCGGGCCTGTAATGGCAATAGCTATTGCTACCCATCAAGCAATGGATCACAAACTGGTCATCCCTACTACGCTTAACGGCAAATGTGGAAATTGGTGATGATGATGACGATGATGATGTATCTGTATTAGGCGTTGGTTTCGACAGTGGTATCAAGAAAGCCTACGGTCCAGAAAGCAATGACAAACTACTAGACGTAAATTTGCCTAGAGAAACCACACAACAGCCAGGGGCTGCTGGGGTTGGTTCTGTAACGTCGTGTAAAGGATACGCAACTAACTTATTAAAAGCAAGTCGGCTCTGTGGCTAAGTCGATGCGAACGCATGCGTAACTAACCTATTAAAAGCAAACAGACGACAATTGGTTTGACCAGGTAATAGTAAACATCTGGTTTTTTTTGTTATCATCACTGAGAAGAAACTCCTGACACATAGCGACCTTTCATCTGAAAGGTGAATTAGGCAAGGTCGCAGTCGAAGCGACCTAATTTCAAAGAAATCGAAACAGATACAAGTGTGCATGGCAGTTCTTAGAATTTACATACAGTACTTGGATTCTCAGACAGAGACGTGAGGTAAAGACAGTCAGCAGACGGTCCTCGTCTTTTATTCACCCCATTTCGGGGACTTCGAAATTTCGTAAGAAATTCCCAGGACAGTGGGATTTCAGTGTGAATTGCGGGACGCCTTTGTGGGGCAGTGGGTGTGGGGCGGGGGTGGGGGGTGGGGTGGGGGGAAGAGTCGACTAACTGGGAGCTCCTTTAGAGGTCAGTGTGAATCTTCCTGATGGTAAGTGAATCTTCCTAACTAACAATCTGCATACATTTGAGTCAGATCTGATGTTCTGGAATAGGGCTTTAATTCAAAAGTGGACAAACAAACATAACTCTACGCCCGAGTTTACAGCCGGTGAACACACACAAGAAGAAGAAAATGATGATGAAGAAGAAGAAGAAGAAGAAAAAGAAGAAGAAGAAGAAGAAGAAGAAGAAGAAGAAGAAGAAGAAGAAGAAGAAGAAGAAGAAGAAGAAGAAGAAGAAGAAGAAGAAGAAGAAAAAGAAAAAGAAACATACCACTGAAAAAAAACCCACTGTAATGGGGGATATTCTTACCCTAATTGGGAATGTTGGGGAAAAGCCCAAGGTTAACTAGAACATCAAGAGAAGCCAGATACTGGGATTAACAGAGGGTTTAAAGGTAGGAAACGACCACGTATTATCACGTGGAACCCAAGGAGAACGACCACATGTTGCCACCTGGAACGAACACTGGGTATATGTTCAGACCCCAGTCTGATCAGACAGTATGTGTTGACCGTCAGAACGAGAGGACGTGAGAGTGATCGAGTGAAAGAGAACGTGAAACTGATTGCTGTAAGATGAAGACCAGACGACAAGATCCATCGAAGTAAAGTCCAGCCAAGTCAGGTGTGAAACTCGATGCAATGACGAGATCCATCTATGCGGAGTTGGGGAGTTGAAAACGCAGAACTCTGATTGGTGAATGTGTAAGAGTCAGCGTGTTGGCGTCTGAACAATGTCTTGCGTGAGAGCTGTTGATTAGGACATGGACAGGACAATCGATGTATGTGTTTAGATGTCAATAAACAGTCTTGTATCTGGGAGACGGTGTCGACTTGTAACAGCAATGCCAGCCTAGAATGTGAGTAATATCATCCTGTAGACACATCATCTCCTAGACAACTAGGCAAATGTCAGAACACGAGTATTACGTGTGAACACGACATATTGCAACACACAATAACAATTGGTATTGTCAAACAATGTATATTTAACTGTACACCATGATACAGAACACAAGAAAAAAAAAAACAATTAAAAAATACCAGTAATGCAACATGCACATCAAATAATATGTGAATCAACATAGAAAAGACAGAACTAATATCAATAAGAAGAAATAGGCAGGATTTAAACATAGCATTAGAGCATACATATATTAAAAAGTCATCTGAGTCTAAATAACTTAGAACAACCTTCAATAAAAATGGTAAACTGGACGAAGAAATTTACATCCGATGAAGTAAAGCAGGTCAAGTATTGGGACAACTCGCTCCCTCTTACAACCTAAGGCAATCTAAGTCAGCACTAGGAAACATCTCATACAAAACATATTCATCCCCACTGTATGATATCAGTCAGTGCCAAACGTGGTCACTCACAACAAAACATAATAGAAATTTGGTAACCACCGAATGAGATGCATGAGAGAGACTGTACTAGTGACCAGAAAAGATGCATTTAGGAATGATGTAATGCAAGATAAAGTCGGCACAGAACCAATTCTAAATTACATACAAAGAGAGCCAAATCAAATGAATTGCCCACTTAGAATGCCTACGCCTACTGATGCTACGCCATACAAGCTACATATAAAAAGCTAAGGGGGACGTAGAGCAAGAGGTAGACCTTCGAGGCGGTAAAAGAGGACGTAAAGAAGAAGAGAAAAACTGAAAAAGTCGAACTCAGGCTTTAGAAATATATATATATAAATATATATATATATGTATATATATATATATATATATATATATATATATATATATATATATATATATATGTATGTGTGTGTGTGTGTGTGTGTGTGTGTGTGTGTATTACATAAATACATATAACGTATTTTGTGGAAACGAAACAAACGATTGGGTAATAATAATAATGATATTAACCTTCAGCACTCCGAGCCCTTGAAGCTCACTAGGGCAGTTATCACCTCAACTGATCTCTGGGATTAGTCCTCCGTTTCCATTTGATGACTCTAAAGGTAGCCAGGTCTGCCTGTATTTTATCTCTTAATCAACTTCTAGATCTGCCTCGTGGTCTACGACCATTCAGCTCCTTTTCATACACATTTTTAACCGCTCTGTAATTTGACATTTCCTTAATACGTTCAAGCCATCTCAGTCTATTAGCCCTCATGATGAAGGTGATCAACGGTGATTTAAACAGATTATGGATGTTCTTGCTTCTCACTCTCTATTCCCAGCTGTTTGTATCTTTGATGGTTCTAAAGATTCGTCGTAAGTCTATTTTCAGACATTTGTAATAAGGTTTCATCTCTGCTAGTTTCATAGCCAAATAATATTAAAAAAATTATAACTGCTAATAATAATTTTACCATTATTATTGCGCATTTAAACAAGGCTTAAGTAGTGCCATAGTATCTTTGCCATTTTGTGACACTCCTTAGTGACAACACCCGGGGAGGTCCAGACCACTGGCCAACCCTTTCTACGCCAATGAGCTAAAGCCCCTAGGCGCCCCTGGGACATTGCTTTCTCTGTTGCCGCGCTCCTGAGTCGCTTGCACAACAATAAAACAGTTAGATATCATTGGCACGTATCGGTAATGAAACCATGGATAGGGCTGTTTCACGGAAAGAAATATCCTACCTGATTTAAAAAAAAAATGTTGATCTAAAACTGAAACTGAAACAAACGAACAACCAACTTAGGTGTGTAGCTTCTGTCGGCAGGTTGTTTTCTGTTTTCAAGCTGCGTTAGATACGGTAAGATGTCTTTGTTTTTACCAATAACAACAACAACAATAATGTCAACAACAATAATAACAACAATAACAACAACAACGACGATAACAACAACATCATCTGCTAAAACAATACACAGACACAATCTACCTCTGCTACCACCAACACAACTACTACTACACAGTACACCATCATCTACTACTACAATAACAACTACTACTTCTACTTCTTCATTTCCCGTTTTACTGCTTCCGGTCTTGTGGAAGATACACAATTCTCTTTCTTACTCCAACGGCGGCCTTAAAAACTGACATATCGTATCGTGGTAGATTTTCTCTGAAGTTATCTTTCCATCTTTCTCTTATAGTCATGTCTGGTGTACGATAAAGATGATCAATAAAATAATCAATGATCCATGAGCTTCCTGCATAGAATGATCAATGAACCATGAGCTTCCTGCATAGTTGTCTGTACACAAACTCTTTATATTGATGCTCTTGCAGTCTGGTCATGGTTGCAGCTTCACAATCACTTGGTTCTCGCAAACTTCTAAATTCCCGCAGGGAGTTCAGTATTTCAGCCTAGTCTGATTTTTTTTTTACTTTAAGAAGTCTGACTATGAAGGTCATGACAGTGACCAAAGCAGTAATTTGGCTGAAATAAGATTTTCACCCGAACTTGCTTTCTCGGTGACTCAAATGAGTGTTGTCAGGAAGATAGAAAAGGGCTGTGCCCGAGAGCGTGGTTGGTTTCTATGATGTTGTCGGGGCTGACACAAATCGGTTTCATTTTCGTGCCAGGGCACACAGGCTTGAAAGGAAACGAGAAATATTATGGCATAGGTTTACAGTACTGTGAAGGGCAGACTAATGATTGATGATGTCTCTCCTGTACACAGAAGGCTCATTTCTAATAGTCGCACTGCCAGACAAAGCGTCTTCTCTCTTCTTGTCTTTCACACAAGCATGACCTGGGACAAAAATGATGGTGATTTTGAGAAAGGCTGCATGCTGTCTCAGATGGAGCCACTGTGTCGGTTTGTACCCTGCTTTGATCTTCTTCAGCATTCTCACTAAGTCGCTGAGGAAATTACTACTACTAATACAATTACTAATACCACAAGTACTACTGCTACCACAACCACCACCACCACTACTATCAGTGCTGCTGCTGCTGATTCTACACATATGACTACTATTACTACTACTACTTCTACTGCTCCAAATACTATTACTACTACTATTACTACTACTACTACTATTACTACTACTAATACTACTACTACTGCCTCTGCTGCTGCTGCTGCTGCTGCTCCAAATACAACAACTACTACTACTAATACTACTACTACTAATACTACTAATACTAATACTGCTAATACTACTAATACTATTATTACTACTACTACTACTACTACTACTACTACTACTACTACTACTACTACTACTACTACTACTACTACTACTACTAATACTACTACTACTACTAATACTACTACTACTACTAATATCGCTATTACTACTTCTTTTATTTTAGTTAAAGAATAATCTATTACATTTATTTACAGCCCAAATAGTTTTCTTACAATTTCGTAATGTCTGATGCTGGCCGCGGACGTGGACGAAAAGGACGGAACAATTGGTCACAGAGACCCCAGCCTCGTGGAGGAGATTCAAGGGGAAATATTCCTAGTGGTGAGCAGCCTCGTGGAGGAAATTCAAGGTCAAAAATACCTGCCAATACAGCTGTAGATGAACGGGTGAGGTGGTTAGTTAGTCCAATTAGTTTTTTTTTTTTTTTGTCAGTTGCTTGCTATGGTCCTTGGCACCTTACATTTTTCCAGACGATAGTGATCTATTACGCTATGAGGAGCCATGAGACTCAGAGCCCATGGCGATGGCAAGTATGACTAGCATGGCCCGCTGTGTCTAAAAAAAGTCTTCCACAAAGATAGCATAGTATTTCAGGACCATTGTTAACAACATTTGTGTTTAATCCGTTTCTTTTCGGACGCTCAGCTCTCATCCTTTCTGCAATAATTTCTTCCTTCAGTCTCATTCCCTTCCTGATGTGCCTTTTTCACACAACACGGTCCATGGCATTTTGTTCCCATGAGTCCGTCCCAATACCTGTATCATTCATGTCCCGCTTGCACACATCTTTATAACCCAGTAGAGGTCGGCCTCGACATCTTCCTCCTGTCTTTAATTCACCATAAAGGATGTCCTTAGGGACTCTGCCATCCTCCATTCGTCTCAAGAAAGTTCAACAACTGATGAACAAAACGTGGATGGAGGTGCAAGCAGAGATGACAACAAAGAAGGGACGACAGCTGTAAGTAACTGTTCAAATGTAGACACCCATTTCTCCACCCCCTTTTTCCCCCACAATTAATGTTTCCTAGGATTACAGTCTGTGGGATAAACATCCCAAAGGTGAACATCAAACAGGTACAAATCTGGAAAATCCCCTTCATCCTAAAGCACAGACATGCTGGAGTACCATACAAGGGTGTCTATGATGTCTGAATTCAAATGTAAGTGAGTGATATTTAACATTACCAGGACCGAACATCAGGACCGCACACAGGATTAAATGACAATAAATGACAATGCGCCATGACCCGGATGAGAACCCTGCACGGCAGTTCCTAGAAACCCCGTTTAACCGTAAGGTTACATTAATGACGAGACGATTACAAAGTAACCTAAAGCCATCCAAGTTAAGGCTGTGCTATCCGAAAATGTGGTCCTATCTAGAAACGGTCGGCGTCTGTGACTTGGCCGTTGCGTTTTGTAATGCGGCGGTGCCGGGTTCCATCCCAGCTGCGGACGGTTTTTCTTGCGTTGGTTTCGACAGTGGTACCCAGAGCCGACCGCTCAGTATCAGTGGTAAACTGATCATCATCATGTAGCTGGTTCTTTGCAGAACGTCGCTCTCATCACAGTCTGCCTGAAAGAAAGTCAGTCTCTCGCCAGTTCTCCCGCCTCATGTACTTTCATACTCAAAGAGTCACTTATATCCTGTGCCCATCTTCGTGTCGGTCGGTGCCTGCCCCTCCTCCTGGTACCATGCCTTCTGCTATAATTTTTTATCAATCCGTCATGGCGCCTGATATGACCAAAATATTGTATCTTCTAGTGGTAAATTACTGGACGTAAATTTGCCTGGAAAAAGCCCTGCAACAGCCAAAAAATGCTGGGGTTGGTTCTGCAACGTCCTGTAAAGAATACAACAAACTTACATGTCGGGCAGGTGTTTGGATCAGAAAATCTAACAATATACACTATATCAGTACGCAAACTATTAACTACAGAAAAAAGTGGTTGGGGCGGGGGGTGGGGTTGGGGGGGGGGGGAGTCGCGAGAAGGTGGACAACTGGGTTCGGTAGTGACAACTGGAAAGTTGGAAGGCTAGACAAACAGATGAAGATAAAGAGAGAAGATGTATGACAGTATGACAAGACAGAAACCCTTCACACGCGGGTTTATTTTTGGTGTTCTACTTTGTGAAGAAAAAAAAAAACGTTCATGGTTAAGGGGCAGCAAGGAAATTAAAGTTAAAATTATGAGAGCATTCATGTTTCCTGTAGCAACAAACGGATGTGTATTGTAGACCCTTTCACAGTCTTTAATTAGGTTCTAAACAGTTCCAATGTAGGAGGCAATATTTCGTTGTTTTAAGGCCCCACACCGGCTATAGTCGGGGGCCCCTGATATAACCTTACGGTTGAACGGGTTTTTTGTGTGGAACCTGTGCCCGGGTGATCCTCATGCAAATGGTGGCACTTTGTGTCACCGGATGTTGGTCGAAAGTACACAGCAACAACATGTTGAGAAAGTACACAGCAACAGTACGCTGAGAAAGTACACAGCAACAGTACGCTGAGAAAGTACACAGCAACAGTACGCCGAGAAAGTACACAGCAACAGTACGCTGAGAATGTAGGCTGCGTCGCTGAGTATTGACAATTGTCAGAATTCAAAATGAGACCCGAGACAGCGAGAGAACAGCTTTGCTGAAATTGTTGAAGCTAGACAGGGAACATACATACGAACAGATAGTCAGACATACAGATGAATAAGCATACCTGAGGAGAAAGAGAGAGAGACAATGGCACCAAATTGGGTTTAAAAAATTTAGAAAATCAAATTCGTTTTAATTTGATGTCATGCAACAGACTGTATCATGGTCAACCGAACAAGATGACAACGAAGAAACTCAAGCCACACGTGACAAGGGACACACGTCTGTTGATTCTGATGAAGAGTATTTCACGGCTGTTGAAGCACAAGCAGAAGACATCGAAGCATTAGTAACAACTGTGAATAACTTATGTCAAGTAGCACTTAACAGGCTTCGAAATGAATTCACACTTACAAAAATCATGGATATATGGTGCTAGACTTATGCAGGTTGTATAGTTATATTTGAAAAATAGATACAATCAAGGTATATGATGTTAAACCTCTATGAGTTATATAGTACAATATAACAATGGCGATATATCAAGGGTAATAATGCTAGAGTTATATAGGTTATATAGTAAAATGTAAAAAAAAAAAAAAAAGAGTGATATAATGAGTGGCATGTTGTGCTGGTGTAGATTGTTTATATGTTAAATTATTAAAATGTGAAACAAATTAAGGGTGTATGGTGTACGGGTTATATAGCAAAATCTAAAACAAAGTTATACAATCAAGGGCAGTTGCTATTAGACTTGTGCAGTTTATGGATAGTACGGTGTAAACAACAATAGCAATAGGTCAAGGGGGTGAGCTGATGGGTTTATGCATTAATTTACATTCATGTACGTATAGCACTTTATACTCTGGAGTTTACCACTTTGTAGTATTGTGCTTTTTAACATATACCCAATCTACTCCAGCACAACATACCACTGATTATATCACTCTTTTTTACATTTCACTATATAACCTATATAACTCTAGCACTATTACCCTTGATTTATAGCCAGTGTAATATTGTACTATGTATAACTCATAGAGGTTTATCATCATATGCCTTGATTTTATATATTTTTCAGACATAACTTTACAACCATATACTATAGATTTTATCTCCGTTGTTAAAAGTTACATGATAACTCATATATTTCTAGCGGTATACACCTTTGCTTTTATCACAATTTTTATTTTTTAGTATAGAACACATCTACAAAACAACGAAGGGAACACAAAAAAGGGAGATAAATCTGATAACAGCAAGATGAAGTATAAATCTTTAACTCGAGAAATAAAAAAGAACACACGAAAGGACAAAAACTAATATATACATGATTGTTGCATTCAAATATAAAAAGTTAGTTGCGTATCCTTTACAGGGCGTTTGCAGAACCAACCCAAGCATTTTGTGGCTGTTGTGGTTTTTCTAGACAAATTTACGTCTAGTAGTTTGCCATTGCTTTCTGGACGGCTGGCTTCTCGATACCACTGTCGAAACCAACGCAAGTGCAAGGCCCGCAGCTGGGATCGAACCCGGCACCCCGGCATTACGAAGCTCATTCGCAAAGCCTAAGCCACAGACACCGACATTAAAATATAGCAATAACACAAGAATGGAAGAGATTCGAAATGTTTAAAGAAGTGAAGTTATTGACAACAAATTGTCATCCTCGATTAAATATGATCTGTGACAAGTAGGGAATTACCTCGACAGAGTCAAGACAAATTCTAGAAATATGGAGGATTACTGCACTGGAATGTTTGATATGAATGGCTGTGAGGATATGAATGGCTGTGAGGATATAAATGACGGTGAAGATATGAATGACTGTGAGGATATGAATGATATACATGAACCAATGACAGCAGAGACAGAACCTCAATCCTCACTAGATGAAATTGCATTTGCAATAAAGAACCTGAAGAATAGTAAATCACCAGGATATGATGAGATACCATCTGAACTAATTAAAGCGGGAGGGGAAGAAAGTGTACACATCTATCACGCATTACGTAAAAAGATATTGAAATATGTTATATGGCCAAATGATTGGAAAAGAACTATCTTCATTTAAATATAAAAGCGGGCAACCTGAAATTATGCACCAAATATAGAAGTGTTGAACTGATCTGTCACGCAAGTAAAATTATACGGAAAATCATAATTCATTACTTACCTAGTGCCGATTGGTCTGTAAAAATATGGGTACTCTTCCCATATATCCGATGTTCCTAGAAGGCGGGAAAATGATCTTTACTTTTAACAATCATAATGGGAAGACTTCGTAAGAAAATGGAAGAGGTTAACGTGGTTCAAACTGGATTTAGACAAGGAAGAAGAATGAGAGATCACATCCTCAAAATGCTTTTAATAATAAAGAAGTCCAGAGAATTTAATGTAAACCTATTTTTATGTTTTGTGGATTATTCAAAGCCATTTGACTGTGAACATCATAAACTTTGGGAATTCATGAGGAATATGGGCTTTCCATCACATGTAGTACATCTCATAAAAATGCTCTATCCAGACCAACAAGCAGCAGTTATAACAGATGGCAAGACATCAAACTGGTTCGGCATCAAGCAAAGAGTCCGTCAGGGATGTGTGCTGTCACCTTATTTGTTTAACCTGTGCACCGAAAGTGTAATGAGAAATGTCAGAGATGATATCACCAGAGAGCAATGTGATACCCTAAATATCAGTGGTCATGAAATACCAGAGATCCGATTTGCCGTTGATACAGAATTGCTATCCACATGAGAGACTGGTATAACTAAAAAAAAAATGAATTACCTCAACCCAAGGAAATAGTGAAAATCACAACTTATATCTTAACACAGACAAAAAAAAAAAAAAAAAGATAATGCACACAGATAAAACTACTATGGAGAAAGACATAAGTGTTAATGGGGAAAGATTGGAGGTTGTGGACAATTTTAAATATCTTGAGTTATTGCTTACCAACAATGGTGACACAATGAAAGAAATTAGACGACAACTATAAATTGCTCTTTAAAGACTAAAACAACTGAATAAATTATGGACCGGGACGGACATAACCACAAAAAAGCATGCATTTTACCTATTGCAACATATGCCTTTGAGACCTGGACATTTACTAAACAAGCTGAACAGGGCACAAATGCCTTTGAATACAAATGTTATAGACGGGTTTTAAGAATATCATGTGTAATTAAAATAACAAATGTATTCATATTTCAAGAACCGAATAGTAAAGAAGGCTGGCTCTTAAAGGCGATAGAACACGGACCATTAAAGTATTTTGGTCACTTAAAACGTCATGAACGTTTAGAGAGAACAATAGTGGAGGGGTATATCCCTGGGAGGGAGTCGCCGTGGCCGAGCGGCTAGACTCTCGCCGCGGATCGGAATGTCGTGGGTTCGCTTCCTGGCGGAGCTGGACTACAATTTTCAAAAATGATTTTGGCTCACAGGTCGACACAGCTTTGAGTGGGTACCAGGTGCAGTCCCGGAAAGTAAAGGCGGCCGGCGTGATGCTGACCACATCACCCATCTTGTGCCGATTGGTCTATAAAAATATAGGTCTAGCCCTATATGCCCTATACGCCTAAAGGCGCGGAAAAGGGTCCTTTACTTTTTACTTATGTGTCTAAGAAGAGAGGGAGAGGAAGGCCAAAGAGAAGATGGGTGCAGGATGTGGCGGATGATCTTGAGATGGGTGTATCGGACGCGGGACATCTTGCTTGTGATTGAGAAGTTTTCCGGAGGGTTTGTTATGGGAGCAAGGTTCTGCAAGGGACGTGCTACTGACTGACCGACATACCTAGGTGTAGCATCATATACCTCGACTTGTTTCAATTTTGTTATAAATATTACTTCTGTAAGTCTAGCACCATATATATTTGATTGTACCACGCTTTGTATATGTTAAATATATAAAACATATGGTGTATCACCATTTGCACTTGATTTTATCAATTTGTTTCAAAGTTTTAAAAATGTTACTTATGTAAATCTAGCACCATATATGTCTGATTTTACCACTCTTTGTAAATGTTAAATACATAAAACATATGGTTTACCACCATTTGCACTTGATTTTATTACCTTTTAAAATGTTTTACTACATTTCTTTTATATTTCTAGCACCATGTACCTAGTGTTTATCGTTACTCTTTTATTTTACCTTAAAACACATTTAACTCCCAAACCATACACCTTTGCTTGTGTATGTATATATATATATTTGAATCTAAGCTTATAACCTATATAATTTAGGCATCACATATCTTGATTTTCGTCACAGCTTTATATTAAACTATTTAACCCACATAGCCAATTAAACGCAAGCACTACTTACCCTTCATTTTATTCCTATTTAAATACTTTACTCAATAGCCTCTATAAATCTGACATCATATACCCTTCTATTTTATCATATTTTCATATTTCCATTTAACTAGCGTAAGTGTAGCACCATATACCCTATATTAACAACGAACACATCTGTAAAATACACACCGACAGGCAGCCTGTTGATATTTTCGCCTGTTATCCATATATCCCCCCGTCTAACCCTAACCCCTCCCCGACTAACAAGACATCGTCATGTCTAGCTGATATCTCCATTGAGCTATCGATTTTCATTTAAGCCTATGCCACCGGTGGGGCACCATTGATATAAGAGTCATACACTTCCAGCACCCCCGGGTTTTTAAATCCTAGGCAGGCTCACGCCGGCTCTGTGGCTAAGTCGATGCGAACGCTTCGTAATTCCGGGATGCCGGGTTCGATCCCAGCTGCTGGCTATGCGCCTTGCGTTGGTTTCGACAGTGGTGTCAAGAAAGCCGACCGTCTAGAAAGCAATGGCAAACTACTGGACGTAGATTTGCCTAGAAAACTCACACAACAGCCAAGGGATGTTGGGGTTGGCTTTGCAACGTCCTGTAAAGGATACGCAACTAACCTATGCAGGCTCACAACCGTACGGCGAAATGAAGCCTGGACTGCGAATACATTACTACTGATTTCCGCCTATTTTTCAGACTTGCATCCTCTGAAAACTCTGTCGGAAAATTCAAGTTGTTTAACCACTTTGGCCTTGTTCCATGACCTGAGTTTTGTGTGCACGTCCGTTTTACGTGTTTGTTCCTTACTTCTCAGGCAGATGCATTCCGACTTCAGAGAAAACACCACTCATTAGTAGTTTTTTACGACATGCTTAATTTTGGTTTCTCCCAACTGGAGCTCTGGGACCCACAAAGGGAATCATGATGATGATGACACAGAAGAAGAAAAAAATTTTACTTTTCTCAACTGCGAACCTTGCGTTAAATAAGTGATCATTTTACACTCTGTGTGGGATATTGGGTAATGTCGACAGCTCCATATATTTATAGGCAAATGTAAACCTGATAAATGATAAAGACAGTATTATGCCGGCTGCTTTTCCATCGCCTTCTAACTCAAGAACAATTCTTTTTAACACTTTAATGGAGTCCTGGTCATGTTTAAAATGTAATATTTCACACCCGGTTCGCCGACAAACATACAGTATACGCATATAGAATAGAAAAATATAACATACAAGCAACTCAACTAGTAGAAGCAAACGAGCCGACCAGCTGACAAGTCTTTCTTTACAGTCTGCAGGAGGATGCATAGACTCCAAGGGACTCCTCTGGGTAGCAGAAAAGACAAACCTGGTGTGACACACAAACATATATGGAAGAGAACTGCGCCACATTAAGTACAGGGAGACCGGGAAGGAAAGGAGTGTTACTGAACAAAAAAATAACAAGGAGAAAATTAAATACTTCAGCAAAATAAAACGACAAAGTACTGTACCGGTCTTATTAAAACTATAATGAGAGACAAGAATAATGCATTCAAGCAAGACATGGCGATACAAGTGAGCTCGTAAGACCAAGAGATGAACAACAGTCTCAGAGAGTGCATTACCAGGGCTAGAGACAGAGTGTTTAGAGATTATGGGGTCGCTTACCTTAATTATGGAGACGATACATAATTGATTAATTAAATAATTAGGAAAGTGACAATGATTTGAACTGACTTGTTCTATGTCTTACAATAGAATGTGTCTGATGAAACTAGAACTGGAGAGACATCGGCAGAGGACAACGAAGAATTAGCAACGGTGAGTCACTCTTCAAATGTTACAACAGACAATGGTTACAAATAAAATTAAAGGACCCTTTTCCAAACTTGAGGCGTATAGTACATGACCTACATTTTTGTATAGACCAATCGGTACTTGGTGGGTTATGAGTTAACATTACGCCGGCGGCCTTTACTTCCCAAGACTGCACCTGGTACCCAGTCAAGGCTGAGTCGACCTGGGAACCAAGGTCATTATTGCAGAAAGCCCATCTCCTTCAAGACTCGAGCCCACGATCTTTCCGATCCGCAGGCGAGCGTCTAGCCGCTACGCCAAAGCGACTCCCATAGACAATGTATTTAAACACAAATTGTGAAAATACAAGTCATTAGCTTGTTGCGTATTTGTCGCTTAAATTTATTACGATTATTATGATTTCATCTATATATATCATGTTTAATGTTCTACAATAGTTACCCACTCCTGGTAACAGTTTTACTTATTCGTCTCCTTCTGGACGTTGATCACTTTTTTACTAATCGTCCCCATGTGGGATACAATTGTTCCTTATTTGAAGCCCCACCCTTGCTTTTGTGTGGGGCCCTGAATATAGCCGGGTCATAATCATGACCTAACGGCTGTATGGGGTTTCTGAGACCTCTCCATGGGTGATCCTTATCCGCATGCTAGCACTTTGTGTCACCTGGTGTCTGTCGCTTGTGTGATGTCCTAGTTGGGTACAACTCACATAAACACATACATCTCTTTCTGGAACTTGAGTTTTGTACGCGCATCCATTTTACATATGTGGATTAGTTGGATGCAGTCTGTTAGCTTCTCGCCCTTGAGACACATTAATTTAGATCTCTAAGGAAACAGCTCTAATGAATCATTTTTTACGAAATGTGTTTACGGGAGGCTGTGGATGTTTTATTTTTTATTTTTGTTCCACCCACACAAGAATTGAAGATGATGATGACGACACAGAAGAACCAAATTTTTCAGTTTTTCAATACCCAGCCTTAATGTATCTAAACGATACTTTGACACTGTATATAGTATATTGCGTGTATGTTGACAGTTCCATATATTTGTAGACATGAAAACTCATTAAAGTCGATGCCATCGACTTTCCACTCCATATACATTCCCTTTTAATAATTTAATTCCTCGTCATTTTAAAAATGTTATATAGATTTGAAGTAATAGTAATAGTAATGCCAGTCGCCATTCCATTATCTCTCAGCCCTAGAACGCTTCATTTTAACCAATGAATGATTTTTATGATACAAATCTCACCTCTCTACATACAACACAGCGACTGCTGACACACATCCTGTGTATTTCTAGCTACGATACATTTGATAAAAAAATATCCACTAACTAATGTCAAAGTTGTTATCTGAGATAAGATAGTTATGCACAAAGATGGTGTAATCATAGCTGTGATTACGTTATTAACTTCTAGTTACAGTTTGTTTTGTCATTAGAAAATTGGTATGCAATCGCCCAGAATAGTTGCGTCACATACATAAGCTGACAGTAATTAAAAAACATTAGTAGCAAATATCTTCAAAACTAGAGCTAATATGCATTGACACCATTTTCGTTTTTTGGACATCAAAGTTACTTAAAATCAGCTATTTCCATTTCTGATGCCATCTTGAGGTGGCAACGGAGAGGAAGAGAAGACGAGGAAATGAAGAGAGATGAAGGCTTAGAAATAGGAGAGCGAAAGGCGGGAGAGTCAGGCGAAAAACGGAGTGTCTGTCATTAAAGCAAGGTCGGTTACAGGAAGTGCCGTAGTGCCAGGCAGAGAGGATCTGTACTGGAAAGACTGATTTATGACTTTGATATCATGTTGCAGGAATTAAACATAGATAGATATGAGTCTCCTGGATACATTAGTTACATAAATCCTACTGGACAGGGAATACATGGACAAAGTCAGCTGTTGAAGAATGAGGTGAAGCACGTGATTCTTGACCTGAGCTGGTACACAGCTACCAAATTTCACTCCAAAAACCAGGCAAATATTATTCCAGACTCAGTGGTTTCTGAATTATCACCCTACAAAATACTTTTGGTGCTAAACAAGCGGAACAGCGCATAAATGCATTTGAATATAAATGTTACAGACAGGTTCTAAGAATATCTTGGGTAAAGAAAAGAACAAATGCATCCATACTTCAAGAGTTGAATATTGAAGAGGGTTGGCTAGTAAAGACAATAAAACAAAGAAAATTGAAATATTTTGGTCACTTGAAACGTCATGGAAGTCTAGAGAGAACAATAATGGAGGGGTATATGCCTGGGAAGAGAGGAAGAGGAAGGCCAAGGAGAAGATGGGTGCAGGATGTGGCAGATGATCTCCAGATGGGTGTATCAGACGCAGGACATCTTGCTCATGATAGGAAGGTTTTCCGGAGGGTTGTTATGGCAGCGAGGTTCCGCGAGGGACATGCTACTGAATGAATGAATGAATGCTAGAGAAGATTATTGCCGTTAAACTACATTTTTTTTTTTTTTGGAAAGGGAAGAACTGTCAAAAAGTATAGGTAGTTACTGGCCCAGGAAAGATACATGGTCAAATGAAGCTACTTTTTCATTTGATGTTTATGAGGGGTTCCAGAACAGACAGGAGACGGCAGTGGCAGCACCTGATCTTGAGAATGCCTACAATAGAGACAGATATGATATTTGGATATCTGCTTTACTGGAGAAGGGAGTGTGTTACTGGCTGGTGAACCGGTTAGCAGCTGTCTTATATTCACGTATGGTTGCCCTTCGCCTGGGTACATGGACCTCAGAAACATGTAATATCGCCCTGAGACTACCTCAGGCTTCTGCAATTTTACCAGTTCTTATCAATGTTTATGCAAGCTAGATTCTAAAACTCGAAGCGCCAAGTGTTGAAAGTGTATTGACATTAAAGATGAGGTTCTTGCAATGTAGGCAGGGGATTAATAGTCAACAGCCTAAAAACTACAGGCAACTGTAGACAAGTTGACTGGCTGGTGTGCAGAGATAGCCGCTGTCATCCACTCAGAAAAGGAGGCTGTTTTATAGTGCTCTGTAATAATAATATAAAAAAAATCAAGAAATGGATGAACAGCAGTCTCCAAGAGTGTAATACCAGGGTTAGAGACGGAGCATGGTGGAGATTAGTTTTTATATAGTCTTATTGTGAAGACGGCACATGACTGATTGAAAAAATATTTGAGAAAGTCAATATGATTCTAACTGTTACTACAGAATGCGTCTGACACAACCGGACAAGATGACACATCAGAAACTGAGGCAGCTAATGTCGGGGAGCAACAGTCTGTGGGAGTGGATGATGTGAGATCCATAACTGATGAATCAGGAACAGGAGGAGAGACATCTACAGAGGACAACAACGAAATAGCAACAGTGAGTAACTCTTCGTATGTCACAACAAAGTATTGCAAAGCAAATACTTCTTATCTGCATTTGACTGTTTGTTTCCCATGGCTGGTGCAGTGGTTACAGCTGCCCTAATTTTAAAACATCAAAGGAGGTTGAATGGGGTATCTGAGTTCTGCCTTAATAGTCTGCCGACCAGACATAAATTGTTTTATCTCCGAATGGTATTGTTAAACTTTGTAAAAAAAGCTTTTAGAGGACCACCGGTTCCATACATCGATCAAACCAAAGGTTACTTTAAAAAAAATAAAAATTCAAGGACCCTTTTCCACGCCTTTAGGTGTATAGGGCATATAGGGCTAGACCTATATTTTATAGACCAATCGGCATAAGATGGGTGATGTGGTCAGCATCAGACAGGCCGTCTTTACTCCCCGGGACTGCACCCAGTACTCACTCAAGGCTGGGTCGACCTGGGAGCAAAGGTCATTTTTGAAAAAAAGTCCAGCTCCCCATCGGAGCGAACGAACCACCTTCCGAGCCGCCACGAGCGTCTAGCAGCTCCGCCACGGCGACTTCTGATCGAACAGAAACTGAAGGAATAAGTCAGTGACATTTTTATTTGTCGTTTTATTATTATTATTATTATTTCATGTGTTTATATCATATCTGATGTTCTGAAATAGTCAATTCAGCTTTAACGTGACTCACGAAGCATGCTGCGAAAGGTCGAGACAGGTATGATCCGTGCAGAGTTGCACGCATCGTTTCGAGGTTCATGGTAGTTAGCATGTATTGAATATTTTCTTCAGGGTATGAAGGTGTGTTGGGACACCAACAGGCAAACAGAATGGATAGTTCTGCCCAACTCGGTGGTATACTGATGCACGATAAGCTTGCAGTGGCAAGGACCTTTAAGGGGCGAGTGAAGAGTAAAGAGGCGCAATTAGAGTATCACGGTCCCAAGGGAGTGGTGCAACGCGGTGTTATTAATACCGTCGGAGTTGGAACTCTTCGTTGGCTGCGAAAGATGGTGACGGTGCGCTTAGGGGAATATTCCAAGTGCTGTGATGTTGGTTCTTAAAACTCAGCCTAGCTACTTCAACTGTAATTTCTTCTCTGTGTTGCGTTTTGCTTTGGGGAGCTGACATATTTACCTATTTACAAAGCAGTGTTGCGTTTTTTTTTCCACAACCTTCAGTATTGTGTTTGTCAACGACTTCTGATACAGTTACCTTTGCCAACTGTCCAACATGTTCTGCCTGGTTCACCTCTGATATTTCTCTGCTGCTTCCTTTCGTACATTTACGTTATAGAGAAACATCGGCGGCGGTGTGAGGATGTAAAGACTTTCTGCTTGTGCTTGATAATGGGCGGAGTACTTATATATATATATATATATATATATATATATATATATATATATATATATATATATATATATATATATTTTGTTTAAGATGGCGTTTCCCCTTATTTTTTTTTTATTGTATTAAGCTTGCTTTGTATTCTTTATACTTTTATGGCGTGCTCTGTGTGGTAGTTTGTATCAGGGAAATATCCTCAAATGACCGAACCATCTAATCTTTCGCTCTTAAGTTATCAGTATGACTGGTTTCCGTCGTAGTCTTCTTCTGATCTCTTAATTGTGTTTTAATCACAGAGCTTTAATTAGCCTTGGTATTGTCACAGTAGGCTGGGACCTAAAGAAAAATGTAATCATAAACATCAGAAGGATACAGTCATCAGGTGTTGGTCGTATTATAAGAGGAGGGAAACTGGAACATCTTGTGACCAACAGGGAAGATTAGTGGACAAAGAGAGAGAGAGAGAGAGAGAGAGAGAGAGAGAGAGAGAGAGAGAGAGAGAGCGAGATGATGGGAGGGGAAATCTTTAACGGCATTGCGTCAGGGAGGGCATGTGTGTCCTGACATGAACTTATACATGCTTTTGGTGATACCAGGTTGTGGAAGATATGTCTGTCCAGACCTCTCGACTATACACATGATGATGCTGATGATAAGGTTAAGGATGAATGTCATAGATGGACAGTTGATAGATATAAATCGCAGGCTCAATAAGTCGTTTTCAAAAAAGCATACAGACG
This sequence comes from Candidula unifasciata, assembly GCA_905116865.2. Classification (NCBI taxonomy): domain Eukaryota; kingdom Metazoa; phylum Mollusca; class Gastropoda; order Stylommatophora; family Geomitridae; genus Candidula; species Candidula unifasciata. The sequence goes on along the minus strand of CAJHNH020001356.1, from coordinate 67,778 downwards.
GACATACTAGCAGCTGTTCAAAATAAAAAAGCGGTTGATGTATCGTTGGGTAAACAAGAGGGAGAGACATGGAGACAGTGAAAGAGAGAGAGAGAGAGAGAGAGAGGGAGAGAGAGAGAGAGAGATACTACAAATTATCTAGAGGATCTAGTGAAACGTGTCTAAAAAACGATGTAGAGTCTAGCTTACATATAGCTATAATGAACTTGAAAAATATCATAATTATTAATGCAAATTAGCGGACGAACAATTGACAGCAATTTGATTTGAAAGAATAATAAGTTTATCCTATCTTAGACATGCAATGACAGATAAGTGCAGAGGAACAGTAATAAAATACATGATCACACACTTTGTCATCAACCTTGAGAAGAATACTTAGAATCAAAAACCATATTTAAAAAAAAGTAAAGTGAAAAGAAAAGGACCCTCTTCCACGCCTTTCATGTGTATTGGGTATATAGGGCTAGGTTTTTATTATAGGCACTTTGTGGATTATGTGGTCAGCATGTGGTCAATCTAAATTATGCTGATAAAACAATGCAACTAGCAGCAAGTTTACAATAAAACCACAACAAAAATGGTTACCAGACTTAGAGGAGCAAGTATGTAGAGACAGTGTTAAGTGAGTCACTACATCAGGTTTACAAGACCTATTGAATGAAACTAATTAACAAATAGTAATACAATTAAAAAAATAAAAATAAAGAAACTGATGAACAACAGTCTCAGAGAGGGTGCAACCAGTGCTAGAGATGGAGTATGTTGTAGAAAAGTTTCCGCCTACTTTAATTGTGAAGACGACACATGACTGATTGAATAAATAATTGAGAAAGTCGACACGATTTGAGCTGACTTTTTCTATGCGTTACTACAGAATGTGTCTGACACAACAGGACAAGACGACACACCAGAAACTGAGGAAGCAAATGTCGGGGAGCAACAATCTGTGGGAACGGATGATGCGAGTTCCAGGACTGATGAAACCGGAACGGGAAGAGAGACAATCACAGCGGACAACAAGGAAATACCAACGGTGAGTAACTCTTCAAATTTCACAACAGACTTCACTTAATACTTAAAGTATTTTAACATAAATTATGAATTAACAAGTCATTAGAATTTTATATATTATTTGCCGTTTTATTTTTAATTATTATTCCCAGCATTTATTTCATATTTAGATGTAAAATCCAATTTGTATTATGTTTTGTTATGTGAAAGTAGGTAAGTAAATTGTACCCCATAGGGTTATCACACAAGCGATAAACACCAGGTGACACAAAGTTCCACCATGCGAATTAGGATCACCCGTGGAGAGATCACAGAAACCTTGTTTAACCGTGAAGACATAATTAAGGCCCAGCCATATTTAGGGCTCACAGCAAAAACCAGAATGGGGCTTCAAAATAATAAAAATTGCATTCCACATGGGGAGACGAGATTAACCATTAACTTATGAGAAGCTGACACATTTACTTTGTTACATTTACCGTGTGGCGTCTAAAGTGAGGTAAGATTTTCATTTGACTTAGCTAATTTGCTTCCGTATTTTAGTATTTCACAGTGTCAGTATCAATTACTAGCATGTCAGTCAAACCACCCTGATGTGCCTATTGTCAGTTTTAAAACGACCCTCATGCCTACCCCCTCGGTGAAACAACCAGTGTCGACAAACGCCAGATCAAACTTTATCTACCAATTTAAATTCAGCTGCTAAGCTGCTTATGTGGGCAGAACTGATCCACACATTGAGAAACGAGTCGCTCAGCATATTCCGGAAGGTTTTTTTTTTGGGGGGGGGGGGGCGGGCGGGGGGGGGGGGGGGACACAACAAAGTAAAATCAGATTGAGAATACCGGCTGTAAACACCATCCCTCTGCAAAAGCACGCTATGTTTTAAAATCTGGACACACTGTAACCAAGGAAAACACCTTTCAAATACTTAACACGTCGTCCAATGACAGAACGCTAACATTTCTTAAAGCCGCCACGATTGGTTACCCCCTTCCTGAATTTTGTAAACAGAATGACATGATTCTGACATTACAGCTAATACAGGCAGTAGCGTTTGATTGTTATTGAATTTGTACTTCACTTATAAAGAATTTACTTATTTGCTTCATTTATGTAATTGTTACTGTAGTATGCACCTGACGAGATACAGTGAAATATGCCAGGCAGTATATCGTGCAATCTATTGTTTGTGTCTTCTTTGTTCAAATTTCTAACAGAGAAACATTGCTTTGAATTTCCTAAATTATTATTCGTTCTATTATTATAGTACATGGGTATCTCGGTATATATCGACTTTCGTATACATCCAACTTGATATACATCCTGTTTAGAGGCGAAGCTTGTTATATAGATTTTGTTTGGAATACAGCTCACTTGCTAGAACATGTTTGAGTCGAAATGAGCCCCAACACAGGGTGCTACCCTTGTCTACCTCTCTCATTAGGCAAAGAAATGGTTGCAAATGGATGATTGTCAAACACTTCGCAGAGAAATACCACACCAGGCAAAACCCAAACAAGCCGTAAATAGCATATCTGGGAAATGACCAGACGATGTCACATTTCTCGAAACACCATGAGCAGAAGTCAGAAGCAAAGTTCTCTAGACATATTTTTTAACATAAATGTCAAACATAGGGACCTACAACCGGGTCAGAGTCAGGAAAAGAGGTGAAAAAAAAAAGAGAAACACACACACATATACATTCATACACACATACATAAATACAAATGTACATACGTACATACATAATACAAACATACATAATACATACATACATACATACATACATACATACATACATACATACATACATACATACATACATACATACATACATACATACATACATACATACATACATAACATACATACATACATACATACGGACATACATACATACATACATACATACATACATACATACATACATACATACATACATACATACATACATACAGACATACATACATACATACATACATACATACATACATACATACATACATACACCATACATACATACATACATACATACATACATACATACATACATACATACATACATACATACATACATACATACATACATACATACATACATACATACATACATACATACATACATACATACATACATACATACATACATACATACATACATACATACATACATACATACATACATACATACATACATACATACATACATACATACATACATACATACATACATACATACATACCTACATGCATACATGCATACATACATACATACATACAGACATACATGCACACATACATACATACACACATACATACATACATACATCACATACATACACAACACACACACCACACACACACACACACACACACACACACACACACACACACACACACACACACACACACACACACACAACACACACACACACACACACACACACCACACACACACACACACACACACACACACACACCACACACACACACACACACACACACACACACACACACACACACACCACACACACACACACACACACACACACACACACACATACTACACATCAACATACATACATACACACACACACACACTACACACATACATACATACATACATACATACATACATACATACATACATACATACATACATACATACATACATACATACATACATACATACATACATACATACATACATACATACATACATACATACATACATACATACATACATACATACATACATACATACATACATACATACATACATACATACATACATACATACATACATACATACATACATACATACATACATACATACATACATACATACATACATACATACATACATACATACATACATACATACATACATACATACATACATACATACATACATACATAACATACATACATACATACATACATACATACATACATACATACATACATACATACATACATACATACATACATACGTACATACGTACATACGTACATACGTACATACATACATACGTACATACATACGTACATACGTACGTACGTACGTACGTACGTACGTACGTACGTACGTACGTACGTACGTACATACGTACATACGTACATACGTACATACGTACATACGTACATACGTACATACGTACGTACGTACGTACGTACGTACTTACGTACTTACGTACTTACGTACGTACGTACGTACGTACGTACGTACATACGTACATACGTACATACGTACATACGTACACACGTACACACGTACACACGTACACACGTACACACGTACACACGTACATACGTACATACGTACATACATACATACATACACACATACATACATACATACATACATACATACATACATACATACATACATACATACATACAGACAGACAGACAGACAGACAGACAGACAGACAGACAGACAGACAGACAGACAGACAGACAGACAGACAGACAGACAGACAGACAGACAGACAGACAGACAGACAGACAGACAGACAGACAGACACATAAACATACTCACATACATACACATACACACATACATACACATACACACATACATACACATACACACATACATACACATACACACATACATACACATACACACATACATACATACACACACACACACACACATACACACACGGTAGTGGTAGTGAGATCGGACGCCCGTGTGCATTGTTGCGCACGTAAAAAATTCATTTGCCAGTTGGAAATCGAAAAGAGTAGCCTAACGGCGCTGCCCGGGAAAAATTTGAGTTAAACATCTACTCAAAGTATTTCAGGATCCTCGCCGGTGCTACAGAGCTTGGAACTGTGTTGAGCTTCTTCTGTCTCAGACTTGAGTTAAAAGAAAAACTGGTTACTACCCATGTGCCATGATGTTGATCCGTTGTTCAAACTTTAAACTTCAAACATGGACACGACAATAAACTATTGCAACAGTTTTTAAAAGACTGGTAAAGTGAGTAGTGTTTCTTACAGAAATAAAAAGAGAACAATATAATTTTTGAATATATTAAAAAGACACCTACTCTTATGCAAACCTTAATAGATGGTAAACAGTGAAGTCAGTGAAGCAAGTAGCGACAGAAGTAAGTAAATAACATCAAGTGATGGATCAACAGCAATCTCTGAGAATATTCAACCAACTCCACATAAATAGCCTATTGATATTATATGCCGCTTACATTAATTGTGAAGACGGCACATGACTGATTGAATAAATAATTTATAAAGTCCAGATGATTTGAAAAAAATTGTTTTATGTTACAATAGAATGTTTCTGACACAACCGGACAAGATGGCGCAATAGAAAGTGAGACAGCAAATGTCGGGGAGCAACAGACTGTGGCAATGGTTGATGTGAGTTCCAGTACTAATGAGCCCGGGACAGGGGGAAAGCTATCCACAGCGGACACAGCGGTGAGTAACTCTTCAAATTTCACAACAGACATAACCTAATACGTAAAGTATTTTAACACAAACTATAAATGAAGAGGTCATTAGCATTGCATATGTTATTTGTCATTTCATTACTAATTCTTATTCCAATGGTTTATATCATATTTATTTTTCTATAATAGTTACCTTAGCTGTAATTTCTACTTTGTATTGTGTTTTATTATCTTAAGCTGACAATTTACTTCATTATATTTGCAGTTTGGCGTTGGTAATCGTAAGTGTCCACAACCTTTTGTATCGTGAAGTGTCAGTCAGTTCCCACTTTGTCATCATTGTGATATTAAAACTGTTTAATATATTGTTGCTTGGTGTCTCTTTTCCCCCCCCCCCCCCCTCTTCCATCTCTTTCCCTTTATTTACAGTAGGAAGACTGGAAAGAAAGAAAGTGTCTTTAACAGAAATAAAATGAGAAAAGTAAACTATTTCACTTATATTAAAGGACATGACATCACTCTTATAAAATCCACAATGAGGGGAAAATAAAGATCAAATAAATAATTGAGAAAGTCAAGAGGCTTTGAAATAATGTGCTTTATGTTACAATAGAATGTGTCTGATACAAACGGACAAGATGGCGAAATAGAAAGTCAGGCAGCAAATGTCGGTGATCAACAATCTGTGCCAGTGGATGATGAGAGTTCCAGAACTGACGAACCAGAAACAGGAGCAGAGACATCTACAGCGGACAACAAAGAAATTGCAACAGTGAGTAACTTTTCGAATGTCACAACAGACAAATTATTTTATCACAAATCTTAGTCTTAGTCTTTGTCGAGGTTTCAACATCACTACAATCGGGTTTCCCCATTCTTGTCCCGGTCCTGTGCCAGTAAAAGTCAAATGAAATGTCCCTGTTGTATGAAAAAAAAATGTTGAAAAAACAAATAGTACCGGAACAATCCAGAAGTATGCGCACGCAGTAAATACATATTTTAGTTGCCATAGGTGCCAAAGCCAACAGTCGCTGCCAGAAATACAGTTTGTCTCTGATAGAAGTAGTCAGGCACGATAAGATGATCACTATGCAATAGTAGAATTACATACAAACAAAACTGCCATGGAGAAGGAAATATATGTTAATGAGGAAAGATTGGAAGTGGTGGAAAATTTCGAATATCTTGGGTCACTGGTTACCAACAATGGTGACACAATGAAAGAAATTAAACGGCGACTATCAATTGCTCTTCAAAGACTAAAACAACTGAATAAATTATGGAATTGTACAGATAGAATTACAAAGGTCAGATTTTTAAGAGCATGCATCTTTTCCATTGCAACATACGCCTGTGAGACCTGGACACTTACTAAACAAGCGGAACAGCGCATAAATGCATTTGAATATAAATGTTACAGACAGGTTCTAAGAATATCTTGGGTAAAGAAAAGAACAAATGCATCCATACTTCAAGAGAGAATATTGAAGAGGTTGGCTAGTAAAAGACAATAAAACAAAGAAAATTGAAATATTTTGGTCACTTGAAACGTCATGGAAGTCTAGAGAGAACAATAATGGAGGGGTATATGCCTGGGAAGAGAGGAAGAGGAAGGCCAAGGAGAAGATGGGTGCAGGATGTGGCAGATGATCTCCAGATGGGTGTATCAGACGCAGGACATCTTGCTCAGGATAGGAAGGTTTTCCGGAGGGTTGTTATGGCAGCGAGGTTCCGCGAGGGACATGCTACTGAATGAATGAATGAATGAATGAAGTGTTTTAGGAGGTATAAGGATGTAAAAACCTTCTGTGTGAGTTTTATAATGGGCTGTGCAATCTGATTTTTATTTCTCAAAGGTAGTTCTTGATACCATTGTTCAAATTGATTCGTAGATTTCTCCTTTCTATATATTTATTATATTTTTCAGCGTGACTCTCTATAGTAGTTGGTATATTTCTGTCAAACGATAAATACTTTAAAATATTCCTTTATTCATTGTTTTACTGGTTTCGGACCTAATGGTCTTATTTTGTTTGTTTGTTTCATAACTGAGGCATCCATACTTTGTGTTGGGGACGCCGTGGTGTGGTGGCTAGACGCTCGCCTGCGGATCGGAATGTAATGTGTTCGGGTTCTGATGGTATCGGATTTGAAGAAAGAAAAAAAAAAAACCTTGGCTCCAAGGTCCACCCAGCCTTGAATAGGTAGCATATAGAGTTCTGGGAAGTAAAGGCGGCTGGCGTTATGCAGATTACATCAAAAACCAGGTACTGATTGGTCCGTAAAATACAGGTGAAGTCCTATGTGCCCAATTTGCCTGATGGTGTGGAAGATCACCCATACTTTGAAAAGGTCCTATTTTGTGTAATTAACAGATCATTGAGCGGTTAACAGCATTTGAAGAGAGATATTCTCGGGACAGGGAGACGGACGAGGGCAGGATTATTTTAATGCTGAAGGAAGCTGAGAAGTCAAGGAAAGAGAAAAAGGAATTGAAGAGAAAGGTATTTGATAGTTCATGTAATCATTTTTAAAGTCTTCCTTTTCTGCTGTTTAGCATCGCACTGTTCTAAGTGATGCAGAAATGTTTCAATTGGAAAAAAAAAAAAAAAAGGAGCTGTTCTTTTCATTATTTCACTTACCTAAAACAAAAAAAAAATGTTTTAAACTGAAGACTGATTCATTTATTTTTTGTAGGATATAATGCGAAATAGAGTTTCAGGAAAGGAACGTTTCGAGATACGAAGCACAGTCGGCTACGAACTAAGGTCGTAAATCAAAGCACTGTTGTATTTCATATATATTATAATAATTCTTCTTCAGTCTCCTTCCTCTTCTTCTTCTCCTTCTTCTGCATTCGTCTGAATTTTTAAAAAGCGTTGTACTCGTCTAAAGCATGGTTGCAATGTTTGCTACCTCCGGCCGACACCTTCGACTTCTGTTGGCATTTGTTGTGAGGGTTAGCAATCCCAGTCTACATAATAAGTCTTTATCATTCAATACTGTAACTATACATTACTTATAATTAAATATCATTCAATACTGTAACTATACATAAATTATTATAATTCTTTATCATTCAATACTGTAACTATATATTACTTATTATAATTCTTTATCATTCAATACTGTAACTATACATTACTTATTATAATTCTTTATCATTCAATACTGCAACTATGGATTACTTGTTCTTGCAAAGGGGAATGGAAGTAACTGTAAAAAAAAAAAAAGCCTCTCGTATGATGTCACGACGTCTAAAATGAAGACGGAGGTGCAGGAAGTAAGGGCAGCATTCCGATGACTGGACAGTAGTATACCCCTCCCACTCCCTCACCTTCCCTTCTGACAACTTGTAATTACAACTGACTCCGGTGTCTTGTTGGCTAAGTCGATGCGAACGCTCGTAATGCCGGGATGCCGGGTTCGATCCCAGCTGCAGGCCATGCGCCTTGTGTTGGTTTCGATAGTGGTATCAAGAAAGCCGACCGTCCAGATGGCATTGGCAAACTAGTGGACGTAAATTTGCCTAGAAAAACCACACAACAGCCAGGGGCTGTTGGGGTTGGTTCTGCAACGTCCTGTAAAGGATATGCAACTAACCTTAAACTTATCTGGTGTCTTGCGCTCAGAGTGACTTGCATGCCTTGATGGGAGACATACAAGAAGTAAATCGTGTATTTTTTGGCCAGGATAGGGAGTGAGCGTGAAAGTTAGCAGACTGGCTGGTGCACCATTTTAATATAGGATAAAGCGCACGTGGTAAGGATTGAGAGGATCAAGTAAACACTGTAGTTTAAAAAAAATAAAAAGTAAAAATAAAGCGTCCACATCTAGAGGAGATGATTCAGCTCTAAGTTAATAGAAAAATATCTAAAAACATCTAAGTTAATAGAAGATCTGGATGATTTTCAACTCCAGGCGAAGTATTGGATTTCTACGTTGGCTAGAGACGGAAAGTATGGGAATGCCTTGAATGGAGTTATCACAGTTTTGTTTTTTTTTGGTTTTAAATTCTTTCATTCAATTATTATCTATCACATTTATTACGATCATCATCATAATCCTTATCCTAAAAATATAGTAACTAGTTTTTGTGTGTGTGACTATAGCCTCTCAAATTTGTCAATTCATATGACATAAACTGCACTACATTTAACAGACACATAGAATAGAAATGGGAACTTATTCCCCAGTTTAACTTCCGTCCCAGCATGGGACGCAATTTTTCGTTATTTTAAGGCCCAAGCACGGCTTCAGTCGAAGACCCTAAATTAACCCAAACTATGGGTTGAACAGGATTGATCGCTCAGTGTTATGTCCTATTAGGGTTACACCTCCACCCGTTCCTACTCCCCTGTGTACCTCAGACCAGCTCAAATTTACACAAATTACTCCAAAAGCTGCTTTAAAAAAAAAAAACTAAATACATATGAGAATACATTCACTTGAAATTATCGCTATGTGACACGCATCTTTTTAAAGGTCAATACATCTGATTATTTTAATAGATTATTTACTGAAAAAGATAGACTTTTCATAAAAATTGTCTTTGCTGATTAAATGCTTGATGTGCAGTCGAACAAAGTGAAAGAAGAACTGAAACAGCAAACTGACCAGACTAAGAGAACTCAAAACCAGGAAACAGTTGAAACACAGACTAAACAGGTAGATTTTAACTTTCTTCCACTTAATCTTCTATTTTAGTCTTGTTATTGTGTATGCTCTTGTTGTTGTTTTCGTTCTTGTTAGTGTTGTTGTTCATCGTCATCATGATTCGATTTCCACCAAGATTTTTGAAATCTAGTATTGTAGCCAGACGGCAACAGCCATTGAG
>CAJHNH020001356.1:47500-55000 GCA_905116865.2 Candidula unifasciata | reverse complement strand
GTCCCGGAACAATCCAGAAGTATGCGCACGCAGTAAATACGTATTTCAGTTGCCATAGGCGCCAAAGCCAACAGTCGCTGCCAGAAATACAGTTTGTCTCTGATGGAAGTAGTCAGCACGATAAGATGGTCACCATGCAATAGTAGAATTATTACATAAGGTATTCCACCAGCTCACACGTAAACCGGCTACCGGCCATATTAAACACCACAACACAACCACAACACAAATAAAAGGCTTTCAACATAAGAAAAAAGAACAGCTCACAGGGCTGCAACCAAGCAATAAACTCAGTAGCTCAGGCAGCGAAGCCATTGATTATGGTTCCTGTGTGCAAACTGCATTAGCAAAGCGCTGTCGCAAGCAAAAACAACCTTGAAATTAAATATTCTGCCACAACTATCCTCAGTTTTGGCCCGAAGTCTATTTTATCACAGGCTATGAACAAACAAATGACATGTTTTATGTTACACTAGAATGTGTCTGACATATCCGGACAAGATGACTCAACAGAAACTGCGGCAGAAATTGTCGGGGAACAACAGCTGGTGGCAGTGGATGATGTGAGTTCCATAACTGATGAAGCACGAACGGGAAAAGAGACATCCATAGCGGACAACAAAGAAATGTCAACGGTGAGTAATTCTGCAAATGTCACAACAGACTTTACTAATCATCATCATCATCATCATCATCCCGTAACACTACGTGTCATTAGGTCACCAGTTTCTGTTGACTGTCTGATCAGCTCTCTCCATCTTTGGCAGTCAGTTGCGATGGACTTCATGGTTGCATGCCTGAGGCCTGTCCAGTCAGTCAGGTTCTGTAACCAGGTCTTTCTTGGTCTGCCTCTTCTCCCCTCTCCCTCTACTGAGCCCTGCAGTATTGTTTTTGAGAGGCCGTTAGATCTTATTACATGTCCATACCATTGCATTGTTTGTCGTTTTACTGTAGTGAATTAAAAGAGATTCATATTTTCCAATGTGCTGTATTATTTTATGACGAATGTCCTTATTTGTAATGGAGTCTCTGTATGATATGAGAAGAATGTTTCTGAAACATCGAATTTCTAATGCTTGTATATTTCTTTCAAGTTCAGCTGTTAATGTCAACGTTTCACAGCCATATGTAAATGTATTAATAGCTAGTGCGCTGAGAAATCGGATCTTAGTTTGTTATATACTTTACTAATACATAAAGTATTTTAACATAAACTGTGAATGAACAAGTCATTAGCATTGTATATTGTATTTGCCGCTTTATTAATTTATTATTCCAAGCGTCTATATCATATTTAATGTTCTATAATAATAACTTCAGCTGTAATTTCTAATCTGTATTATGTTTTGTTATGTGAGGCTGAAACATTTACTGTATAATACTTGAGGTGTGGCGTCTAAAGTGAGGTTCCATTTTCATTTGATTCCTCCAATTGTTTCGGTATTTTTCGGTGTCAGTATCAATTACCAGCAGTCAGTCAAACTACGCTGCTTTGCCTATTAGCAGGTTTAAAACAACCCCCATGCCTACCCTTCGTTAAAACAACCAGTGTCGTACGCCAGATCAAATTATATCTTCCAATTTTTCCTTTGAAGTCGGAGTGCATCTGCCTGAGAGGCAAGGAACCAGCAGTCTGCATAAAATTAGTGAGATCTGTAAAACGGATGCACACGCAACACTCAGGTTCTGGAACAGAAGTGCAGTCCAGAAGTGGACGAACAACCAGAACTTTTCACCAGAGTTAACAGCTGGTGAACGCAAAGAAGAAGAGGAAGTTCCGATACTTTGTCCACATCGTGATATAAACACTGTCCAACATGTTCTTGCCGAGTATCCCTCTGCCTCTTTTTCCCACCCCCTCCCCCACCATTTTTTTTTCTCCCCCTTCATTTACATTTGTGTTGGGGGAGGTATAAGAATGTAAAGACCTTCTGTGTGAATTTTATAATGGGATGTGTAACCTGATTTTTATTTCTTCAGGCTAGTTCTTGATGGCGTTGTTCCAGGAGACTCGAAGACTTTCCCTTTCTCTGTTTATATTATATTTCTTCAGCGTGACTTTCTATGGTAGATTCTAGCAAAATATTTCTGCCAGACTATAAAGCTGTTTAATATTCATTGTTTTACTGGTTTTCGACCTAATTGTCTTCTTTTTCCCCAAACCATGTTTGGGAGCCGCCGCGGTGTAGTGGCTAGACGCTCGCTTGCGGATCGAAAGGTCGTGGGTTCGGATCCTAATGGTACCGAACTTGAAAAAATATGACCTGGGCTATTCTTGAATGGGTACCAGATGGAGTCCTGCGAAGTAAAGGCGGCCGGCGTAATGCTACCTCACCAAGCGCCGATTTGTCCTTAAAATATAGGTTTAGTCCTCTACACCCAATACGCCTGATTCCGCGGAAAATCGCTCTTACTCCTAGATCAGTGTTTCCCAAATTTTCTTGGTTGCCGCCCCTTTCTTCAGTTCTCTAAAGAGGTCGCGGCTCCACGGGGCGCCGTGGCGCACAGTTTGGGAACCACTGGTCTAGATTATAAAGAGCTCTACTTTGTGCAATTAACAGATACTGACGCGGTTAAAAGCCCTTGAAGAGAAAGATACTCAGGACAGGAAGACAGACGATGACAGGTTTGAGAAGATGCAAAGGGAAGTGGAGCAGTCGAGGAAAGAAAAGGTGGAATTAAAGAGAGAGGTAGATAGTAGTTCGTTATAATCATATTTATCATCTTTCGCTTTCGAATATGTGTTTTAATTAGAGCAGAACTGTTTGCATTAAAATAACTATTCAGTGAGAGTAGTTCTTTTTATTATTTCACCTGAGAACGGATTAATTGATTTCAACAAGATCTAATATGGAATCGAGTTTAAAGATACGACCACATTCAGAATTAGGGTCGTAAAATAGAGGCTTTATTGTATTTCATATATATTATGATTTGTTTTTCTTTTTTTTTTTTTGTTGTCTTTTTCTTTTTCTGCCTTTATACAAAGAGGTAATTTCGTTGTGCCCACTTACAGCATGGTTGCGTTATTTCAGCCTTTCGACGGACAATCCGACTTTAGCTTGCATTCGTTGACCTGGTTAACATTCCCGGATTATTATAATTATAATTTCAAGTAAACAGAGGGACAGGAAGGTTTCTCTCCCCCCCCCCGCAAAAAAAAAATAGACAAAATGTTAATCAGGTTGCAGGTCGCACGATCAGTATGGGATCTCTTCTGACTGATTGACGTTCAACCCCACCAGGGCATCACACCAAGCGATTAACACCCTGTGACACAAAGTGCCACCATTCCTGGTAGCGTCACCAGAGAAAGGTCCCAGAAACCCCGTTCAACCCTTCTGGTGACGCTACCACAAATGGTGGCACTTTGTTTACCATAGCGTTCATTTCCTAATTATGGTGTATTTTTCCTGTTTTCATTTGCTTTTGAATTGTTTTTTTTTCCTCCTAACTACTTCAATTAGGAAAATGATTAGCCGGTGAATTTTCTTTTCGGGGGGGGGGGGGGGGGGGGCAAAGTGTTTACTGAGAGAGCTTTAAGTCACAGCAACTGCTTTACCCACTCAAAGTAGCAGCAACAGTAGTAGTTGTGGTCGGACTGTTACACCGTAGTGCTCTCATGTGAAGGCCGCCTGTAAAGTTATGGCGTTCTTCTGTCGGGAAGCGAAATTATACATCCTAACCTGACCAGTCCGTGGCGACAGCACTAGCCATGCGGCACCAAATCTTCTGGCTCACAACTCCCTGTCTACTCCGATGGTAAAACAGATAGCAGTGACATTATTTTAGCTACTGGGCTGGTGGTCGTTGTAGTAGTTGTACTGGTACTTGAAGGATGATGTGGTAAATATTACACTAGCCCCATTCACTACCTATTACAATTCCTGTTCCCTATTTTAGTCCGGATGGACAGGGATGTCAATGTCAGTTACAACAACAAAATATCGCCAGGTGATGATTTTCAAATCCTTCGAAGAGGCAGAGAGCAGTAGTCGGTGGAAGAGGGGAGGGGGTAATGACCTAAATTTAAGAGACCTTAAAGAGCTTTACACGTGATTTTCAGGTTCTCAATACTTAATTTGTTTATATTTTTACAAACGCTACCTCAGCTATACTATTTTTTTCGACATACTTTGTTATTTACAAGTACAGTTGTAGCTTTACTTTCGTCTCCTATAAAAATACAAACAGCTTTAGCATGTGATAACCAAATAACCATTTTTTGTTACTGTGCTAATAACACCATTTAAACGACCACTAATATAAAGAAACAATTATATGGTGCGTGTTCTAGAGTTGGAAAACCAGACTATCTCAATATCTGTGCAGAGAATGATTGCGACATTAACTATATTAGACACGTGCGATTTCCATTGTCTTTCGTGTCCAAAAACCTTTGATGAGGGAGAGAGTATTAGGTGGATTTAATTGTGGTTGGGGGTGGGGGGTGGGGGTGGGGGGGATCAAAGACTATCTCTATATCTGAGCAGACAATGATTGTATTAGACACGTGCGATTTCTATTTTCTTTTGTTCTAATTTAGCCAAACTATGCCACAGCAACGCGTGGCTGCGTACAGCTAGTTATCTATATTAATAAATTATCTATATTAATAAAAATGTTAATTTTCCGATGTTGTTAACTCTAAACTCCGAAACTACTGAACCGATTGCTTTCAAATTTGCACACAACGTTGCCTTTGACCCAAAGCTTGATTTTTTGTCAGAAAATCGCACAATCTACGAACGACGTAGCTCTAACGAAGGTCAAATCATTATTTGTTTCGTTGTCGGCCTGGATTTGTTTTTAATCAGTTGGCCACCTTTGACTGTGTAACACCGAACTTCACATTATTGTTATATACTTTTATTTCTACTTATTTCTATTTAGTAGCGTAGTTAGTAGTAAGCATTTCGCTTTTTTACTCGGGTTTTAGGAGTTCGATTCCCCGCTGGGTGATTGGTAGTGACCGTTTTGTGTTGTTGTTGTTGTTGTGACGGTAGTGGTGGTAGTGGTAGCAGTAGTACTGGTACTCGATGGGTGATGTGGTAGCTGTTACACTGGCCACATGCACTTCTCAGTACAGATAAATGCTACCCAGTTGTGTCTGGGTGGACACGGATGTCAAGCTCAATTTAACAACAATATTTCGACAGGCACTGACTTCCCCATACTTCGTAGAGGATGATATGATTGTCACGGGGGGGGGGGGGGGGGGGGGGAAAGGGGGTTTGATGCCAGACACTGTTAACTGAGAGAGCTTAAAATATTATTTTAACGTTTTCATTTCCTAACTATTCTAATTTTAACAATGTCGCCACGTGATAGTTGTTTAATTATTCTGAGAGGGAGACATGATTGGGGAAGGAGGGAAAAAGGGGGGGGGGGGGGAAGTTTATAACAGACACTGCTAGCTCAGAAAGTTTAATACTTTATTTTACAGTTCTCATTTCTTACATATTTATATTTTAATACCTCTTCCTCAGCTATTTTCATTTTCAGTTAGAGGTATAGCAGTCAGCTTTTCTTTTACCTGTTTAAGCACAACAGATGCTTTAGCCTCGATAAACAATTTTTTCTCCCTCTCTAACTGCACTTTTTTCGACCACTAATATCGACATTCACTGACATGTTGCGTGTTCTAGACTTGGCATATCAGACTATCCCTGTAGCTGTGCATCGACTGTCAGGCGAGGACTTTCCCATACTTTGTGGAGGATGATATGATTGTCACAACGGGGAGGTGGGGGAGGGGGGGGGGGGGGGTTGATGCCAGACACTGGTAACTGAGAGAGCTTAAAACAATATTTTGCAATTCTCATTTCTTAACTAATACTATTTTAATAATGTCGCCACATAATATTGTTTTAATCATTCGGAGAGGGAGATATAATTGGGCAGATGCTTGAGTCCTTGGTAGCGTAGTTGTATATTTTGCGAGTTATGCGGGTGACCGGCGATCAATGCCCCGCTGGGTGATTAAATATTTTGTTTCTTGCCTTTAACTAAGCGGCTGGCACGTTGTGTTGTGGTTTACAGCTAGGCTGCGATATCAACGTCTTTTTTTCGCTCGGTTTGGGGGTTTACAGCTAGCCTGCGATAGCGGCGACGTGATGTTAGTCATGTCACGGGTAATCTTCGCTCGCCCTTGAGAGGGTCGTTGGCACGTTGTGTTGTGGTTTACAGCTAGGCTGCGATATCTGACCCAAACTCTTGAGTCTTTGGTAGTATAGTTGTAAGTATTCCTCCCTTCACGCGGTTGACCGGAGTTCGATTACCCACTGGGTGCTAATTTTTCTTTTTCATTCATGTTCTGTTGTAATTTACAGCTATCCTGCGATATCAGCTCTCTCCTCTTCAACCTTGTGATTGATTGGGTACTAAAAATCACAGTAGACAGGACATTAAGAGGCATACGATGGACTCCATTCACCATGCTTGAGCACCTTGATTTTGCAGATGATATAGCACTCCTATAAAAAGAAAACCTGAACATATACAAAAAAGAAGTAACAGACTACACAGCACAGCAGAAATGGTGGGACTGAGAATAAATACAAAGAAAACTAAGATCATGACAAGCAGTCCAAATCAACAACCAGTGACCATAAATAATCAAACTCTTGAAAATATAGAACATTTCACATATCTTGGCAGTGTGGTGTCCCTGCGGGGAGGGATCGAAAAGGACATACAGTCACGTCTGAACAAAGCTAG
Source organism: Candidula unifasciata (assembly GCA_905116865.2). NCBI lineage: Eukaryota > Metazoa > Mollusca > Gastropoda > Stylommatophora > Geomitridae > Candidula > Candidula unifasciata. The sequence goes on along the minus strand of CAJHNH020001356.1, from coordinate 48,280 downwards.
AGCTGCTTTTGGAAGGATGAGGCAAATGTGGAAATCCAACAATTACTGCAGAGGAACGAAACTCTGACTCTACAAGAGCATCATTTTGCCAGTTCTATTTTATGGAGCGGAATGCCGGAGAATCACCAAAAAGGATGAACACAAGCTGTCCACCTTCCACCACACATGTCTACGTAGAATTATCAAAAACTACTTCAAGTCACAAACTAAGAAACTTTAGACAGCATGATAACCAAGAGAAGATGGAAAAGGCTTGGCCACGTTATGAGAATGAATCCTGATATACCCGCCAAAACAGCTCTCACATGGACACCAGAGGAAAAGAGAAAACAGGGGCGCCCAAAAACAACATGGAGACGAACGATGGAAAGTGACCTGTGCGGCATCTTTGACATGGAAAAACTGCACTGAAGATTGCGCAGGACAGGAAAGCATGGAAAGTCCTCTCTGAAGCCTCATGTGCCACCAGGCATAACGAGAACTGGTGATGATGATGCGATATCTGCACCTTTCGCCCAAAGACATCCGATTTCAGTAAAGTCCCATTTATCCTCCCCGCGCGCCACTTCACTCGATCATAAACTATTCGTTGATGACAGAAGCTGTTAACTAAAAATGCTTGCAGTCAAGTTTACTTTGGGTAGACACAGATGCCAAGGTCATTTAACATTCCTCCCTTTAGAGAGGGGAGATGACGGGTGGGGTTTTTATTTCCCCTATTTGTGAGTATAGAACGGACTATTACTGTGGGTTTCATCACTGGTTAGGTGATAGTTTTTT
>CAJHNH020001356.1:0-42500 GCA_905116865.2 Candidula unifasciata | reverse complement strand
CCCTGGCAAATCCGGATTTGTTTCTAAAAATTGACCGTGACTCCCAGGTCGTCGACCGAGCCTTGAGTGGGTACCGGATGCAGTCCCGCATAGTCAAGGCAGCCGGCGTGATGCTGAACACATCACCATCTTGTGCCTATTGGTCTTTAAAAATATAGCTCTACACGCCTAAAGGCGTGGAAAAGTACCTTCATTTTTATTTACTTCAATGAAGTATTAATAGAGTTTATATACATAAAGTAATGTAATAGTTTATTGTTGTTATCTTTCCGTAATTCCATAATATAATGTTATTGTGTGTTATGAGGAGGCACGGGACACATCCCATGGTCTTGGCCATTGTGACAAGCAGGATCCGCCCTCGGAAAAGTCTTCCATTTACCATGGGATTTCAGAGCCGTTGTTGCCTTTACATATAGTGTGGTTCTTCTCAGACGCTCAGCTTGCATCCTTTCTGAAATAATTTACTTCTTGATTCTCATTCCCCTCTAGCCTCTTACATGCATCACGGTCCGTGGCATCCCCCCCCCCTTTTCCTAAACTAATCTATCTCAATCCCTGTACGATTCATGTCTCGCTTGCACACATCTTTACATTGCAGTAGAGGCCTGTCTCGATATCTTCTACTTATCTGCAACTCACCTTAGATGATGTTTTTAGGGACTCTGCCATCCTTCATTCTCCATGTGTGACCCAGCTTACTAAGTCTTCGTTGACTGAGCATTGAGAAAACTGTTGTAACACCTGCTCTTTCCAAAACCTCAGTATTTTGTCTCTTGTCTTGCCACTTATTGTCAAGTATTTGTCTTACACATCGCAGTGAAAGCTCTTCAGCTATCCTTCTTGGTGCTAGTAAGTTGACCAAGTTTCACTGCCGTAAAGTAGAGTGCTGAGAGCACAATCCCGATAGACAAGAGTTTCTGTTTCAATCGTGAGCTTTCTGTTCTCCCAAATTCTTTTTTTCTTTATCTACTCGTTGTTATTGCTACTTTGTCTATCCTCTTGTTGATTTCTTGGTCCAGTGATATTTATTTTAAATTCACAGTAGATCACAGGTATATGAAATAGTCCCGTGTAGAGTAATTATCTTCTCTAAAAGACCTATCCTCTTGGAGCCGTGTTTCCTGTAGGCTCGCCAAATCTAAGTCAAGTCCGTTGAGTTCAGCATCAATGAACATTTCAGAACTATTCAAATTCAAAAACTGTTTTCAGTACTTTTTGGCAAAATTAAAATACTCAAAATTTTAAAACAATAAATGGTGGTCCAAAAGACGTTGTGTGTGGAAGCTCGCTCTCCTTCGAGATACGCCTAGCCAGATCAAAGGGAGACAGAACAAACAGGAAACACCAAGAAAGAAGAAGGAAGACATGCACCAGTGACAACAGGACGAGCGGTTTGATTCGGGTGGAAGCATCAAGCCCAGAAATGGCACAAACACTAGTATTCAGTCACGAAAGTGACGCAAATAACCCAGACCACAAATATAGGCGGAGACTGCTAGCAGCCTAGGCTTGCTAGCAGCAGTCTGAACGTGGTCGAGCTTTTTTTTTTCTCCCCAAAAATGACTAGGACTAGGACTAGCATCAATGATAGCCGTTTTTCTCACATCGTTAGTGTTTTTCAAAGTATTGGAAAATCCCGAACATATAGTTTTGAGATTCCGCGTTGCTGAAGCGTGAAATGTTTTCTTTTTTATTGCCTGGTGCACTGGTTTTTAGAGTCTGCGATTCGGATTGTGACCAAGCACTAAGTACTCAATAAAGCAGACATGCTGTAGTAGATCATCTGTATTGTCAAGGGGCTGAGTGTTTGAGGTGGTCGGTAGTTGATTGGTGACATCCAAAATTGTCTCGCACCGTCCAAGGCAACCCGTTTCGTCGTCGTTCATGCCAGTTGACAAAAACTTATAACCCGTAACTGCTTCTGTAAACAGATAATGCCTAGAATGAAAGTTGCTTCTCTCCATAGCACAGAGCATAGGCGGTACTGCAGACACAATGTATTACGCATGCATCATAATCCCTCTTTCGGATTCCCTTGTTTATCCAAAGGAAAGGCAAAACTAGTGCGTTTGGAACTAAAGCATGCGACAGAAGCTGCCGGATCAAAAGAGCAGTGTATCTGCCTGTCAGAGCTATGGTCATAGCCCAGCTGCCATTTAAGACTAAGGGCCTGGTTTGTCCTTTCGTAACAAAAGTTTCCAGAATGCGTTTCCTCTTCCTGGAAAAAGACTAACACCCTCCCAATGAGCTCCTGCACGCAAAGCAGTTAGCATAATGTAAAATAAGAGGCTTGGTATACGCCACCCAGCATTCGGTGTCAATAGAAAATATGTGGAAATGGCTAATTATGTAGTTTATATACATACAAAAATGATATTTTATATACATAAAGTAATGATAGTTAGAATGCATACAGTAATTATATATATATACTAGCTGTACCCGGCCACGCGTTGCTGTGGCGTAATTTGACTACAAGGAAAATAGAGAACATAGAAATGTGTCTTCGCTTCACGCTAGCGATGTACAGAGCAACAGCTAAACCACAGTTAATAAAACTGGTTACAAAAGTGGTTATTTGGTTATCACATGCTAAAGCTGTTTGTATTTTTATAGGAGACGGAAGTAAAGCTACAACTGTACTTGTAAATAACAAAGTAAGTCGTAAAAAATAGAAAAGTGGAGGTAGCGTTAGTAAAATATAAACAAATTAGGTAATGAGAACTTGAAAATCACGTGTAAAGCTCTTTAAGTTCTCTTAAATTTAAGTCATTACCCCCCTCCCCTCTTTCACCGACTACTGCTCTCTCCCTCTTCGAAGGATTTGAAAATCACTAACTGGCGATATTTTGTTGTTGCTGTAACTGACATTGACATCCCTGTCCATCTTGACTAAAATAAGGAGCAGGAATTGTAAAAGGTAGTGAATAGGGCTAGTGAAATATTTACCACATCATCCTTCAAGTACCAGTACAACTACTAAAATAATGTCACTGCTATCTGTGTTACCATCGGAGTAGACAGAGAGTCGTGAGCCAGAAGATTTGGTTCCGCATGGCTAGTGCTGTCGCCACAGACTGGTCAGGTTAGGATGTATAATTTCACTTGCCGACAGAAGAACGCCATAACCTTACCGGCGGTCTTCATATGAGAGCACTATGGTGTAACAGCCCAACCACAACTATTACTGCTGCTGCTACTTTAAGTGGGTAAAGCAGTTACTGTGACTTAAAGCTCTCTCAGTTAATAGTTTGCCCCCCCCCCCCTCCCCCCAAATTCACCGACAACTCTTTCCCACATTGAAGTAGTTGGTAGGAAAAAAAACAACACTTGAAAAGCAAATGAACACAGGAAAAAAACCACCATAATTAGGAAATGAACGCCATTGTAAACAGCACAGCTTAAAATTCCAACACAGATGAAATAACTAAATCTAAATGAAAATAAATGAAAATCTATAAAATTTCAGCGTAACCATGCAATCGGAAAGTTTAACAATGCAATCATAAGTATGCGAAATGGTCAAATTTAATTATCAAATGGTTTACCCATTTACTGTTTTTTTTTTTTTTTTTTTAAGGCAACATGGCTAGTGCTGTCACCACGACAGAGCTGATGAGGATATTATTTTAGTCCGGGGTAAAAAAAAAAAATTAATCGGACAACGAAAAGAGAACACAACTATTAGACATATGTGTCCCTACCACTGTGTCGCGATTAAAACACAATTCAAAACCGCAGGCAATTGTTTTCTCGTAGACAGATACTCCAGATATATTAATGAAATAGAAATCGCACGTGTCTAACATGGTTAATGAAGTTAATGTCGCAGTCACTGTCTCCCCCGACGTCGAGATAGTCCTCGATTGCCCCCCCCCCCCCCCCAATCGAAGGTTGTTTGAAAAAAAAACAGAAAATAGAAATCGTGTTTAATATGGTTATTGTGGCAAATATAGAGATAGTCTTGTTTGCTGTACCACGACCTACTCTATGTATTAGTATTAGAGAAGGCGTTGGCTGCACGTAACTCGCCGGCGAATGGTAAATACGGCGCATGCGCAATTACTAAGTGGCTATAATTAGAAATCACTAAAGTTATAAATATTAGTTGCGTATTTTTTGGCATTAATTGTGGTCACCTATCTCTAACAGTGACAGGTTGAATTTCAAACCACGACGGTTTAAAATCCGGTATCACAACAAACATATCCTGAAAATGTCAGCTAAATCGGTTCAGTAGTTTCCGAGTCTATAGGGGTGAAACAAACACACAAACATTGATTTATATATATATATATATATATATATATATATATATATATATATATATATATATATATATATATATATATATATAGTTAAATTATTGATAGCTTATATACATAAAGTATTTATATATTTTATATACACGAAGTAATCGTTCGCATGAATTTTTCATTAACAGTTTCAAGATAAGATTGGAGAGCTGCGAGAAGAACTGACCAATCAGGTAATCGTCGAGGTTGACCAGAGAATCAACGAAAAAGGTCGTGGGTTCGGATCCTAATGGTACCGAACTTGAAAAAATATGACCTCGGCTATTCTTGAATGGGTACCAGATGGAGTCCTGCGAAGTAAAGGCGGCCGGCGTAATGCTACCTCACCAAGCGCCGATTTGTCCTTAAAATATAGGTTTAGTCCTCTACACCCAATACGCCTGATTCCGCGGAAACTCGCTCTTACTCCTAAAACAGTGTTTCCCAAATTTTCTTGGTTGCCGCCCCTTTCTTCAGTTCTCTAAGGAGGTCGCTGCTCCACGGGGCGCCGTGGCGCACAGTTTGGGAACCACTGGTCTAGATTATAAAGAGCTCTACTTTGTGCAATTAACAGATACTGACGCGGTTAAAAGTCCTTGAAGAGAAAGATACTCAGGACAGGAAGACAGACGATGACAGGTTTGAGAAGATGCAAAGGGAAGTTGAGCAGTCGAGGAAAGAAAAGGAGGATTTAAAGAGAGAGGTAATTAGAAGTTCGTTATAATCATATTTATCATCTTTCGCTTTCGAATATGTGTTTTAATTAGAGCAGAACTGTTTGCATTAAAATAACTATTCAGTGCGAGTAGTTCTTTTTATTATTTCACCTGAGAACGGATTAATTGATTTCAACAAGATCTAATATGGAATCGAGTTTCAAGATACGACCACATTCAGAATTAGGGTCGTAAAATAGAGGCTTTATTGTATTTCATATATATTATGATTTGTTTTTCTTTTTTTGGGTCTTTTTCTTCCTCTGCCTTTATGCGAAGAGGTAATTTCGTTGTGCCCACTTACAGCATGGTTGCGTTATTTCAGCCTTTCGACGGACAATCCGACTTTAGCTTGCATTTGTTGACCGGGTTAACATTCCCGGATTATTATAAATATAATTTTAAGTAAACAGAGGGACTGGAAGGTTCCCCCCCCCCCACCCCCGCAAAATAATAGACAAAATGTTAATCAGGTTGCAGCTCGCACGATCAGTATGGGATCTCTTCTGACTGATTAACGTTCAACCCCACCAGTTCGTCACACCAAGCGATTAACACCCTGTGACACAAAGTGCCACCATTTGTGGTAGCGTCACCAGAGGAAGGTCCCAGAAACCCCGTTCAACCCTTCTGGTTATATTAAGGCCCTTGGCAACAGCCGGGGTGAGTATTAAAAAATATTGGGTCCAACAATGGGATGCAGTTAGTTTGGCGTCTCTTCGTTGGCTACTGACGCTGCGTTCGTCGAAATGCCTTAAGTAGAGAGATGCCTGATTTTTCAAAAATGTCATTCATTCATTCATTGAAAATCGTAATTATTATTATTATCATAGTCCTTGTTCTAATAATTATATTACAAAATTGTTGTGGCTGTTGCCTTTTAAATTTACTTGTTATTTGTATGAAATCTTCAGCACTGTACTTAATAAACACATTACAAATTGTCATTCATAATTAAATGTTTCATGGGCAGTTGAAAAACGTGGAAGAGCAACTGAAACATCAGACTGACCAGACGAAGAAGAGTATCGAAGAAATCGAAAATAAAAACAAAGAAACCGTTGAAGAACAGATTAAACAAGCAGTTTTTAATGTTTTTCCCCCCTTTATCTTCTTCTATCATTTTGGTCTTCTTTTTCGGTGATCTTTGTGTTTGTGAGTGGTTTTGTTACTGAATTTGTGTTTGTTTTTCATCATCTTCATATCATTTTCTGCACCTGCTGCTCCTTCTCCTGCTGCTGCTTCCCCTCCTCCTCCTCCTACTGCTGCAGCTCCTGCTGCTCTTCCTGTTGCTATTTCTGCTGCTGCTTCTGCCTCTGCTGTTACTGTTGCTGCTCCTGCTGCTGCTGCTAATGCTTCTGCTGCTGCTGCTTCTCCAGGTTCTCCTGCTCCTGCTGATGCTGCTCCTACTCATGCTGCTGCTCCTGTTGCTTCTGCTCCTGATGCTGCTGCTGCTCCTGCTGCAACTCCTGCTGCTGCTAATGCTCCTGATGCTGCTGCTAATGCTCCAGCTGCTGCTGCTAATGCTCCTGCTGCTGCTCCTGCTGCTCCTGCTGGGGCTGCTTCTCCTGCTGCTTCTCTAGCTCTTGCAGCTGCTCTTACAGCTGCTCCTGTTGCTATATAGATTGCTCCTGCTGCTTGATAGTTTGCTGCTGCTGCTGCTGCTCCTTCTCCTGCTTCTGCTGCTGCTTCTGCTGCTTCTCCTGCTTCTGCTGCTTCTGCTGCTCCTGCTGCTCCTGCTACTTCTGCTGCTTCTGCTGCTTCTGCTGCTTCTGCTGCTGCTGCTGCTTCTTTGTCTTCGTCTTCGTCTTCGTCTTCGTCTGTGTCTTCGTCTTCGTCTTCGTCTTTCCTCTTTCATCTTTCCTCTTTCCTCTTTCCTCTTTCCTCTTTCCTCTTTCCTCTTCCCTCTTCCCTCTTCCCTCTTCTTCTTCTTCTTCTTCTTCATCTTCTTCTTCTTCTTCTTCTTCTTCATCTTCATCTTCATCTTCTTCTTCTTCTTCTTCTTCTTCTTCTTCTTCTTCTTCTTCTTCTTCTTCTTCTTCTTCTTCTTCTTCTTCTTCTTCTTCTTCTTCATCTTCTTCATCATCATCATCATCATCATCATCATCATCATCATCATCATCATCATCATCATCTTCTTCTTCTTCTTCTTCTTCTTCTTCTTCTTCTTCTTCTTCTTCTTCTTCTTCTTCTTCTTCTTCTTCTTCTTCTTCTTCTTCTTCTTCTTCTTCTTCTTCTTCTTCTTCTTGATCAGTGGTTCCCAAGCTTTTCTTGGTTGCCGCCCCTTTCTTAAATTCTCTGAAGAGGTCGAGGCTACCCAATGTGCTGCGGTGCAGTTTTTAAAATACTCCTCTAGATTATAAAGGGTTCTACTGTGTGCATTTAACAGGTATTGGTGAAGTTATCAGCTCTGGAAGAGAAATGTACTCAGGTCGAGAAGACAGGCGAAGACAGGTTTACGACGATGCAGAAGGAAGCTGAGCAGTCAAGGAAAGAGAAAAAGGAATTAAGGGGGCAGTTCTAGCAGGGAATCAGTCGCGGCAGAAAAGAAATCATTAAAAATTCAATTTTAAAGATAGGACTCTCAAATTTGCAGACATAATGACCATATGATCAGGCTATCATATAAAATAAACATCTTTGGAATTCAATATATACATGTGAAATAATAAATTTTTTAAGTCAAAAATTTATTTTTTAAATATTCAAAATATAGATGTTACTTTGGAAATATTTTTAGGAAAATGGTGCAGCCAAATTCCTTTAAAATTAAACTGCACATACAAAAATGGTGTGAGTATGGCCCGGACTATGGAAAACAGTACACATTTAATAGATTTTATGTTAAGCTACCTGAAATTTTCCTCTTTTTGTATGTGGAAAATTACAAATTTGAAATTACATAAAAATGTACACAATCATGATATTTGAATTCCCTTAGAATAGGCTACAACCAGTTATAATGTGAACAAGCATGCAAAATTTCATGCAGATTAGTTGATATCTGATAAAGTTATACCAGGATAAGTGAAAAAAATGTAACATTTTACAACAAACGACGTTAATTTTTTTTAGTGAAAATATTTTAGATTTTTACCTCAGTGACTCCCTGTCAAGTAAGGAAAACCTTCGGATTGAGCCTGTACCTCCTCTAAACCAAGTCGCTTCCTCCTTCTTGCACTTCTCGCTTCCAATGATGCTTCTGTTGCTTTCTTCTGAGAGTTTTTCAGCCGTAACGTGTCAGTCGAGATGAAAAATTCTGACTGTGAAACGTCCACACAATAGTTGCATTGCCACTAGGGGTGCTTCTAGGGCTTTTGCTCCATCATTGAAAATGAGTACTGCAATGCCAACTGCAATCTTGACAGCTACTAATCCGTGGTACTTGTGTTTAGGGCAATGTCGGAAAAGGTATTTAGTAGTTCGTGATAATCATATTCATCATCTTCCGCCTCTGCTGTCCTCAAATATCGCAGTGTTTTATGTGGAGCAGAACTGACTGCATAAAAAAAAAATGTATTAAGTGAGAGTAGTTCTTTTTATTTTTAAGTCTGAGAAGGGATTAATTGATTTCAACAAAATGTAATAAGAAATAGAGTTTCAAGATACGACCACATTCAGAATTAGGGTCGTAAACAGAGGCTTCATTGTATTTCATATATATTAAGATTTTTCTTATTTCGTCTTTTTCTTCTTCTTCTTTTATACGAAGATGTAATTTCGTTGTGCCCACTTACAGCATGGTTGCGATATTTCAGTCTTTCGACTGACAATCCGACTTTAGCTTGCATTTGTTGACCGGGTTAACATTTTAGGTCTTATTATAATTATAGTTTTAAGTAAACAGAGGGACTGGAAGGTTTCGAAGAACAAACTAAACAGGCAGGTTTTAGTTTTCTTCCTTTTCATCTTTTTTAAAAATCTTCTTAGTCTTCTTTTTAGTCTGCTTTTTTTTTTTTTTTTTACTGCTGGTGTTTGTTGTTCATCATTATCATCACACCATTGCTTGCTGCTGCTTCTGCTTTGCTGCTGCTGCTGCTTTGCTGCTGCTGCTGCTGCTTTGCTGCTGCTGCTTTGCTGCTGCTGCTGCTGCTTTGCTGCTGCTGCTGCTGCTTTGCTGCTGCTGCTGCTGCTTTGCTGCTGCTGCTGCTGCTTTGCTGCTGCTGCTGCTGCTTTGCTGCTGCTGCTGCTGCTGCTTTGCTGCTGCTGCTGCTGCTTTGCTGCTGCTTTGCTGCTGCTTTGCTGCTTTGCTGCTTTGCTGCTGCTGCTGCTTTGCTGCTTTGCTGCTGCTGCTGCTGCTTTTGCTGCTGCTGCTGCTGCTTTGCTGCTGCTGCTGCTGCTGCTTTGCTGCTGCTGCTGCTGCTTTGCTGCTGCTGCTGCTGCTTTGCTGCTGCTGCTGCTGCTTTGCTGCTGCTTTGCTGCTGCTGCTGCTGCTTTGCTGCTGCTGCTGCTGCTTTGCTGCTGCTGCTGCTGCTTTGCTGCTGCTGCTGCTGCTTTGCTGCTGCTGCTGCTTTGCTGCTGCTGCTGCTGCTTTGCTGCTGCTGCTGCTGCTTTGCTGCTGCTGCTTTGCTGCTGCTGCTGCTTTGCTGCTGCTGCTTTGCTGCTGCTGCTGCTGCTTTGCTGCTGCTGCTGCTGCTTTGCTGCTGCTGCTGCTGCTTTGCTGCTGCTGCTGCTGCTTTGCTGCTGCTGCTGCTGCTTTGCTGCTGCTGCTGCTGCTTTGCTGCTGCTGCTGCTGCTTTGCTGCTGCTGCTGCTGCTGCTTTGCTGCTGCTGCTGCTGCTGCTTTGCTGCTGCTGCTGCTTTGCTGCTGCTGCTGCTGCTTTGCTGCTGCTGCTGCTGCTTTGCTGCTGCTGCTGCTGCTTTGCTGCTGCTGCTGCTTTGCTGCTGCTGCTTTGCTGCTGCTGCTGCTGCTGCTTTGCTGCTGCTGCTGCTGCTGCTTTGCTGCTGCTGCTGCTGCTGCTTTGCTGCTGCTGCTGCTGCTGCTTTGCTGCTGCTGCTGCTGCTTTGCTGCTGCTGCTGCTGCTTTGCTGCTGCTGCTGCTGCTTTTGCTGCTGCTGCTGCTGCTTTGCTGCTGCTGCTGCTGCTGCTGCTTTGCTGCTGCTGCTGCTGCTTTGCTGCTGCTGCTGCTGCTTTGCTGCTGCTGCTGCTGCTGCTTTGCTGCTGCTGCTGCTGCTTTGCTGCTGCTGCTGCTGCTTTGCTGCTGCTGCTGCTGCTGCTTTGCTGCTGCTGCTGCTGCTTTGCTGCTGCTGCTGCTGCTTTGCTGCTGCTGCTGCTGCTTTGCTGCTGCTGCTGCTTTGCTGCTGCTGCTGCTTTGCTGCTGCTGCTCCTTCATCTCCTTCATCTCCTTCATCTCCTTCATCTCCTTCATCTCCTTCATCTCCTTCATCTCCTTCATCTCCTTCATCTCCTTCATCTCCTTCATCTCCTTCATCTCCTTCATCTCCTTCATCTCCTTCATCTCCTTCATCTCCTTCATCTCCTTCATCTCCTTCATCTCCTACATCTCCTTCATCTCCTTCATCTCCTTCATCTCCTTCATCTCCTTCATCTCCTTCATCTCCTTCATCTCCGTCATCTCCGTCATCTCCGTCATCTCCGTCATCTCCGTCATCTCCGTCATCTCCGTCATCTCCGTCATCTCCGTCATCTCCGTCATCTCCGTCATCTCCGTCATCTCCGTCATCTCCGTCATCTCCGTCATCTCCGTCATCTCCTTCATCTCCTTCATCTCCTTCATCTCCTTCATCTCCTTCATCTCCTTCATCTCCTTCATCTCCTTCATCTCCTTCATCTCCTTCATCTTCTTCATCTTCTTCATCTTCTTCTTCTTCTTCTTCTTCTTCTTCTTCTTCATCCTTCTCCCTTCTCCCTTCTCCCTTCTCCCTTCTCCCTTCTCCCTTCTTCCTTCTTCCTTCTTCCTTCTTCCTTCTTCCTTCTTCCTTCTTTCTTCTTCTTCTTCTTCTTCTTCTTCTTCTTCTTCTTCTTCTTCTTCTTCTTCTTCTTCTTCTTCTTCTTCTTTCTTCTTCTTCTTCTTCTTCTTCTTCTTCTTCTTCTTCTTCTTCTTCTTCTTCTTTTTCTTCTCTTTTCAAGCTCCTTTTCCTCCTCCTTCTTATTCTTTCTAACCCTCTTTCTTAATTTAATTATCACCTTGATCCTCATTTTATTGCGTTCACAGCTTTATCTAATGACCGAATTCGATAAAAAAATTTTAGGGTCAGTCCTTTTTGTGTTTACATTTTTTTGAGTTCTTGTCTTATTCCCAACAACCTACTTTTTACAATTGATTAAGCTGAAATATACGTCATGACTGGCTGCACGTAGTAACACCTTGCCTAATGTGGGTCAGAAGTTTGCCTTTGCTTTGTTTAAAACTGCAATGGGTCAGCGGACACTAAACTGAACCTACATATATACGGGTACGGTGTGGCTTAGCGGCTAGAGTAAAACCTAGGGCGCGATGGTCGTGAGCTGAAATCTACTTTAAGTAGAGTTCTGTTTCCACCAACAATGACATTAGCTTCTAATTCGACCAACTAAAATGGGTACCTTGTAAAATCATTTGACGTAAAGGCGGCAGACGTGATGTTCACCACATCACCCACCAATTACCGATCGGTTTATGAAATATGCCTCTAGTACTAAAATACAAAATTTGCTTATGGGAGAATACATTCATTCATTCATTCCTAAGGTAATGGTGGAGTTGACACACATATAGTATTTAATTAATTAATCTTGTTCAAGATGGATTAGTAGATTTTGACACATAGTTTCATCTGTTCTATGAATGTTTCTTGAACAGATGCAACTCATGAGAGAAGAACACAAGAAACTGCTAGTAGTTGAATTGTTACCAGCCACTCATTGTTGATAAAGATAAAAGGCATGATAATTAATGTACATTTGATAGTTTTGGTATATCAATCGTATGTTAAAAAATATATTGTATATTGACTAGGATGTTGTTGTTTTCTAAAAAAGTAAAGTAAGAGTAAAGGACCGTTTTCCATGCCTTTAGGCGTATAGGGCATATAGGGCTAGACCTTATTTTATAGACCAATCGGTACAAGATGTGTTATGTGGTCAGCAAGGCGGCCGCATTTATTTTCAGGGACTTCACCCGGTACCGACTCAAGGCTGTGTCGACCTGGAAGCTAAGTTCATTTTTGAAAAAAAAGTCCGGCTCTGTCAGGGAGCCAACCCACGATCTTCCAATCCGAGTCTAACCGCTCTCCCACGGCGACTTCCGTATTACAAAAAACACTCATTTAATGTTTTTTTCCTTACCAAATGTTTGACAAACAGTTAAACGATGTGGAACAGCTGGAAAAACAAGTTGAGGATTTAAAGATAAAGGTCGCTATCCAAATTCAAACAGGTTTTGACCAACTCACTAAACAGGTGGGCCCTTGTTCGTACTATTCGGCTTCGCCAATGCCCTCGCTTTCGCCTTCCGTCGCCTTCGTCTCTGCCGCAGCTTCTTCTTCTTCTTTTTCTTGTTCTCCTTCTCCTCCTCCACCTCATTCTATTGTGTTTTCAGTGTTATTCTCTCTTTATGTCTCCGTCTGTCTACATACACACTGATTAAGCGGGTACACAAACTCACGCTTGTTGTTATTGGCAATGCCCTGAACATTTCTCATAGCCTGGAGAGGTCATTGTCTGTTTAACTTTCTTTTTTTAAATTGTGTGAATTTTTTTTTTTTTTTTACGAAGTCTCACAATACCATATACACATTAGCCTCCATCAGTTTACAACCCCTCACAATCCCCGTGCTGGTTCCGGGGCCCCGTTTAGGGGCATATCAAAAGACACATTGCCCTTTAGCAAGCATATCGTCAAAAGCGATTATTTAGTGGTTTGCTGACATCGGCAGGGATGTGTAAAAGGCTGCAGATATCACAATCTAGCTGTAAAGCACAATACAACTTGCCAACCTCCCTTTTAACGACAAAGCGAAATTAATAATAGCAGCAGCTATTGTAGTAGTAGTAGTTGTAGCTGGAGCGTTGGCATATGATGTGAATGAAAGATTTCAGCGTACAGAAGAAAAGGTCGCTGTTGCGATAAATCTTAAAGATGCATATATTTTGATTGACTTCACATATTGTATGCAGTGCGTGTTGGGCTGAGGTGTGAACCTTTGGCTAGCTAATTGGATGGCGGAAAACGAACAGTGGTATTTTGATTGGGAACATGGAGTACGGATCCAGTACGTATTTGCGCTGGCCTTCCTCAGGAATCACAACAGCCACTACGTGCCGATTGGTGTATAGAAATATGGGTATAGCCTTATATTCCCAATGCACCTAAATGCGTGGAAAAGGGACCTTCACTTTTACTTTCCTCAGGGATCACCATTGTCAATTGTCTTGTTCAACATACATACAGCAAGTCTGTCAAAAATACAGCCCCCTGGACCAGGGCAAACTTTGATATTTGAAGATGATGTCCTAATGTATCGAAGCAGGTCAGACAGGCACGACATGACCAACTTCGCTAGAGAGCCGGGCTACTATCAGTCTATAAATTTAGAAGTGTGTAAATGTAGAAAGAAGAAATAATCTGAAATGCTTAGGTCTGACGCTAATCGCAATCTGTCCTACAAATATAACGTGGTGCAGACTGATCAAATGCAAACGATAGTTCTGTTTACCGGGGTGAAAGATCTCGCTGGGAAATTTTTTGCTTGAATGAAGGGACAGATTGTGGCAGAACGAAATGAAACTATTTTTTTTTTTTCTACAACCTCACGCATGCAAGTTGATATAGAAGCAATCGCCGCAGCTCTGAACTGAATAGCAGAAAACGAAGTTACTAGAGGAATAATTGCACCTCATTTTCAGTCGGCACTTTAAAAGATTCAAAATAGACTAATGTGGCATGAGTGGATACGCCAAAATTGCATGGAGTCACGTGAATATACTGTCCGGGATATGCAGGAGTGCGAGGGAATGAAAGAGGGGATTTTCTGGATACAAAAACAAAAGCTACGGGAACAGGCTAAAAGATATATTCTTCAGACTGTTGACAGAAGACACGAGCTTAGATAAGTAACATGTGAAAGAATGTGTGAACGAGGGATTAAGTGATGATCTAGCAAGGAAGGACGGATGAGAAAAGGAGAACGACGCGTGTATAATCAGTATGCTACGGCAACAGTAAGAATCTGAAGCTTAAAACATTTGCTTCGGGAGACGGAGCATCTATGGATATGCCCGGTATGCTATGATGTCGATTCCTAAACCAGTAATCAGTAGAGACAATGTATTACCCATGCATCATGATCCCTTACTCGGTCTGTCTTGTTTACCCAAAGAAAAGGCAACACCAGTGCGTTTGGAACTAAAGTATGCTGCAGAAGCTGCTGGACCATAAGAGCAATGCATTACTGCCCACCTGTCCAAGCTCCCGTCCTAGACCAGCTGCCAGCCAAAGCTAAGGGCCCAGTGTGCCCTGCCCTAACATAAGGCTTTCAGATTGCATTTTGTCTTCCTAGGACATGGCTAGCATCCTCTTAATGAGCTCCTGTGTTCGAAGCCGTTTGCAAAATGTAGACAATTTGTAGTAACGGCTATTGTTATATGGTAGCTAATTCATATTTGACCAAGACCTGATGCAATCGTTTTTGTACACAATTTAATTATATAGTTTATATACATACTATATTGATAATTAATAAACACAAAGTATTGATATTTTGTATTATTACATAAATTAAAGTGTGTATATACATGAATTAGTGATATATTTTTATATAGTAAGTAAATATCACTCTTTACGCTTTTAGGCGCATCAGGCATATGGGAAAAAAACACATATTTTTACAGACCAATCGGCACTAGGTGGGTAATTTGGTCGGCATTATGCCAGCCGTCTTTACTTCCACAAGACATACATCCTGGTACCCATTTTAGGCTGGGTGGACCCGCGACGCCTCGTAGCATGATAAAACTCCACGCAGCCAGCAGTGCGTTTCCATTGCGGTACGTTGGAATTACGAGTCGGACTCGCAAAGTCCTGGCCTCGGACGCCGCATGTTTTGATATACTCAAAGTAATCTTTTGTATGATTCTTTCTTGAACAGTTTCAAGAAAAGCACAAAGAACTGAAAGAAGAACTTAATCAACGGCTGGGCGAGATGGACAAGAGAATCAACGAAAGACAAACCCAAATTCAAGAAGGTGATGACCACCTAAATAGACAGGTATTTACAATTCCCATTACCTTTTCCGCTCTCACCCTATGATTTTGTGGTTGTTTATAATTAAATAATGTCACGTGTCTGGAGTGCAAGGTGTGGCCAGCAGAATCAGTAATGCATCAGCTGATTTATTTTTCCAAGCATGGATGGCGTTGTAATGATGGAGAACTAATGTATGCAGGTTTATTGCAAAAGTGAATGAATGTCATATAGCAAAACAGATAGCAGGATGTGGTACGAGAGCAGCTAGTTATAGAAAATACAAATGGAGGCAGTCAGAGAAGAAACAAGCTGACCTTGAAGGCTGGGAATCCCTTGTTTTAGTATCTCACGTATTAGATGTCTCTCAGCCTGCTTCTCTCTCTTTCTGTCCGTCTGTTTCTCTCTCTCTCTCTCTCTCTCTCTCTCTCTCTCTCTCTCTCTATATATATATATATATATATATATATATATATATATATATATATATATATATATATATATATTAGGTGTGTAAATGTTGAAAGGAAAAATAATCTGAAATGCTTAGGTCTGACGTTGATCGCAATCTGTCCTATGAATATCTCGTGGAGCAGACTGATCAAATGCAAACGTGGCCTGGTGGCACTGTAGACGATGGTTAACGACACAAATGGAACAGAGATTATTGGTGTAATTGTTCAACAATTTGTCTCTTCCAGTAATTAATTATGGCCTGTTGTTACTAACCCTGTCTACTTCACGGTGTACGTAGTTAGAAAGGATTCAGAATGAGATATGAGAACCGTCTTGGGTCACACACGAGATAACACCAATTAGAACATTGAGGCATATGCTTAGGCGGACATCAGTAAAGCTTAGACTGTCACTAGCAAATTAGTAAAGCCTAGACGGTCATTGGCGCAAGGTCTATATGCGAGTTACCAATGATGAAAGTCTTCTCTGCACGGTAATCTGAACGATTTAAGAGAAGACCGGTTGAAAAGAAGAATGTCATGGATGGCACTAGCTGAAGATACCATCGAGACGGTGGCCTCGACCAAGCAAATACACAGGGGCAGGAATGGGTCGTTACGAACATCCACAACAGCAGTTTCCATTAGGTCATTATTAAATTAAGAAGAAACTGTAGAGAGTGGTGTAACGGTAAGACATAATTAGAGGTATAACATCTAGTATATGAAAAGGCTCGACTAGATTATGTAGTAGTATACACCGATGGTTCTGTTTATCGTGGTGTAAGATGTGGCTTGGGTTTTTCAGGTAGAAAGTTGGGAAACATTGTGGCAGAAAAGAATAGAGCATTTGTTTTTAATCTACAACTCCAAGCATGAAAATTGTAGCAAGGGGCAATCATGGCAGCTCTGAGTTGGATTTCAGAAAACGAAGTCACACCGAGGATAATTGCGTCTCATTCTAAGTCGGCACTGAGGAAGATTTAAAAAAAAAGTCTAATGTGGCATTAGTGGATACGCTAACATTGCAGGAAATCACGTGGATATACTGTCCGGGATATGCAGGATTGCGAGGGGTTAAGAGAGCGGATTTTCTGAATACAAAAACAAGAGCTACGGGAACACTATGGATAAGGGAGATACTCTGCCGACTGTTAACTGAAAACACGAGATTAGATAAGTTACATGTGCAAGAATGTGTGAACGACGAATTAAGTGTGGATCTAGCAAGGAAGGACGGATGAGAAGAGGAGAACCACGCGTGTATAATTAGTGTGATATGGGAACAGCACCTACACCCTAAGACGTTTGCTTCGGGAGACGAAGCATTTATTGGTATGCCCGGATTGCTATAATGTCGATTCTCAAGTCAATAATCAGCAGAGACAATGAATTATCCATGCATCATGATCCCTTACTCGGTCTGTCTTGTTTACCCAAAGGAAAGGCAATACCAGTGCGTTTGGAACTTAATCATGCTGCGAAAGTTGCTAGATCATAAGAGCAATGATTTTTCTGTCCATTTGTCTAAGCTTCCGTCCTAGACCAGCTGCCAGCTAAAGCTAAGGGCCTGGTGTGCCCAGTCCTAACATAAAGTTTATAGACTGCATTTCGTCTTCCTAGGAAAAGGCTAGCGTAATAGCAATGAGCTCCTGTGATTGAAGCCGTTGGCACAATATAGAAAATTTATAGTAACGTCTACTTTTATATGGTTGCTCTTTCATTTTTGATCAAGGCCTGATGATTTCGTTTATGTACATAATTTAATTATATAGTTTATATAATACAATATTGATAATTAATAAACATAAAGTAATGATATTTTGTATTAATACATAACTTAGAGTGTGTATATACATAAATTAGATATATATTTTTCATATTGTCTGTAAAGATTCCTTTTTACACCTTGAGGCGCATCGAGAATATGGGAAAAGAACACATATTTTTACCGACCAATCTGCACTAGGTGGGTAATTTGGTCGGCATTATGCCAGCCGTCTTTACTTCCACAAGACATACATCCTGGTACCTATTTTAGGCTGGGTGGACCCGCGACGCCTCGTAGCATGATAAAACTCATCGCAGCCAGCAGTGCGTTTCCATTGCGGTACGTTGGAATTACGAGTCGGACTCGCAAAGCTTTAGCCTTGGACGCCGCATATTTTGATATACTCAAAGTAATCTTTTGTATGAATCTTTCTTGAACAGTTTGAAGAAAAGCTCAAAGAACTGAAAGAAGAACTTAATCAACGGCTGGGCGAGATGGAGAAGATAATCAACGAAAAACAAACCCAAATTCAAGAAGGTGATGACCACCTAAATAGACAGGTAATTTACAATTCCCATTACCTTTTCCGCTCTCCCCCTATGATTTTGTGATTGTTTATAATTAAATAATGTCACGTGTCTGGAGTGCAAGGTGTGGCCAGCAGAATCAGTAATGCATCAGCTGATTTTTTTTTTCCAAGCACGGATGGCGTTGTAATGATGGAGAACTAATGTATGCAGGTTTATTGCAAAAGTGAATGAATGTCATTTAGCAAAACAGATAGCAGGATGTGGTACGAGAGCAGCTAGTTATAGAAAATACAGATGGAGGCAGTCAGAGAAGAAACAAGCTGACCTCGAAGGCTGGAAATCCCTTGTTTTAGTATCTCACGTATTAGATGTCTCTAAGCCTGCTACTCTCTATTTCTGTCCGTCTGTTTCTCTCTCTCTCTCTCTCTCTCTCTCTCTCTCTCTATATATATATATATATATATATATATATATATATATATATATATATATATGGTGTGTAAATGTTGAAAGGAGAAATAATCTGAAATGCTTAGGTCTGTAGGAATAAACTCACAGGGAGCAAGTACAGCGGGGATCTACCAGTCGTCAGTAGAAATTATCCTCGTCGACACACGTTTCGGCCCACGATTCCTAGACGTATTCGGAGGTGGGCCCACCTGAGTTCATGAAGCTCAGGGCTGGTTTCCCCGCTGCACGGAATTACCGGATGGTGTTATACTTTCGGCCAGAGACAAGACGACTTGGTGGTTTCGAAGGAGGTACTGTGAGATAAGAAGCCGCCACGGCAGCTTAATTAGAACAGTCAGCGTGCCTGGACGACCGAGCGACAAGCTTACTTTGGTTTACCGGACACATGTTGGACTTTTATTAGCAGTTGGCAGAGGAACACTGGCAGACAATTCGGACACGATGGACTTTCAAAGGGATAAGAAACTCTTTTCCACTAGATACCCGGACCAGCTCACCGAGACCCGTCCCCTACGTTGTTGCGCTGCGTCCAAAGCCAGCTGGATGCCCTTTCGGCCACCTCACCAAGTTTTTTGAGTGCCCGTTTCCGTTCATTACCGCGCAATCCTAACTCTTTTACCACATTGTAGAGCGAAGTGGAAACGAGGCCTCTCGCTCCCACTTCGACGGCAAATACCCGCACTGTGTAAGCCTCGTTTCTCCTCAAACCGGCTGCTAAATCACTGTACTTCTCGAGCTTGTACAAATGATTCTCCTCCATCCGCGACTCAAACGGGACAGTCAACTCAATCAGAATGAGCTGCCGTTTTTGTGCAGAATGGAGAACGATGTCCGGTCGCAGGCCGGTTTTACGGATCAACTCGGGATACCGTTCATGGCCTGGCAGATCAACCGCCAGTAACAAGTCCCTCGCAGAGTCTAGCACAGACGGAGCGAATGCGTTTTTGTTGACATTACCTTTTGGGAACCTGCCCAGCCTTGAGGAAACGAATGGGGGCGATACTAGAACTGGCTCTGGCATTAGCCCTCATTCTAGCCTGGTCGACAACGGCTGCTAACTCCTTTAGCACCTTGTTGTGGCGCCAGGTATATCGGCCTTGACCTAGAGCTTTCCTGCACGCGGACAGGACGTGCTCAAGAGTTTGCTTTGATTTGCACAACGGGCAAGTCGGATCGTTGGTCGCAGACCATTTAACCATGTTAACACCGGACGGTAATACATCGTACGCCGAACGAACGATAAAGCTCAGTCGCAGCGGGGTCATCCGCCAGATCTCACCCCATGTGAGTATTCTCGGCAATGCGCTCTCCAGGCTGACCCAATGGCCCTGCTGCGACTGTTGGGCTGCTTTCTGGACCCGAACCTCGTTTTCGTTGTCCCTCACCGTTTGTATCACCATGTCTCGGCGCTCTTTGGCTGAGGCCTTTGACCACCAATTGACTTTCCCGTGCCCTAGGCCTCGACGGTCGGTTTGTGTGTAACCCATTACATCCTTCAATTTTAGTGCGTTCTGAGCAGATTCAATCGCATCGAGGACTCTCCACTTCTGACCAGTCTTTAGAGCGGGCTGGACAGCGATGACATTTGGGTCTGAGGACTCGCGCAAAAGCATGGCGAGCCTAACTTTGCCGACTTTAAACTCTTCGGTTATTGACTTGAACGGAAGTACCAGCTTAGCCTGTTTACAATACAGAGCCACGTCGTTCAGACAAGGCGGTGCACCAATCCACTTTCTTAAGGCTGTATTGATTTTCTTTTCCATGGTTTCCACTGCAGTCATCGTCACCTCTTAGACTAGCAGTGGCCATAGAAGCTTCGCAATCAACATGAATTGGAGACACCATACCTTGAATTTTCCGATCAGCCTGCATCGCTCGATCGCGAGCAGGCCTGTAGCCAGTGACTCGTGTATTCGCCGGACCTCCGCTCTGTCAGATAACTTCGAATCGTAAACGCGACAAGAGACTCTTCACCGGTTCCTCCAGAACCGTAGGGATCTTGTTCCTTGCCACCGTAAAACTGGTCGACGACACCTTGCCCTTATGGATTGACAGACTCCTCGACTTCTGCGGTTTGAACTGCATACCGCTCCATTGGACCACCGCGTCCAATCTTTTCAGGATCGTGCGGGCAGACTCCTCGCTGCCCGTTATAATAGTCGTGTCATCCATAAATGCGCGCAGTGGCGGTAACCAGTGATCCCCTATTTGAAGGCCCAGTCCGTAGCCGGCCGCCCCGTCTAACATGATCTGCATTGCCATGACAAACAGTATAGGTGAGATCGTACACCCCATAGCTATCCCAATCTGCAACTCAGTCCACCTCGTGGTAAACGTCGAGGTAGAGAAGCGCAAAGCGAACTTAGAGAAATATTGCTCGACCATTTGACTGATCTGTGTCGGTACGTGAAACATGCGAAGGGCTCGCCACAGTAGCCTATGGGGAACTGCCCCGTAGGCGTTGGCTAAGTCCAACCATATAACGTGCAAATCGGTTCTCTCATGCTTGGCTCTCTGGATAGCCTCCCATATCATGGTCGCGTGTTCAAGGCACCCAGGAACGCCTGGAATACCACCCTTCTGAACACTCGTATCTATGTACTTGTTAGTCATCAGATACTGTGTGAGCCGGCGAGCCATGACTGAGAAGAATATCTTACCCTCGACATTCAACAGCGAGATAGGCCTGAATTGGGAAAGACTCTTCGAGTCCTGCTCTTTGGGAATGTAGACCCCATTTGCCTTTGACCACTCTGGACATATGTGATTGCGGATCCACGCTTGTCGCAACAAGACGTGAAGCATTTTTAGGATTTTCGGGCAACGCTTGTGAAGAACGTACGGGACACCGTTCGGACCTGGGGCAGACTTGCCGCTGGCCTTTTTCACAACATCTTCAACCTCAGACCAAAGGGGAGGTACCATTTTAAATGGTACCTTCGGCACCGAAGGCTGTTTGAGTCCGCTAAGGATCTCTGGATTGTCATCAAGAGGCTCTCTCCTCTTCTTATCAGAGTACATCTTGCTTAGATGTAGCTCAAGTTCTTTCTGACTGACAACCAGAGTCCCAGACTTCGGTTGCTCGAATAGACCTCGGGCAAACTGATACGGGTCCCTAAAGAATTTCTCTCGCTCCCTTTTGGTTCTACGTCTGTTGTTACAGAAACGCTCGGCACGACAGAGGGCACTGTGTTTGTTCTTTAAATGCAACCAAACTTCGTACAGCCCCTCCCGTTCGCTGCCCGTAGCGGCTTTGAACCGTTTTCTGAGGGCATTCTTGTCTGCCCGACACTTCAGAATGTCCCTCTGCCTCCTGCTAGTATTCTGCTTGGCACCCGGCTGTGCCTTTACTACTGTCCCGAACTCGCGGGAGCAGTGTTCATATATTACATCACCAAATTTTTGTAAGCTTGTCGCCTAGCGGCTTCTTGTTTAGAGTTTGTTTAAGTACCTCACATAATGTAACCTCCAACTTACACCACACCACCTTCTCGCTCGCAGGTGGAAACCTGATTCTGGAACGCACTTCTTCAGAAATCATCAAAGGTGCTCCTCCGCAGTCGACGTCATGGGCCTCTCCGGGCGAGTGGGGTTCCCCCTGCCCGTCGTTCCCTAACGACTCAGAAACTACCACAGGAGTAGTAGTTTTGCGACGGCGTTTACTGCGTGGAGCACCCTCGCATTTCATTCTTCCGGCATGCGTTCTCAGACCATGCAACCCCGTGAAGCTTTTCCCACATGTACAGAGCCAGCCCGGACGTTGGGCGAGTATCTCAGTCCGGGGGCTAGCAAAGTCGTCAACGAGGGTATCAGTTTGATTGGGCCCTTCATTCTCTCCCCCTTTCGGAGGGCCCTGGGAGCATATTTCATTGTGGTCGTACGAAATCGGAGGTATTATACTGTGTTAGGGGTGATCAACCCGGTCCACAGTCGACATCTGTCTCCAGATGTCAGTTTATCCCCCCGGCGATACCGGGGGGCCAGTCTTTCCATAGGTGTCAAAAGGTCTTTCCCGATAGTCACCAGTCTTTCCTGGTAGTCTTGTGGGCTAGCCACGTACAATAGGAATAAACTCACAGGGAGCAAGTACAGCGGGGATCTACCAGTCGTCAGTAGAAATTATCCTCGTCGACACACGTTTCGGCCCACGATTCCTAGACGTATTCGGAGGTGGGCCCACCTGAGTTCATGAAGCTCAGGGCTGGTTTCCCCGCTGCACGGAATTACCGGATGGTGTTATACTTTCGGCCAGAGACAAGACGACTTGGTGGTTTCGAAGGAGGTACTGTGAGATAAGAAGCCGCCACGGCAGCTTAATTAGAACAGTCAGCGTGCCTGGACGACCGAGCGACAAGCTTACTTTGGTTTACCGGACACATCTTGGACTTTTATTAGCAGTTGGCAGAGGAACACTGGCAGACAATTCGGACACGATGGACTTTCAAAGGGATAAGAAACTCTTTTCCACTAGATACCCGGACCAGCTCACCGAGGCCCGTCCCCTACGTTGTTGCGCTGCGTCCAAAGCCAGCTGGATGCCCTTTCGGCCACCTCACCAAGTTTTTTGAGTGCCCGTTTCCGTTCATTACCGCGCAATCCTAACTCTTTTACCACATTGTAGAGCGAAGTGGAAACGAGGCCTCTCGCTCCCACTTCGACGGCAAATACCCGCACTGTGTAAGCCTCGTTTCTCCTCAAACCGGCTGCTAAATCACTGTACTTCTCGAGCTTGTACAAATGATTCTCCTCCATCCGCGACTCAAACGGGACAGTCAAACGGGACGTTGATCGCAATCTGTCCTATGAATATCGCGTGGAGCAGACTGATCAAATGCAAACGTCGCCTGGTGGCACTGCAGACGAAGGTTAACGACACAAATGGAACAGAGATTATTGGTGTAATTGTTCAACAATTTGTCTCTTCCAGTAATTAATTATGGCCTGTTGTTACTAACCTTGTCTACTTCACGGTGTACGTAGTTAGAAAGGATTCAGAATGAGATATGAGAACCGTCTTGGGTCATACACGAGATAACACCAATTAGAACAATGAGGCGTATGCTTAGGCGGACATCAGTAAAGCTTAGACTGTCACTAGCAAATTAGTAAAGCCTAGACGGTCATTGGCGCAAGGTCTATATGCGAGTTACCAATGATGAAAGTCTTCTCTGCACGGTAATCTGAACGATTTAAGAGAAGACCGGTTGAAAAGAAGAATGTCATGGATGGCACTAGCTGAAGATAAAATCGAGACGGTGGCCTCGACCAAGCAAATACACAGGGGCAGGAATGGGTCGTTACGAACATCCACAACAGCAGTTTCCATTAGGTCATTATTAAATTAAGAAGAAACTGTAGAGAGTGGTGTAACGGTAAGACATAATTAGAGGTATAACATCTAGTATATGAAAAGGCTCGACTAGATTATGTAGTAGTATACACCGATGGTTCTGTTTATCGTGGTGTAAGATGTGGCTAGGGTTTTTCAGGTAGAAAGTTGGGAAACATTGTGGCAGAAAAAAATAGAGCATTTGTTTTTAATCTACAACTCCAAGCATGAAAATTGTAGCAAGGGGCAATCATGGCAGCTCTGAGTTGGATATCAGAAAACGAAGTCACACCGAGGGATAATTGCGTCTCATTCTAAGTCGGCACTGAGGAAGATTAAAAAAAAAGTCTAATGTGGCATTAGTGGATACGCTAACATTGCAGGAAATCACGTGGATATACTGTCCGGGATATGCAGGATTGCGAGGGATTAAAAGAGCGGATTTTCTGAATACAAAAACAAGAGCTACGGGAACACTATGGATAAGGGAGATACTCTGCCGACTGTTAACTGAAAACACGAGATTAGATAAGTTACATGTGCAAGAATGTGTGAACGAGGAATTAAGTGTGGATCTAGCAAGGAAGGACGGATGAGAAGAGGAGAACGACGCGTGTATAATTAGTGTGATATGGGAACAGCAGCTACACCCTAAGACGTTTGCTTCGGGAGACGAAGCATTTATTGGTATGCCCGGTATGCTATAATGTCGATTCTCAAGTCAATAATCAGCAGAGACAATGAATTATCCATGCATCATGATCCCTTACTCGGTCTGTCTTGTTTACCCAAAGGAAAGGCAATACCAGTGCGTTTGGAACTTAATCATGCTGCGAAAGTTGCTAGATCATAAGAGCAATGATTTTTCTGTCCATTTGTCTAAGCTTCCGTCCTAGACCAGCTGCCAGCTAAAGCTAAGGGCCTGGTGTGCCCAGTCCTAACATAAAGCTTATAGACTGCATTTCGTCTTCCTAGGAAAAGGCTAGCATAATAGCAATGAGCTCCTGTGATTGAAGCCGTTGGCACAATATAGAAAATTTATAGTAACGTCTACTTTTATATGGTTGCTCTTTCATTTTTGACCAAGGCCTGATGATTTCGTTTATGTACATAATTTAATTATATAGTTTATATAATAAAATATTGATAATTAATAAACATAAAGTAATGATATTTTTTATTAATACATAACTTAGAGTGTGTATATACATAAATTAGAGATATATATTTTTTTATATTTTCTGTAAAGATTCCTTTTTACGCCTTAAGGGGCATCGGGAATATGGGAAGAGCACACATATTTTTACAGACCAATCGGCACTAGGTGGGTAATGTGGTCTGCATTATGCCAGCCGTCTTTACTTCCACAGGACATACATCCTGGTACCCATTTTAGGCTGGGTGGACCCGCGACGCCCCGTAGCATGATAAAACTCCACGCAGCCAGCAGTAGGTTGGAATTACGAGTCGGACTCGCAACGCCTTACCTTCGGACGCCGCATATTTTGATATACACAAAGTAATCGTTCGTATGAATCTTTCTTGAACAGTTTCAAGAATTGTTCAAAGAACTGCAAGAAGAACTTAATCAACGGCTGAGCGAGATGGACAAGAGAATCAACGAAAGGCAAACCCAAACTCAAGAAGGTGATGAACCCCTAAATAGACAGGTAATTTACAATTTCCATGACCTTTTCCGCTCTCACCCTGTTATTTTATGATTGTTTATAATTTAATAATGTCACGTGTCTGGAGTGCAAGGTGTGGCCAGCAGAATCAGTAATGCATCAGCTGATTTTTTTCCCAAGCATGGTAGGTGTTGTAATGATGGAGAACTAATGTATGCAGGTTTATTGCAAAAGTGAATAGATGTCATTCAGCAAAACAGATAGCAGGATGATGCACGAGAACAGCTAGTTATAGAAAATACAGATGGAGGCAGTCACAGAAGAATCAAGCTGACTTTGAAGACAGGGAATCCCTTGTATTAGTATCTCACATTTTAGTGTTCTGTCAGCCTGCTCCTCTCTCTCACAGTCTTTCTCTCTCTCTCTCTCTCTCTCTCTCTCTCTCTCTCTCTCTCTCTCTATTAATATATATATATATAATTATATATATATATATATATATATATATATATATATATATATATATATATATGTATATCTGTGTGTGTGTGTGTGTGTGTGTGTGTGGGAAATCCCTTGTATTAGTATCTCGCATTTAGTAGTGTTCTGTCAGCCTGCTCCTCTCTCTTTCTGTCTGTCTCTCTCACAGTCTTTCTCTCTCTCTCTCTCTCTCTCTCTCTCTATATATATATATATATATATATATATATATATATATATATATATATATATATATCTGTGTGTGTGGGAAATTGGGAAATGTGTAAATGTTGAAAAAAGAAATAATCTGAAATGCTAAGTTCTGATGTTGATCGCAGTCTGTTCTATAAATATCATGTGGAGCAGACCGATCAAATGCAAACGTGGCCTGGTGGCACTGCAGACTATGGTAGCGACACAAATGGAATAGAGATTATTGGTTTTATTGTACAACAATTTGCCTCTTTCAGTAATTATGGCCTATTCATATTAACCCTGTCTACCTCACGGTGTACGAAGCTTGAAAGGATTCAGAATGAGGAAATGAGAATCGTCTTGGGTTGCACACGAGATAACACCAAAAAGAACAATGAGATATATGCTTAAAATGATATTAGTAAAGCCTAAACTGTCACTGGCGCAAGGCCTATATGCGATTTGCCAATGATAAAAGGTATCTGTTGCACGGCAACCTGAACGATTTAATAGGAGACCGTTTGAAAAGATTAAAGTCATGGATGGCACCAGCTGAAGATACCATCGATATAGCGCCCCCTTCAAGCAAATACACAGGGACAGGAATGGGTCGACACGAACATCCACAATAGCAGTTTCCATCAGGTCATTATCACGTTATTAAGAGAATGCAGAGAGTGGTGTAACGGTAAGACAGAATTAGAGGTACACCATCTGATAGATTAAAAAAAAAAAAACTGGACTAGATGAAGTAGTAGTATACACAAATGGTTCTGTTTATCGGGCTGTAAGATGTGACTGGGGAATTTCAGCAAGAATGTTGGGAAAGATTGTGGCAGAACAAAATTGAGTTTTTTTTTTTTTTTTTTTTTAAATCTACAACTTCAAGCATGAAAATCGAAGTAGAGGCAATCATCGCAGCTCTGAATTTGATAGTATTAATACACTATTTTTCTAATAATCTTTCCTGAACAGTTACAAGAAAAGTTCCAAGAACTGCAACAAGAACTGAAACATCAGCTGGATGATATAGACAAGAGAATTAACGAAAGACAAACCCAATGTCAAGAAGGTGATGAACCTGTAAATAGACAGGTAATTTACAATTCCCATTAAGTTTTCCGCTCTCACCCTGTGATTTTATGATTGTTTATAATAGAAAAAAAAATGTCACGTGTCTGGAGCTCAGGGTTGGGCCAACAGAATCAGAAATGCATCAGCTGATTTTTTTTTTTTCAAACATGGTTGACGTTGTACTGAGGGAGAACTAATGTATGTAGGCTGATTACAAAAGTGGATGGATGCCATTTAGTAAAACACATAGCATGATGTTGTACGAGAACAGCTAGTTATAGAATAGAGATGGAGGCAGTCACAGAAGAATCAAGCTGACCTTGTAGGCAGGGAGTCCCTTGTGTTAGTCTTTCACATGTTAGTGTTCTGTCAGCATGCTTCCCTCTCTTTCTGTCTGCCTGTCCCTCTCGCTGTCTCTCTCTCTCTCTCTCTCTCTCTCTCTCTCTCTCTCTCTCTCTCTCTCTCTCTCTCTCTCTCTATCAGTCTATAAATATAGAAGTGTGTAAATGTAGAAAAAAGAAATAATCTGAAATGCTTAGGTCTGACGTTGATCGCAATCTGTCCTACAAATATTACGTGGTGCAGACTGATCAAATGCAAACGATAGTTCTGTTTACCGGGGTGAAAGATCTCGCTGGGAAATTTTTTGCTAGAATGAAGGGAAAGATTGTGGCAGAATGAAATGAATCTATTTTTTTTTACAACCTCACGCATGAAAGTTGATATAGAAGCAATCACCGCAGCTCTGAATTGGATAGCAGAAAACGAAGTTACTAGAGGAATAATTGCACCTCATTGATGGTCGGCACTATAAAAGATTCAAAATAGACTAATGTGGCATGAGTGGATACGCCAACATTGCATGGAGTCACGTGAATATACTGTCCGGGATATGCAGGAGTGCGAGGGAATGAAAGAGCGTATTTTCTGGATACAAAAATGAAAGCTGCGAGAACAGGCTAAAGATGATATTCTTCAGACTGTTAACAGAAGACACGAGCTTAGATAAGTAACATGTGAAAGAATGTGTGAACGAGGGATTAAGTGTTGATCTAGCAAGGAAGGGTGGACGAGAAAAGGAGAACGACGTGTGTATAATCAGTATGCTACGGCAACAGTAAGAATCTACACCTTAAGACGTTTGCCGTGGAAGACGGAGCATCTATGGGTATGCCTGGTATGCTATGATGTCGTTACTGAAATCAATATTCAGCGGAGACAATGTATTACCCATGCATCATGTTTACTCAAAGCAAAGAAAACACCAGTGCGTTTGGAACTAAAGCATGCTGCAGAAGCTGCTGGATCATAATAGCAATGATTTGTCTGTCCATCTGTCCAAGCTTCCGTCCTAGACCAGCTGCCACCTAAGCCAAGGGCCTGGTGTGCCCTGTCCTAACATAAAATTTATAGACTGCATTTCGTCTTCCTAGGAAAAGGCTAGCATCTTTCCAATCAGCTCCTGTGTCCGTAGCCGTTGGCACAATGTAGACAATTTGTAGTAACGGCTACTGCTATATGGTAGCTTATTCATTTTTGACCAAGATCTGATAATTTCGTTTTTGTAGATAATTTAATTATAAAGTTTATATACATACAATATTGATCAATATTACACATAAAATAATATTTTGTATTAATACATAAATTATAGTGTGTGTATACATACATTAGTGATATATTTTTATATAATACGTAAAGAATCTTTTTTTTTTATTAACGCATTTAGGCGCATCGGGCATATAGGAAGAGCACACACATTGTTACAGACCAATCGGCACTAGGTGGTTAATGTGGTCAGCATTATGCCAGCCGTCTTTACTTCCAAAGGACACACATCCTGGTACCCATTTTAGGCTGGATGGACCTGCGACAACCCGTAGCATGATAAAACTCCACGCAGCCAGCAGTGGGTTTTGATTGTGGTACGTTGGAAATACGAGTCGATCTCGCAACGCCTTAGCATCAGAAGCCGCATTTTTTTTATATACACAAAGTAATCTTTCGTATGAATCTTTCTTTAACAGTTTCAAGAACAGTTCAAAGAACTGCAAGAAGAACTTAATCAACGGCTGGGCGAAATGGACAAGAGAATCAACGAAAGACACATTTCACAGGTGGTTAGTCTTCTCTCGTGTTCTTTTGATAAATGTCCAAGTCTGACATTGATAACCTAATGTCGGTATAAAGATTGTATTTATAATTTGTCTTTTTATCTCAGCTGGGACAGCAGCGTGTTTTAAAATTGGGGCAAGCTGGTATGCGACATTGTTGGCTTGTTGGATTCTTGCTTCGATCTCTCTGTCTATTTTACCATTGAATGTAAAGATACTTCCCAAGTATTTAAATTCTTGCACTTGTTTTAGGCTGTGATCTAGAATCTTTATGTCGATGGTCTGTTGCTCTCTGCTTATGCTCATGACTTCTGTCTTTTCGGTATTGATCTTCATATGATGCTTGAGGCAACTGTCGTGTAGTAGGTTTATGTGGTCTTGCAGCTGTTTACTATCACTGTGAAATAGGCATTGATCGTCGGCAAAGAGCAGCTCATTAAAGTCCTCCTGTTTATCGACATCTGTTGGTGTTATGTCTATTTTAATAATATTGTCCATAAATATTATGAAAAGTAAAGGTGATAATACACAACCTTGTCTTACTCCTGATGTTACTGGGAACCAGTCTGTGATGCCAGCTCTTGTTCTAATGGCGCTTTCACTTTGTCTATAAATAGCCCTAACACAATCTAAAATGGTTCCATTTATACCGTAGTTTTCAAGAACTTTCCATAATAAATTTAATACAATATTGATAATTAATAAACATAAAGTAATGATATTTTGTATTAATACATAACTTAGAATGTGTATATACATAAATTAGAGATATATATTTTTTATATTTTCTGTAAAGATTCCTTTTTACGCCTTAAGGCGCATCGGGAATATGGGAAGAGCACACATATTTTTACAGACCAATCGGCACTAGGTGGGTAATGTGGTCTGCATTATGCCAGCCGTCTTTACTTCCACAGGACATACATCATGGTACCCATTTTAGGCTGGGTGGACCCGCGACGCCTCGTAGCATGATAAAACTCCACGCAGCCAGCAGTAGGTTGGAATTACGAGTCGGACTCGCAACGCCTTACCTTCGGACGCCGCATATTTTGATATACACAGAGTAATCGTTCGTATGAATCTTTCTTGAACAGTTTCAAGAATTGTTCAAAGAACTGCAAGAAGAACTTAATCAACGGCTGAGCGAGATGGACAAGAGAATCAACGAAAGGCAAACCCAAACTCAAGAAGGTGATGAACCCCTAAATAGACAGGTAATTTACAATTTCCATGACCTTTTCCGCTCTCACTCTGTTATTTTATGATTGTTTATAATTTAATAATGTCACGTGTCTGGAGTGCAAGGTGTGGCCAGCAGAATCAGAAATGCATCAGCTGATTTTTTTTCCAAGCATGGTAGGCGTTGTAATGATGGAGAACTAATGTATGCAGGTTTATTGCAAAAGTGAATAGATGTCATTCAGCAAAACAGATAGCAGGATGATGCACGAGAACAGCTAGTTATAGAAAATACAGATGGAGGCAGTCACAGAAGAATCAAGCTGACTTTGAAGACAGGGAATCCCTTGTATTAGTATCTCGCATTTAGTAGTGTTCTGTCAGCCTGCTCCTCTCTCTTTCTGTCTGTCTCTCTCACAGTCTTTCTCTCTTTCTCTCTCTCTCTCTCTCTCTCTCTCTCTCTATATATATATATATATATATATATATATATATATATATATATATATATATATATATCTGTGTGTGTGGGAAATTGGGAAATGTGTAAATATTGAAAAAAGAAATAATCTGAAATGCTAAGTTCTGATGTTGATCGCAGTCTGTTCTATAAATATCATGTGGAGCAGACCGATCAAATGCAAACGTAGCCTGGTGGCACTGCAGACGATGGTAGCGACACAAATGGAACAGAGATTATTGGTTTTATTGTACAACAATTTGCCTCTTTCAGTAATTATGGCCTATTCATATTAACCCTGTCTACCTCACGGTGTACGAAGCTTGAAAGGATTCAGAATGAGGAAATGAGAATCGTCTTGGGTTGCACACGAGATAACACCAAAAAGAACAATGAGATATATGCTTAAAATGATATTAGTAAAGCCTAAACTGTCACTGGCGCAAGGCCTATATGCGATTTGCCAATGATAAAAGGCATCTGTTGCACGGCAACCTGAACGATTTAATAGGAGACCGTTTGAAAAGATTAAAGTCATGGATGGCACCAGCTGAAGATACCATCGATACAGCGCCCCCTTCAAGCAAATACACAGGGACAGGAATGGGTCGACACGAACATCCACAATAGCAGTTTCCATCAGGTCATTATCACGTTATTAAGAGAATGCAGAGAGTGGTGTAACGGTAAGACAGAATTAGAGGTACACCATCTGATAGATTTAAAAAAAAAAAACTGGACTAGATGAAGTAGTAGTATACACAAATGGTTCTGTTTATCGGGCTGTAAGATGTGACTGGGGAATTTCAGCAAGAATGTTGGGAAAGATTGTGGCAGAAAAAAATTGAGTTTTTTTTTGGTTTTTTTTTTTTTAAATCTACAACTTCAAGCATGAAAATCGAAGTAGGGGCAATCATCGCAGCTCTGAATTTGATAGTGTTAATACACTTTTTTTCTAATAATCTTTCTTGAACAGTTACAAGAAAAGTTTCAAGAACTGCAACAAGAACTGAAACATCAGCTGGATTATATAGACAAGAGAATTAACGAAAGACAAACCCAATGTCAAGAAGGTGATGAACCTGTAAATAGACAGGTAATTTACAATTCCCATTAAGTTTTCCGCTCTCACCCTGTGATTTTATGATTGTTTATAATAGAAAAAGAATGTCACGTGTCTGGAGCTCAGGGTTGGGCCAACAGAATCAGAAATGCATCAGCTGATTTTTCTTTTTCAAACATGGTTGACGTTGTACTGAGGAAGAACTAATGTATGTAGGTTGATTACAAAAGTGGATGGATGCCATTTAGTAAAACACATAGCATGATGTTGTACGAGAACAGCTAGTTATAGAATAGAGATGGAGGCAGTCACAGAAGAATCAAGCTGACCTTGTAGGCAGGGAGTCCCTTGTGTTAGTCTCTCACATGTTAGTGTTCTGTCAGCATGCTTCCCTCTCTTTCTGTCTGCCTTTCCCTCTCGCTGTCTATCTCTCTCTCTTTCTCTCTCTCTCTCTCTCTCTCTCTCTCTCTCTCTCTCTCTCTCTCTCTCTCTCTCTCTCTCTATCAGTCTATAAATATAGAAGTGTGTAAATGTAGAAAAAAGAAATAATCTGAAATGCTTAGGTCTGACGTTGATCGCAATCTGTCCTACAAATATTACGTGGTGCAGACTGATCAAATGCAAACGATAGTTCTGTTTACCGGGGTGAAAGATCTCGCTGGGAAATTTTTTGCTAGAATGAAGGGAAAGATTGTGGCAGAATGAAATGAATCTATTTTTTTTTTCTACAACCTCACGCATGAAAGTTGATATAGAAGCAATCACCGCAGCTCTGAATTGGATAGCAGAAAACGAAGTTACTAGAGGAATAATTGCACCTCATTGATGGTCGGCACTATAAAAGATTCAAAATAGACTAATGTGGCATGAGTGGATACGCCAACATTGCATGGAGTCACGTGAATATACTGTCCGGGATATGCAGGAGTGCGAGGGAATGAAAGAGCGTATTTTCTGGATACAAAAATGAAAGCTGCGAGAACAGGCTAAAGATGATATTCTTCAGACTGTTAACAGAAGACACGAGCTTAGATAAGTAACATGTGAAAGAATGTGTGAACGAGGGATTAAGTGTGGATCTAGCAAGGAAGGGTGGACGAGAAAAGGAGAACGACGTGTGTATAATCAGTATGCTACGGCAACAGTAAGAATCTACACCTTAAGACGTTTGCCGTGGAAGACGGAGCATCTATGGGTATGCCTGGTATGCTATGATGTCGTTACTGAAATCAATATTCAGCGGAGACAATGTATTACCCATGCATCATGTTTACTCAAAGCAAAGAAAACACCAGTGCGTTTGGAACTAAAGCATGCTGCAGAAGCTGCTGGATCATAATAGCAATGATTTGTCTGTCCATCTGTCCAAGCTTCCGTCCTAGACCAGCTGCCACCTAAGCCAAGGGCCTGGTGTGCCCTGTCCTAACATAAAATTTATAGACTGCATTTCGTCTTCCTAGGAAAAGGCTAGCATCTTTCCAATCAGCTCCTGTGTCCGTAGCCGTTGGCACAATGTAGACAATTTGTAGTAACGGCTACTGCTATATGGTAGCTTATTCATTTTTGACCAAGATCTGATAATTTCGTTTTTGTAGATAATTTAATTATAAAGTTTATATACATACAATATTGATCAATATTACACATAAAATAATATTTTGTATTAATACATAAATTATAGTGTGTGTATACATACATTAGTGATATATTTTTATATAATACGTAAAGAATCTTTTTTTTTATTAACGCATTTAGGCGCATCGGGCATATAGGAAGAGCACACACATTGTTACAGACCAATCGGCACTAGGTGGTTAATGTGGTCAGCATTATGCCAGCCGTCTTTACTTCAAAAGGACACACATCCTGGTACCCATTTTAGGCTGGATGGACCTGCGACGACCCGTAGCATGATAAAACTCCACGCAGCCAGCAGTGGGTTTTGATTGCGGTACGTTGGAAATACGAGTCGATCTCGCAACGCCTTAGCATCAGAAGCCGCATTTTTTTTATATACACAAAGTAATCTTTCGTATGAATCTTTCTTTAACAGTTTCAAGAACAGTTCAAAGAACTGCAAGAAGAACTTAATCAACGGCTATGCGAAATGAACAAGAGAATCAACGAAAGACAAACCCAAAGTCAAGAAGGTGATGAACCCCAAAAAAGACAGGTAGTTTTTAACTCCCATTACCTTTTCCGCTCTAACCCGATGATTTTGTGAATGTTTATAATTAAAAAAATGTCAAGTGTCTGGAGTGCAATGTGTGGCCAGCAGAATCAAAAATGCATCAGCTGATTTTTTGTTTTACATAGATGGCTTTGTTTTGAGGGAGGACTATTGTATGTCGGTTGATTACAAAAGTGGATGGATGCCATTTAGTAAAACAGATAGCACGATGGGGTACGGGAAAAGCTAGTTATAGAGAACAGAGTTGGAGGCAGTCACAGAAGAATCCAGCTGACCTTATAGGCAGGGAATCCCTTGTGCTAGTATCTCACGTATTAGTGTTCTGTCAGCCTGCTTCTCTCTCTTTCTGTCTGCCTGTCTCTCTCACTGTCTCTCTCTATCAGTCTATTTATATAGAAGTGTGTGAATGTTAAAAAAAAGAAATAATCTGAAATGCTTAGGTCTGACGTTGATCGCAATCACTCCTACAAATATTACTTGAAGCAGACTGATCAAATGCAAACGGTGGTTCCGTTTACCAGATTGAAAAATATGGCTGGGGATTTTTTGCTAGAATGGAGGGAAAGATTGTGGCAGAACGAAATGAAGCTTTCTGTTTTTGTTTTGTTTTTTATCTAAAACCTCAAGCATGAAAGTCGAAATAGAAGCAATCACCGGAGCTCTGAATTAAATAGCAGAAAACGAAGTTACTTGAGGAATAATTGCACCTCATTTTCAGTTGGCACTATAAAAGATTCAAAATAGACTAATGTGGCATGAGTGGATACGCCAAAATTGCATGGAATAACGTGAATATACCGTCCGGGATAAGCAGGAGTGCGAGGAAATGAAAGAGTGGATTTTCAAGATAAAAAAACAAAAGCTACGGGAACAGGCTAAAGGAAATATTCTTCAGACTGTTGACAGAAGACACGAGCTTAGATAAGTAACATGTGAAAGAATGTGTGAACGAGGGATTAAGTGAGGATCTAGCAAGGAAGGACGGATGAGAAAAGGAGAACGACGTGTGTATAATCAGTATGCTACGGCAACAGTAAGAATCTGCACCTTAAAACATTTGCTTCGGGAGACGGAGCATCTATGGGTATGCCCGGTATGCTATGATGTCGATTCCTAAACCAGTAATCAGTAGAGACAATGTATTACCCATGCATCATGATCCCTCACTCTGTCTATCTTGTTATACCCAAAGAAAAGGCAACACCAGTGCGTTTAGAACTAAAGTATGCTGCATAAGTGCTGGATCATAAGAGCAATGATTTATCTGCCCACCTGTCCAAGCATCCGTTCTAGACCAGCTGCCACCCAAAGAAAAGGGCCCGGTTTGCCCTGCCCTAACATAGAGCTTTCAGATTGCATTTTGTGTTCCTAGGACAAGGCTAGCATCCTCCTAATGAGCTCCTGTGTTCGAAGCCGTTGGCACAATGTAGAAAATTTGTAGTAACGGCTATTGTTATATGGTAGCTAATTCATATTTGACCAAGACCTGATGCAATCGTTTTTGAACACAATTTAATTATACAGTTTATATACATACAACATTGATAATTAATAAATACAAAGTAATGATTTTTTGTAATAATACATAAACTATAGTGTGTATATACATGAATTACTGATATATTTTTTATATAGTAAGTAAAGATCCCTCTTTACGCCTTTAGGCGCATCGCACAAATTGAAAAACCACACATATTTTTACAGACCAATCGGCACTAGGTGGATAATTTGGTCAGCATTATGCCAGCCGTCTTTACTTCTACAGGACATACATCCTGGTATCCATTTTAGACTGGGTGGACCCGCGACGCCCCGTAGCATGATAAAACTCCACGCAGCCAGCAGTGCGCTTCTATTGCGGTACGTTGGAATTACGAGTCGGACTCGCAACGCCCTAGCCTCAGATGCCGCATATTTTGATATACTCAAAGTAATCTTTCGTATGAATCTTTCTTGAACAGTTTCAAGAGAAGCTCAAAGAACTGCAAGAAGAACTTAATCAACGGCTGGGCGAGATGGACAAGAGAATCAACGAAAGACAAACCCAAATTCAAGAAGGTGATGCCCATCTAAATAGACAGGTAATTTACAATTACCATTACGTTTTCCGCTCTCACCCTGTTATTTTGTGATTGTTTATAATTTAATAATGTCACGTGTCTAGAGTGCAAGGTGTGGCCAGCAGAATCAGAAATGCATGCGCTGATTTTGTATTAAAAACATGTTTGGGTTTGTACTGAGTGAGAACTAGTGTATGCAGTTTTATTGCAAAAGTGAATGAATCTTTTTTAGAAAAACAGATAGCAGGATGTGGTACGAGAGCAGCTAGTTATAGAAAATACATATGGAGGCAGTCAGATAAGAAACAAGCTGACCTCGAAGGCAGGGAATCCATTGTGTTAGTATCTCCCGGATTAGTTGTCCGTCAGCCTGCTTCTCTCTCTTTCTGTCCGTCTGTTTCTCTCTCTCTCTCTCTCTCTCTCTCTCTCTCTCTCTCTTTCTCTGTCTATATATATATATATATATATATATATATATATATATATATATATTAGGTGTGTGAATGTTGAAAGGAGAAATAATCTGAAATGCTTAGGTGTGACGTTGATAGCAGTCTGTCCTATGAATATCTCGTGGAGCAGACTGATCAAATGCAAACGTGGCCTGGTGGCACTGTAGACGATAGTTAACGACACAAATAGAACAGAGATTATTGGTTTCATTGTTCAACAATTTGCTTCTTCCAGTAATTAATTATGGCCTTTCATTACTAACCCTGTCTACTTCACAGTGTACGTAGTTAGAAAGGATTCAGAAGAGATACGAGAACCGTCTTGGGTCATACACGAGATAACACCAATTAGAACAATGAGGCATTTGCTTAGGCGGACATCAGTGAAGCTTAGACTGTCACTAGCAAATTAGTAAAGCCTAGACGGTCATTGGCGCAAGGTCTATATGCGAGTTACCAATGATGAAAGTCTTCTCTGCACGGTAATCTGAACGATTTAAGAGAAGACCGGTTGAAAAGAA
The DNA here is from genome assembly GCA_905116865.2 of Candidula unifasciata. NCBI lineage: Eukaryota > Metazoa > Mollusca > Gastropoda > Stylommatophora > Geomitridae > Candidula > Candidula unifasciata. The sequence goes on along the minus strand of CAJHNH020001356.1, from coordinate 5,327 downwards.
GAATGTCATGGATGGCACTAGCTGAAGATACCATCGAGACGGTATCCTCGACCAAGCAAATACACAGGGGCAGGAATGGGTCATTACGAACATCCACAACAGCAGTTTCCATTAGGTTTTTTTTTAATTACGAAGAAAATGTAGAGAGTGGTGTAACAGTAAGACATAATTAGAGGTGTAACATCTAGTATATGAAAAGGCTCGACTAGATTATGTAGTTGTATACACCGATGGTTCTGTTTATCGTGGTGTAAGATGTGGCTAGGGTTTTTCAGGTAGAAAGTTGGGAAACATTGTGGCAGAAAAAATTGGAGCATTTGTTTTTAATCTACAACTCCAAGCATGAAAATTGTAGCAAGGGGCAATCATGGCAGCTCTGAGTTGGATATCAGAAAACGAAGTCACACCGAGGATAATTGAGTCTCATTCTAAGTCGGCACTGCGGAAGATTAAAAAAAGTCCAACCTGGCAATAGTGGATACGCTAACATTGCAGGAAATCACGTGGATATAATGTCCAGGATATGCAGGATTGCGAGGGAATAAAAGAGCGGATTTTCTGAATACAAAAACAAGAGCTACGGGAACACTATGGATAAGGGAGATATTCTGCCGACTGTTAACTGAAGACACGAGATTAGATAAGTTACATGTGCAAGAATGTGTGAACGAGGAATTAAGTGTGGATCTAGCAAGGAGGGACAGATGAGAGGAGGAGAACGACGCGTGTATAATCAGTGTGCTACTGGAACAGTTAGCACCTACACCTTAAGACGTTTGCTTCGGGAGACGAAGCATCTATTGGTATGCCCGGTATGCTATAATGTCGATTCTTAAACCAGTAATCAGTAGAGACAAAGAATTACCCATGCATCATGATCTCTCGCTCTGTCTATATTGTTTACCCAAAGAAAAGGCAACACCACTGCGTTTGGAACTAAAGTATGCTGCCGAAGATGCTGGATCATTAGAGCAATGCTTTATCTGCCCACCTGTCGTAGCTTCCGTCCTAGACCAGCTGCCACCTAAAGCTAAGGACCCGGTGTGCCCTGCCCTAACATAAAGCTTTCAGATTGCATTTTGTCTTCCTAGGACAAGGCTAGCATCCTCCTAATGAGCTCCTGTGTCCGAAGCCGTTGGCACAATGTAGAATTTCAGGTTTGGTATACGCTGACCAGCATTCAGTGCAAATGAAAATTGATAGTAACGGCTACTGTTATATGGTAGCTCATTTATATTTGACCAAGACCTGATGACATCGTTTATAAACATAATTTAATTATATAGTTTATATACACAAAATATGGATAATTAATAAACCTAAAGTAATTATATTTTCACTTTAATTATAGTGTGTATATTCATTAATTAGTGATATATTTTTATATACACAAAGTAATCGTTCGGATTATTCTTTTTTGAACAGTTACAAGAAAAGTTCAAAGAACTGCAAGAAGAACTGAATCGACGGCTGGGAGAGATGGACAAGAGAATCAACGAAAGGCAAACCCAAACTCAAGAAGATGATGAACCCCTAAATAGACAGGTAATTTACAATTAACATTACCTTTTCCGCTCTCACCCTGTTATTTTATGATTGTTTATAATTTAATAATGTCACGTGTCTGGGGTGCAAGGTGTGGCCAGCAGAATCAGAAATGCATCAGCTGATTTTTTTTTTTTTTTTTGGAAGCATGAATGGCTTTGTAATAATGGAGAACTATTGTATGCCGGTTCATTGCAAAAGTGAATGGATGCCATTTAGTAAAACAGATAGCAGGATGTTGTATGAGAACAGCTAGTTAGAGAATAGAGATGGAGGCAGTACCAGAGGATTTTCGTTGGCTTAAGAAACAACAACACATAATATAACGATTGTAATAGATACACAAAGCATGCGGAGAAAGTAGGAGAAATGTTTGCTCCGTTTGACCTTGCAAGAAGCGCATTCTGAATACAAAATTCAGCAACATTCAAGGTTCAAAGTGCTGGATAATTTTACGGCGAACCTTGTCATTTTTGACGTCGTCTCTGTATGATATGCCAAAAATGTGTTCTAAAAGATCGCATCCACAGTAAGTAAGTCAAAGTAAAGATCCCTTTACCCGCCTTAGGCGCATCGGGCATATGGGAAGAGCACCCCTATTTCTAAATAATAATGTGCACTAGGTGGGTAACAGCATTACGCTGGCCGTCTTTACTTACCTGGGACAAACATCCTGGTACCTATTTTAGGCTAGGCGACCTGCGACGCCCCATGCCACGATAAAAAAAAATCTACGCATCCAGCAGTGGGTTTCAATCGCGGTACGCTGGAATTACGAGTCGACTGGCAACGCCTGAGCCACCGACGCCGCGCATCCACAATTTTTTTTTCACTTCACCCCCCCCCCCCTCCCACCCCTCGTGGTGCAGACTGTATCAGTGAGAATACAGGTTAGCGGCGAAAAGACTATCTGGTGAGGAGGATTGGTCCGCGCCAGGTTGAAATGCTGCCCGAGACGCACACTGTTGACTGATGGTTTGGAAACTTTACAAACTGATCTAATGATGTTACAGAGAATAATAGTTTTCTTTTTCTTCTTCCCCCCCCCCCCCCCCCGCACCCCCCCCCCTCCCCCGTTGGTGGTGTTGTTGTTTTTGTCACTTGGTGGTCAATCAGCCAGAGCAGTTAAAACAGCTAGTGAAGGACCAATTTGATAAAAGGGAGATGAAAATGAGAGAAAGAGAGTCCCAAAGACAGGAATTCATTGCCCAACAGGAAAAACAGGTGGGTTCCAGTGGTTTTTGTGTGTGTGTGTGTCTTTATATGTCATTGCGAGGGGCTATTGTGTACGGGTTGACGCTCGCCTGTTGGATCAAAAGGTTGTGAGTTTTGGTCCTGAAAAAGCCTGACTTTTTTTTTCAATCTACAAAAATGACCGTGGTTTTAGGAAGACCCAGCCTTGAATGGGTATCAGGTGCAGTCCTTGGAAGTAAAGGCGGCTGGTATGATGCTCACCACATCACCCAGCATGTGCCGATTGGTATATAAAATATACTTCTAGCCCTATATGACCTATACGCATAAAGGCGTGTGAAAGGGTCCTTTACCTTACTAATTGTCATTGGGAGGCACAGTGGTGTAGCAGGTAGATGTTTGCCTGCTGATCGAAAAGTTGTGGGTTTAGGTCCTGCCAGAGTTGGACTTTTTGTTTTTTAAATAACGATGACTTCTAGGCCGACCCATCTTTAAGTGGATAACAGGTACATTCGTGAAGAGTAAAAGCGGCTGGTGTGATGTTGAACATATCACCAACCGAGTCCCGACTGGTCATAAAATATAGGACTATATGCCTAGTACGTCCGAAGGTGAAGTACAGGTTCTTAACCTTACTACTTGTCATTTCTTGACCTTTTCTTCTTCCTGTGAATTTCGTTTTAATGACTAAGCCGTTAGTGTTATTATTTTAACGGATTTGATCATAATTGGAGTTAATTTTTGTTAGCTCTGTACGACATGGTGATCTATAAAACTTAAAGTGGTTCTTTAGCTCTGTCTAGCTTGGAGCTCTGTAAAAATTAAAGCTGTGCTTAAGCTCTTTACCATTTGGATCTGTCTGCCACTCGGAGCTGTGAACACTGGACTTCGTTCTTTAGTTATGTAAAACATAGAGCTGTATACAACTTGGAGCTGTTTTTTAACTATGTACATATTGAAATGAGCAGCTAGAGCTCAGTGTGCACTTAGTCTTGCTCTAGATGTTTCATTCTGTGGATGCACGGACAATCACTAATAAACTGTTAGGAGATAAAATGATCGAGGTCATTGCAGGCTTTGTTCTCATGTAAGCATTAACAAAGTTAGGGGCCTTTTTAAAACAGTCGGGTATCAGGCGTATGATGCTAGATGCATAGTTTTATACAAAAGTCGGTTATCCGTGTGTGATGTGGTCAATATCATGCCGGCTGCTTTTACTTCTCATGAAATTACCCGTACTCATTTGAGACTTAGTCGACCTGGGAGTCAAAGTCATTTTTTTAAGATGAAAAATAAATTCCGCAACGATTTGGATTAGATCCCAAGCACTTCGGAACGACAATGAAGGTATATTCGCTACGCTACCACGTTTTTTCCTATTTCTTACGTTCCTCTGTCGCTAAATGTAAAATGGGCCGACAAGCCAATTTTGTTACTCTTGAAAAACAGAGTTATTCACTATATCAATTGTCTGTTCTCTCTTTCTCCATCTCTCTAGATCTCAGTCTGTCTATCTTTTCATCTCCTGGTCTCTGTCTCTGTCTTTCTCTGTCTCTGTCTCTCTCTCTCTCTCTCTCTCTCTCTCTCTCTCTCTCTCTCTCTCTCTCTCTCTCTCTCTCTCTTTCACTCTGTCTATTCCCTCTCTCCGCTGAGCGAATGTTCGACTGCCAAAAGCGTTGCATGTAACATGAAACACTGTTACCCGAAAAGCAACGGACAGGAGTCTGCGATACATGTGCACTTTGGAGCTAAAGAAAGAATAACAATGTGAAATTGAACACGCAGCTGCTAGAGAGCCAGGCAAGCGAAATGGACACTCCGCCCACTAATAAATCTGATTTCGGAAACTGAATTTAAAAAAAAAAAAAAAGACCAAACAATGCACTTAGTCTGAAACATTGACCATATCTGATTTAAAGGAAGACAAAATGTGAGAATAAAATGGGCCGCAAGAAATTAAGGAGACTAGCAACTTCTTATGTGTGTACAAGAGCATTTGGTTCTCAGTGACGCTGAACTGAAATGAACTAATAAGGAATTTGAAAGCAAATAACGCTTAAATCGAGGATACTCATGAAACACTTTATGACAAACTTGTATTCAAGAATGTCTAGCTATGACTTAAAGAAAGCTGAAGAGAATTGCTTGGCTTGTTTTGCGAAAAAAAAATAATCTTTACGTTTAACCCCAAATGGATAACTCTAGGTTATAATTGTGACCATGTTAGGTGCTAATTATAAAATGTCTTAGCAATGTTCTCCGCCGAAAGACTCCTGCAGTGTTATTGCGATCAAAGTAGACAGACGCTGATCCGATCGGCAGCGATGACGTCACGTACCAGCAAGCCAATGGGCGACCCAGTTGCCAAAGAGAACTTCCAGGCAATAGGAAATCATATAACGCCGACAGCGAGAAAGCTCAAGGAACCAGTTGTGACTTACATGTGTACAAGGATCCTGGGGCCTCACAGACGCAGAGCTGAAAAGACCTGACTGGAAACTGGAACTAATTGTGACGGGTAATGACTATTTTACAACCAGTCTTTTTTACAGACACGATTGTGGGTCCCAGTGGGTTTTCCAAGTCTT
>CAJHNH020001355.1:0-172500 GCA_905116865.2 Candidula unifasciata | reverse complement strand
ATATGATCTGTTATGCTTATGTCTTAGGAATGCTTGTCAAAGCAAGTGATGTCCTTTGAAGATAGTAGACATTGTTCTAATGTCACGGATGAATAGACAGTCGTTGGAAGCGTGGACGTAGTTAGCATTCGTTAACTATCTTTTGTTACAAATGTTACAAAATTACATATGTCTACTGTGTAAGAAATATGATTTCTGCAATTAGACAGTGCGTTGGGAAACGAGCAGATAGATTGACTGGCAGGTTCTGCACCACTTGAGAGCTAAAACTGCTACCCAAATAGGTGAAGCTGTTGGTTACTTTGATTGTTTTGTTCTCTAGCTTGACATCTACACTTTTAGTTCTATTTTTGATGTTGTATACAACAAAGCGTCTGTGTTTCTTTGCTTGTATTTGTTATTTTTACCTAATGGAACCATACTATCTGTTAAATAGATTTGTCTGTTCTGTATCCAATAAATGTCAGTATTGCTTTTGCAACATTTTTTTTTCATCCCATTACCCACCAATGGCTGATCCGAACACCAAGGGAGATAGTATGCAGTCCGGGGTCCTAATGGAGCAATGATGCGCAATACAAGACTCTTAATGTCTATTAGCCTCTCTTGCTCAAGCCTACCTCACCTTCACGTGGTGGACCCTGTTCTTCCCAGCAATCCAGTTGAAGGTTGGGGTCTCAACCCCCAGCGGGAAACTGGATGGGACAACAAACGAGGTAAAGGCGAAAGACAAAGGGATAAGCCTGCTCTCCTCGAGTATGACCACAGTCAACCCTTGCAAAACAAGGTGCTGAAGTCGGAGGCAACCAGCCAGGAGGCGCACCACAGCAATCAGGATGCCACGCACACACGCCATGGAAATATGTGGCGAACGAAAGAAGAAGAGAAGAAGAAGTATGCAGTCCATCAGACCATTTTCAGTGCCCACTGCTCATTCTGAACCATCGTATAAATGTACATAATGTTGGACAATAAGGAATTGTTGAATCTGAAGAAATTAAAACTTGAACCTAGAAGCATGGCATTGATAAAGCTAAAAGTAAATTATGGAGAATTGTAACAGTTGAAGGGACTTACGCACCCATGCTGAACATTTGCAGAAACGCCTCTAATTTCTATTATACTTCTATTCGAGTGGTTCCTGTAAAATGTATTTTGTTACCTAACTAAAAATTACGCAGATGATAAAAATAACAATGAAAATAACTGTTTCGATAAAACTGGGCAGTCTGTATATTATTAATGTATAAAACATTATTCTGAAATTTAAAAAAAAATATGAGCCACTGAACCAAAAAAAAAAAATCTTTTTTTTTCAGAATCGGTGATTTCTGAGAAATTATTGAAATACGAAGGCACGAATGAAAAAACGAACTATACACGTGTATACTAGCTACTTAAGTATCTGTGTTACTTGAGTGGGGAATCATAGCCAGACTCGTAAGAGTATATGCACCAAGGGAACTGATTTGTTGTCAGTAAAATCGTTGAAACTACGAGATAGAAACGAATGAAACGCAGAAAGACCCAAACAACTGAAGTTCTTACTACAGTTATAATATTTTGTAGAATTTCATTTCAAAAAGAAATTCCAATTATCTTTATAATCAACAATTGCGTTATTGTTACTGTTCTACTATTATTACAGTCATTACTCCTATCACTTTTATTGGATTATTAGTATTATTATTGCTATTTGTTTTACTTTTTCTTTTTTGAATTGCATTTATTCCTTCCGCATCACATTTTTGCTTCCAATAATTTATAGGCTTGTGCTGAAACGTCCGATTGTTTCTGTGTTTCCACCTCCCACCTTCGTTTAACATCTTCCTCATGGTTTCAACCTCCCACCTACGTTTAACATCTTCCTCATGGTTTCCACCTCCCACCTTCGTTTAACATCTTCCTCATGGTTTCCACCTCCCACCTTCGTTTAACATCTTCCTCATGGTTTCCACCTCCCACCTTCGTTTAACATCTTCCTCATGGTTTCCACCTCCCAAGTACGTTTAACATCTTCCTCATGGTTTCCACCTCCCACCTTCGTTTAACATCTGCCTCATGGTTTCCACCTCTCACCTTCGATTAACAGCTTCCTCATGGTTTCCACCTTCCACCTTCGTTTAACATCTTTCTCATGGTTTCCACCTCCCACCTATGTTTAACATCTTCCTCATGGTTTCCACCTCCCACCTTCGATTAACATCTTCCCCATGGTTTCCACCTCCCACCTCCGATTAACATCTTCCTCATGGTTTCCACCTCCCACCTTCGTTCAACATCTTCCTCATGGACAATGGATTAATTTCTTGCAAATAGCTGGTTGTAGGTATTTTATCTTTTTTTCGGATGCTGAGCTACCTATTCCTCTGACGGTTCAGCGTTTGTTGGCCCATCTAGCCCAAATGTCCTCGGGATTACCGGGTGTCGTGGAGTAAACAGCCAACCCTATACTGAGGACTGTTCGTGACGATGACACCCCTAGCGGCCACGTCACATTTCAAATTTAAACCCGACCAGGGGGTATATAGTCCCTTATATTGATATATACCTCTATCTGGTGAAATAAACAATTTTATACCCTCTAGTTGTTTTGAGAAGTCTACATTTTCAAACTTGCAACTGTTGGATGAATAATTTCTTGAGTATAATTCAGATTATTCCTGTAAGCCTTTTTACTCCTCGACGCATTAATATCGCAGGCTACTTTCTTTGAAAGGACGCCAGCACACAGCGTCATTCTCTGTCTGACTGCCTAGAAGAACAGATGTTCTTAAATGTGCCTCGTATATCTATGCTTTGAGGAGGTGGCCTTTGGTGTCTAGGACATTTCCTAAGCTTGGGTAAGTTGATTATAGTTTACGAGTACCAGGATATGTCTTCTTAAAGTTGGCCACTGCTGCAAGGAATGAAGATTCGGCTGTGTGATCGCACAGAACTAGGCCGTTCTTGATATCCAGATGATGAGGCCCCTAAATCAAACCTTTCCCTTCGCAGACTAAATAGTTTGTGCTCTACATGACACACACCATTGTAAAAACTTTAAACCCAGCAAGTTAATTATTCTCTAACCAAACGAAGGAGTTGTATCAACTAACAGACATTTGTAAACTACGTCATCCTGCATCCTGTGTCGTTAGAACTCGGAACTCTGAGTCAAAGGTTAACTTTAGCACGACAACATTGAGTGTGTAGTCGGCAGTTTGTGGAGATATGAAATATATTCATGTACGAACGAGATAGAATGTGTATCTGCGGGTGCAGATGGGAGAGGAGAGTTGATGTTCTGTGTTTGATAGTCTATCTGTCTCCACTCATCTCCTGTTCCTGTTACTGACTGAACAATAGAGATGATATGTAGAGACTTATACTGTCTCATTATCCTAAGAGCTGTCCTCTGAATGATTACTAATGTTGAAGTTAATAAACTAAGCTTGACATATAACCCCTGAGATGACTGTTAATTCTGAGTTCCTTCTTGATACAGGATGATGTCTCCTTGGAGGCCAGGCAGTGAATCAGCAGTCCACAAAACCACCTACAAGGAAGTCACCTATGTCTAAGCCAGTGGTGGGCATCAGATTGTAAACCAAACTTTTGTCATCATTTAATGAAATCCTCCAGTTGGTCCACAGACAACATTATGGGTATTGTACCTTCACCATCATTTATCCGGCAGCTTGTTTGTACCTCAAGTGTTTGACTTGGTACCTGAGACCCTCTCCAGGAGCTTGGGTGTAATGTCCAGTGTTCGAGTGTCTAGTGTGGGACTGTCTTGAACGTAACACCAGAGTGAGTGAACATCCAGCCAGTTCAAGAAACCAGGGATTCAGATAAGTGTGGTCAATCATTGGTTTATTGCCAGGCTTCACTGTTAATCGTCCACACTTATCATAGTGATGATCTAGGCGGACTCTGGAACATTCATACACGTTCAGTCCGATCGAGAGTGAAGTTTTAGTCCTTCAACATTATTATTTCAGAGTGCTGTTGTTTCTTAATGAGAAATCCTTAAATCAGGCACGCGACACGAGTGGTATGTGACACCGGGGATAACTTGGTTTGAGTCAGAGAGGCTAGGAGACATTGGGAGGCTTGTATACAAATATATGTCTTCACGATATTGCATGAGTGAATGAATCAATCAATGAGTCAATCACGAAATCAATCCAGAAATGGCATAACTACACTAGGGACATTTTGACACGTTCTCAGTCCCCTTTCTCGGAAACCAACGATTAGTCGACCTACTAATAGTAATAATTGCAACCTGATTAAAAGCCCGCCTGTGTTTTCCTTTTAATGTTGAATATATTCCTAAACCTTTACACCCCCACCCCCACCCACTCCCTAAACCTCCCCTTTAACTGTTGAATTATTGTTGCGTGCTGATCTGGGAGAGTGTAATAGTGTGTGAAAGGACAGAGTGGTATGATAGAACTTACTGTGAGTTCGCGGTGAACTAATGTCAACATTGGCCAAGTATTGAGGGGAAGAGAGTGTTGACCAGTAAAACTGTATTTATCATGAACGAGGCGTACACGCACGAACGAGTAGACGCGTGGGGTTACTGTGTGTGTGTGGGGGGGGGGGGGGTTGACAAGCCTGGATATCGAGACCCACAGAGGAAGGCTGTATTACGTGACAGCGTAATTCTCATGTAACATCAGCCGGTCACATAAGTGAGAGCCTCGAGAACGCTCCCTTGAGCGTGAGTCTCGAGAACACTCACATGAGCATGTTTCCCGAGAACACCCACACGAGCGTGCCTCTAATGTATCCTACGAGTTCGATAGGGATACATTATGGCTGAGTAGTCAGTCCGAGTCAGTCAGAGTCGAGAGTCAAAGCGAGAGAGATAGAGATAGATAGAGAGAGAGAGAGAGAGAGAGAGAGAGAGAGAGAGAGAGAGAGAGAGAGAGAGAGAGAGACCAAGTCAGGGCAAGTGATTATCTCCCAAATATCTCTAACAGACAAAAATACTGTACAACTATCAGGCATCAAGGCCTGGGTAAGGGTTGAGGTTAAGGTTCTGGTCGAAGGTATAGTCCCGCTGGCGAAGTAAGTTAAAGGGGACGGGATGCTACAATAGTACCTGTTATGAGTGACGACGCGAGTAGACGTAGGGTCACTACGGAAACAGAACGGGGGGGGGGGGGGGATGATGCCGACGGGAGCTGTGTGCTAGAGGGGACTTGTGTAAGACGTCCTGTCGATCATCGGAGTCCTTGGACAGGCTGACGTGCTGTGTGCTTTTGGAGAACGGCAAGGGAGGTCCGTATCCAGTCAGCCGTGGTTATCTGCTGAAATAATATTAAGGTCTAGTGAATAGGAGAATTCGTCATATTCAGCTGTAGGGCGTGCCCAGAGTGGGAGAGGCTGTAGGCCTTTGGAGCTGTAGTGATCCGGGAGAGGTCGCTACAAGTTGAGAGAGAGCGAGTGTGAACTAAATGGACTATATGCGATTGTCAGTTGGAATCAATGGCTACGTCTCTGCAGTTTTGTTAATATGAGGGCTTTTGTATACCCTCGTGTGTTCTGTGGAATAAATATGCTATGTGACGGAACTACTGTGGTCGAGTCCTGCTTCTAGTGAGAGGGAGCGAAAGTTGCATCTGCTGGACACTTGGTAGTGTGTTGATTAGTGTGTATCTCAGATAGCACACAACAATTATGTTTCAGTGCATGGATTCCCTAACTGTTCTTTTGCACTGTTCTTTTGATTCTATAGAGCCTTTACCACATGCACTTTATCATATAGTAGCTTATCGCTCAAAGAGCGATAGTAGCTAATCCATCAGACTGCTCGTTACCTCATACACCTGATGATCCTGGACAGAAAATCTATGACATCCTCTTGATCTGGGTCTTATCAGGTGATGCAAGCAACTCTGCGAGCGGAACAGCAGTTGAAGCTTTTCTCAATCATGCTCTGTGAGTCTGCTACAATTCAACACGTCAGTATGAAGAAATCATTACCATCCATCATCATCATCATCCTGGTATGCCATTATATGTCACTAAGAGCTTGTCATCTAATCGCCCATACAGTGTCATCATATACAGTTCTTTCGTGATTATGTATGGAATCCAGCCTGTACAACTGGCCAACACAACAACTAGGTTTTTTTTTTTTCTTCTGTGTGTGTTTGTTAATCGATATGCACAATTTATGCACAGTAGTGTATTACTAATAATAATTAAATAAAAAAGAAATATACGTCTTTGTTATGGATAATATGTCTTTTTATTCGTGCGAGTAATTATGTAAATATGACCTATTGCGGGGCTTTAATTTAGGGCCGCTTGCCCTTTAAAAACGACATGCAAAAAAACTTTTTTTTTTATGTCAGTAAAATCCAATTTTATACAAACTGAATTAAATTGCCTGGCTTCACCAGGGATAGTGAAAGAAAACTGTATTCTCACACCCTCCGTTTTATCGTTGTCGCGACCGCTGCCAGTCATTGCTCCCAACTGCACATGAGACTCCTATCTGCCATTTAGCAGTTCCACCGGCCTACAAATTTAATGATGACGGTACCACTTAAGCACCCCTACGTAGTGGTGCGACAGATTTGGAAACACTGGCCTAAACAACACATTATCCTGGGTCCCACTTGAGTGCACCTGACCAGTATGTTTTGAGATGAGGTCCTATTACAGACAAACATACAGGGCAGACAGAAAAATAGACACATGGATTTTCAGTTCTTTGAAACCAGATTCTTTTTTATTAAATACCCACACCTCGTGACGTTTCTCTACAGTGTGGTTTTCATTGGACTGTTTTAAGCAAGTGTCACAAGTTTAAAACATATAACAGCCATCGAAACATGATAATATTGCAGAATGATATGTAGGCTATTTAAATCCAAGCCTGCCACTTAGTGTTAGTGCCCCTGCCGGTAACGCCCACAAAGGGAAACTGGTCTATCGAAAACTACTTTATCAAGTATTCCCGCGTGTGTGTGCTGACAGACTCTTTGAGCATGATCCTGCGGATCGAGGCATGCTGGTTACACAAACAGTGGTTTGGGTCATTGCAAAACTCTCCTGTGTGTGCAGTTACCTTCACATTCGTCTCAGGTCATGCAGGCGTTGTTGGTAATGAAATAGCTGATTGACAGGTGCTGCATTAATTGAAGATGACATTCCTATGGATCACGCAGACATTGTCATTGCCCTTAGAGAGATAGGACGTTCTCGGTATTTTAGAAGTAACGTGTCCACATCACTGCTTATAATACGCGAATTGGGAGTAAAGGTCAGCACAGCAAAGCATAAAAAGAACACCGGACGCACACGAAGTTGTTAACCAGCATAGGACTGGCACTATTAACTGCGCTACGCTGATTAATATGTTGAAAGGGGAATCTGAGGGCCTACTGATGTGTCTGGAGTGCTATGAAGATAATCTAACTCATAACTCAATCACTGCGCCCACTTTAGTCATAATAAATGTATTTAGTCACTCTGTTATGGATTATTTAATTCGGTACTTGAACTGCTATTGCGGAAAGTACCCTAAAAACAGTTAAACTAAAGATAGCAATTGATCAAATTGATTCGAAGTAAACATGTTTCTGCAGCGACTCTCTGTCGTCATTTAGAGGCGACTGGTTCCTAGTAGGGCTGTACCGAATATTCGCTTCGTATTCGCTCCGAGCCCGAATAGTAGACCTATTGACTATTCGGTATTCGGCCGAATAGTTGCGATCAGGCCGAATACGAATAGTAGTTACCTTACACCTGCTTCTGCATACACAGCCTTAATGCTGACAACATGGAACTATTGGTTTTGTTGAAAGCTAATGCAGCTTTCCTGCATTAACTTAGCTGTCAGTGACAATTTCCAAGTTTAGTTACTTGTTATAATACTTAGGATTCTTGCGTTCCTAGTTATTAGTTACCACAGACTGATTGAAGGATGAAAAACATCAAATGTTTTTAAATGTTTACTATTATGTACGAATACTAACTAGACATGTAAAGAATATAAACTCCACATCCAAGTCGATAATATGAAAATCAATCGAACGGAAACATATTAGTACTTGGGTGCAAAATTTAACTGCTCCAACATGCTGAGAGAAGAAACAATTTATAATTCAATCTAGAGATAAAGAATACCATGCCCTTACAACCTCTGCTAAAGTCAAAGTGTCTATCTCACAACACCAAGTTCAAAATATATAAAACGTTGATAGGACCAGTCGTTTTATATAGCTCTGAAACTTGAAGCAAAAATAACAGAGATGAGGCCTTATTACAGGTTTTGGAAAACAGTCTTAAGACAAATATTTGCACCCATCAAAGATGCTAACAGCGGGAAAAGGAGAGTGAGAAGCAACAACGTAACACCAATTCTGTTTAAATCACCATTGATCACTGGCATCATGAGAGCTAACATACTAAAATGGTTGGGGCATATTGAAAGAATGTCAGATGTCAGTAAAAACTGTATACACCTGAGAGAGGAATGGGTGTAGATCTCGAGGCAGACAAAAATAAGTACGAGAGATAATGTCCAGTCAGACCTGCAAACAACTGGTGTCACAAATTGTGCAGAGAAGGCCAGCCAGAGAGATGAATGGAGACGAGTGATATCTGCAGCAGTAAACCTCATGGGCTCAGAATGCTAAAGAAGAAGATGACAATTCTGTGCTACTTTATGTGAAGTTAAAGTTCAGCGTACATTTGACATTATGAATGTGTTTTTTTTTTTTTTTTTTTTTTTTCAGATATATTTTATACACGATACACTTCAATATTCGTATTCGGCCGAATAATTGGTCCCGCTATTCGTATTCGGCCGAATAGTGAAAATCACTATTCGGTACAGCCCTAGTTCATAGTATTGTATTTGTAGTTTCTACATTCTTTGTTGTCTAATGTGTACTTCTACATCTTTATGTGTGTACCAATCAGTAAATGTTAATATATTTATCATACTATTTCTACGACCTCACAGGTTTTCTGCTCTACGCAGTTGTACACGTCAAAGGTTCTGATGCCATAAAGTTTATGCTTCACCGACCTATTCACATCAAGTTTCTTCGCATTATTTTGTGGTTGCTCTGTCAGCATGAGAGCCGCCGCATGTAGCCTCTAGACACAAACCTTGCGATCTGGGGGTCGTGGGTTCAGGTCATGTAAACATTTAAAAAAAAAAAAAAAAATGACATTGGTTTCCATCTCGACCCTCTTTGAATGGGTGCCAGGTCAAATCATAAGAATTAAAGGCGGCCGAGGTGACGTTGACCGCATTACCTACAGAATGCCGACTGGTTTACGCATGATGGCTTGGAAAAGGGCCCTTTACTTTTTTTTTTTAGCTGTCCATTTGCACTCCTCGAAGGTGTTTCGCTATTTTGTTTCTGCTATGTCAGACTGTACACAACAATAATCAAATATTCCTGATAGAAGCTCATTTTCCTGCAGTTTTCAGCTGAATCACATTTAGAGAAGCCATGATTGACCAGTTGAGCTGAGCAGAGCAATGTATACATAGGGATGCACGCCAGACTGCGATGCAACTGAAATTGCTATTGACTCTGTCCTGTTCAGCTCTACGACCTTGGAATAGACTAGCCCTCTGTTCTGCCGGGCTATTGATGTTGTTATTGCTGCTTGGTCGGCGGGATTCATTAGAAAGCGCCGGCCAGAACGATCTCTGCTCAAACGACGCCTTAACGGTTGTGGACTATTGTCAAGGTGCCCATGGCGCGTAAAAGCCCCATTGTATAACATCGGCGACCAGATCGCCCATTGGCTCGGCGATAAATGACTTCGTCACTGGTCGGGACAGTAGCTGTTTCTGTCTCCTCCGATCGCATCAACATGGCAGGAATTTGCTTCAAGGCGATTGGTAGCATAAAAGACTAAGCCATTTTAAATGGTGCACTTTACCTAGTCACAATTATAACTTTAATCTCGGAGTGCTCGTTAAACGAGAGGATTTTTATTTCTGCAAAGCGATAAACCTTCCCCCCCCCCCCCTCCCCCCCCTCCCGCCCGCCCTTAAAAAAATGTTGATTGTGTAAACCCTATGGTATTATCAGGGATGCTAGTGAAGTTTTATATTTTGGGTTTTCACTAATGAAATCGTGACAGCTAGATAAGGATTAAAATTACAAATCCAATGGCACCTTATCTAAGCCTGTAAGTCGATTTTAAGCGGATATATTAACATTTTAGTGGTGGATACCACTACAAAAAAAATATAGTGGAAATGCACAAAACATGGATTCCCGGCTGCGACCCAGTAAGATTAAATGACTCAATGTTTGCATTTAAAGGCCATAACTTTTTTGTTTCTGAACGAATACCTTAGCAACCATATATTGCTAGAATCGGGACAGTGAAACCTTACTGTTTATGAATGTCTCAAATACATACACTACAATATGCACCTAATTAACGTATGAAAATATCCGCAGGCTGATTATTTTTTATCAAAAACAGTATACATTCACAGAGTTGTCTGCCAACGAGCCTGGCTTAATACATATCATATTGTGTGTCCTGGCAATGCGAACATAAAGATCATATAAATGTGCCCATGTGAGTTGACGTGACATAATGAACACATACCGGACCCTCCCACCCCCGCATCAGCGATGTCACCCGGGGTGGTTGTATCTCTGCACAGTAATGACACCCGGGGTGGCCGCACCCTCTTCCTGCTACCTTCTTCCCCTGGTATCTCTACTCTTTTTTCTTTCTTGTTCCTTTCCTTTCTTTTTCCACATGTCTCAGTGCCGACTTTCTTTTCTTAGTCTCTTTTTTTTTCTTCCAATCTCCTCCTCCTGCTCCCCCTCTTTCTCAACTTTCTCTCAATCTTCTTCTCTCCCTCCCTCAACTCCCCGTTCTGTATGGTATAAGAAAACATGAGCCCACTGGTAGTACACGTCCTATTTTCATAATGGGTCAGTGACAGTGTTAACAACAGGGCAAACACAACAGGTGTGTTCATTTCTGGGAATCAATTCAGACAGGATTTTCTTTTCTTTCAAAAATGACCTTGGCTACAATGTCCACCCAGCATTGAATGTAAGAAATAGATCTATAGCAGCCACACGCGGACAGCCAAGCATGGGGTGGTTGCCAATGGAATTTTTGTCAAACCCAAAGCTAAGCTGACCAAAAACCCAAGCAATATATAAGCACACACCCAAAAAAAAAAAAAAAAACAACGTCTAATTAAGAAGATATTTACGAAATTACTTACTGTTATTGGATTTAAAGCGAAAACAGTGATGCCACTAAAAAGAATTTTTAAACATTTGCGCTCAGCCAATCTTTGTGAAATTTCCTATTATTTAAATAAAAATTCACGCAAAATTAAAAAATACACCACAAATTGTGGTAATCTGTCTAATTAAGAAGATAATAACGAAATTACTTGCCGTTAATTCACTGCGTGATGCCAAAAAAATTCGATTTATTGTATACGCGTCAAAACCATCTCAGGTCAAAGCATAGCATCTCTCCAATAATTCCTAATAATTGTTCGGATTTGATATTTCACGTAAAGAGCACGGAAAAATAATTTCCCAATAACGGTGAATTCGGGTTGCTTTTCTGGGACGCGGTGGCGTCTCTAGTTACGGATGAAAAGGTGTAGCAAAAAAAAAAAAAAACCCACCCATTGCTATACCTAGTATTATTGTGTGCAATGTGAACACATCATCATCATCATTTCTTGTTATGCCTAGCTGCACATGAGGCTTCAGAGGAGACTTTTCATGCTTTCCTGTCCTGTACAATCTTCAATGCAGTTTTCCATGTCAAAGATGACACGCTCAGGACACTTTCTATCGTTCGTCTCCATTTTGCTTTTGGGCGCCCCTTTTTTCTCTTTCCCTCTGGTATCCACGTTAGAGCTGTTTTGGCAGGTATATCAGGATTCATTCTCAAAACGTGGCCAAGCCATTTCCATCTTCTCTTGGTTATCTTGTCTAGAGTTTCTTGGTTTGTGACCTGGAGTAGTTTAGTGTTTGAGATTGTATCTGGCCAGAAAATTTTTATAATTCTACGTAGACATGTGTGGTGGAAGGTGGACAGCTTGTGTACATCCTTTTTGGTCATTCTCCAGCATTCCGCTCCATAAAGAAGAACTGGCAAAATGATGCTCTTGAAGAGTCGGAGTTTCGTTCCTCTGCAGTAATTGTTGGATTTCCAAATTTGCCTCATCCTTCCAAAAGCAGCTCTAGCTTTGTTCAGGCGTCACTGCTGCTGTTGTTCTTGTCGCTGTTAGTGTTGGCGCCACTTTTGATATTGTTATTATCGCTGTTAGTGCTGGCGTCCTGCTATTGTTTGGGATGTTCCTGCTGCTGCGGCTGTTGGTATTATGTCCGTACTTTTGTTTGTGATGTTCCTGCCGCTGCTTCTAGTGTTATTGTTGTCTGTGCTATTGTTTGTGACGTACCTGCTGCTGCTGTTATTATTGTTGTCTGTGCTATTGTTTGTGATATTCCTGCTGCTGCTTCTGTTGTTATTGATGTTTGTGCTATTGTTTGTGATGTTCCTGCTGCTGCTTCTGTTGTCAGTGATGTTTGTGCTATTGTTTGTGATGTTCCTGCTGCTGCTTCTGTTGTTATTGTTGTCTGTGCTATTGTTAGTGATGTTCTTGCTGCTTCTGTTCTTTTTGTTGTTCGTGCTATTGTTTGTATTGTTCATGCTGTTCCAGAGGTTGTTATTATGTTCCTGTTGCTTGTTCTGTACTGAATATTGTTGTTAATGTGGTCCGTGCTGCTGCTCTAAGGATGGCGCTGTTAGTTATTATTATTGTTACTATTATGGTTTTTTTTAAATATTATTATTAGAAATGTTGTGGATCAGTTAAACATGGGCTCTTATTTCGGATACTCAGATTTTAGAGTTCTGTTGAATGCTCTATTTGTCGAATACAGGGGGGAAAAAATTCAGAATAGAATGTCACAACAGACCCAATATGATATTACCCGTCTTCACTACCTGCATTTAGCTGCTGTGGTGTGGTGGCTAGACGCTCGAAAGCAGGCGCGAATGTTTTTCCTACAAAAATGACATTGGCTCCCAGATCGACACAACTTTTAATGGCAACCAAGTAAAGTGCTTTGAAGTAAAGGTGGCCGTTGTGATGTTAGCCAACATGACCCATCAAGTGCTGATCAGTCTACAAGATATAGAACTTTATATAATTGTCCAAAACACTTGAGGGCGTAGAGAAGTGTTCTGAACTATTTCAAACTGCTATGGCGATGTAGGACAGAGGAGTCTTAGGATTTAGAAAATGATCTACAGGTTGAGATTTGTTTATGGGTGTCTACTCCCTATTGCAATAAACAATAAATGATCTAAAAATAAAATGCTGAATGCTGAATTAGGAATCGACATCACAGCACTCATAAGCGCTCCGTGACTATCTTCAGCAGCATGCGAAAAGCTAAAATTCCGATGGTACCAGTAACTGTTTAATTGTATATACGTCTACCTTTCCTCTGAATTTTTAGCGTCGAGCAGATCCCTTTGTAAATCCTCGCAGTGACATTCATCTCAGACCGTAATGATCTATCTGTGCCTTGGCACTGTTCACTCGCTCCCCAAGGGCTCCCACAACATCCAGCCTGTCATACATCAGTTCACTACCATGTGGTGCAGAACCGGCTAGACTATCTGCCTGCTCATTTCGCAACCAACCGGTATAAAATGGAGAAAGTATCCGAAGGTTGCTAACTACCCAGTGACGGCCTCCACCTTCATTCTCAAATTAGACCTGGTATATCATATTCCAGGCTTTGTTGCACCAAACGACGTCCATTCGCATTCCTTTAAACCCCTATGTACTTCGTCTGCCCCTCAACACAGAGCCATCTATATATACAATCACATTACCGGGGCGGTACGGACCTTGAATGTCTAGGCTCTATAATAAATAACAATGGAGACTTTCGACAGAAGTCAAAAGAAGGATGTTCATTGCAATACTGAAATTAAACAGCATTAAGAGTAAATGGTTAAGCACCAAAAAGGAAATCAAAGTTAACATTTGGAGAGCCTAAATCTTCCCTGTACCAGCCTACAGGTGTGAATTGCAGACTATTCCAGAGTTCTTAAACAAGAAAATGTGGGTTTTGTGAGCTGAAATTCTATAGAAAGATTCTCAGAATACCAAGGACAAAGGAATGAAGAAATACTGTTATTTTAAAAGATCTGAATATCAAGGACGTTTGGAAAAAAAAAAAAAAAAACAACAGTATCCTGTCTCCGAAGATAAAACATTTTGGTCAATCAAGCCCAATGGCGTACTGAAAAAAAAAAAAAAAGTTTAGTAGAAGGCATGTTAACAGAAAAGACGGGCAGGGACCGACAAGCACGCCGATGGGCGTAGGATAGAAGTGATCCTTGAATATGTTCCGGGAACTAGACGGGAGAGCTGTCGAGAGGCCGAATTTTGTTCAGGCAGACCGTCGTTTGGGCGACATTCTTCAAAAGGACTTACTGCATGACGATGATTATTCTCTATTGCTCTCAATATTATTTCGAAATGAAACAAACAACAGAACTGCACCAGTCTCAATACTGAACAAATGGAAGCCTTTCTCTGTTGCCACTATTGAATAAATATATTATAGTCGAATAATATCCGAAACAATGAAATCCTTCATTGTGTTCCAAATGCTCTGGCACCGAGCGAATCTCATAGAACCCTGGTAAACGTTGGAAATATGCATTGTGAAATCATCTCACAAGCCTCCAAGCAACATATCAACATACAATTTAAAAATAAACGTTATAATGATTTCTTTGAATCAATAATCACATTTATTGTCAACAGACAGATAAATACATTACCACAGACAAAATACAACAATGCATGATTACATGGACAATGCTGTTGGCTGGCAGTAACAGAAGCTGAAGTTAGCATACGTAGGTAGGTTTATGCCTTATGTAATGGGAGCAAATATATACATATAAATTATTTCAAAGGGATATTTACATCTTCCAGGGCAATCAATATACAGAAAACACAGGAGGAATGCAGGAAGGGGGAGTTGCTCAACTCTCGTGTTCATTTTCTTCTTCTTCTTCTTCCTCTTTTTCTTCTTCTTATGCTGCTATTGCTGCTGCTGCTGTTGCTGTTGCTGTTGCTGATGCTGCTGTTGCTGATGCTGCTGTTGCTAATGCTGACGCTACTGCTGCGTCTTTTTGTCCCTCCTCCTTCTTCTTCTTCTTCTTCTTCTTCTTCTTCTTCTTCTTCTTCTTCTTCTTCTTCTTCTTCTTCTTCTTCTTCTTCTTCTTCTTCTTCTTCTTCTTCTTCTTCTTCTTCTTCTTCTTCTTCTTCTTCTTCTTCTTCTTCTGCTTCTTCTTCTTCTTCTTCTTCTTCTTCTTCTTCTTCTTCTTCTTCTTCTTCTTCTTCTTCTTCTTCTTCTTCTTCTTCTTCTTCTTCTTCTGCTTCTTCTTCTTCTTCTTCTGCTTTTCTTCTTCTTCTTCTTTTTCTTGTTCTGCTGCTGCTACTGCTGTTGCTGAAGCTGCTGCTGCGTTTTTTTTTTCAAATTTGAAAAAAAAAAAAAAAAAAAAAAATTTCTGCTTCTTTGTCTTTATCACAATCTTTCCTCATTAGGGCTTTTCCCTTTTCTTCCACTTTCATCATAAACCTTCTTCCACCCCTCCACCACGCCTGTCCGCTACTCTTTTTTGGCTTTTTCTCTTTTGACCTTGCACTTTAATAACATCGATACAATGAATTTGTTTTTTTTTTGGACATAGAGATTTCTATATTGAGCGTGTAATCCAGGACCTTCTTTGTCGTCTGTTTTTTCTACAACGACAACTTACATATAAATTCATTCATATCTCTAGCTGATGTTCGGAATTTTATTTTCATTACAAGAAAAGTATTTTGTGTTACAAAGAGACATGGAAATAACAGATCATAGCGATAACAAGTGCCACCTAGAAAGACTTTGATCGTCTCCAACGTTCAAAGCCTAAGCAGCATTGTCTAATCCATGTGCTGCCCATACAGCACGACCCCCCTTACTCGGCCTGCCTTGTTCTAGCCTCGTTAACTCAAATTGATTGGTGACATGGTGACATCTATACTTTAGGAAAAAACATGCTGCGCAATCCGCTCCAACAGAAGAGCAGTGGTGTTCTATCTGACCGGCTCTCGCAGCTTCCCCTGATATTAAACAAACATGTACAAGACGTTTTTTGCGCCACTGCTCAACAGAGCTTCTGATGCTAAAACCTTACGTTTGTAAACCCGAGGTTTTTAACATTACTTTTCCCCAGATGGCATCGGCTGTCCTCTAAGAACCTCCACGCCCGCCTTCCATCCAATGTTTACAAAAAGTGTGATTCAAATGAGGACACAAAGACATATACCAAACACTATTAACTGTAACTTCAAAGTAACTTCGCTTAAAAGAAAGTGTCGCATAACAATAAAGAAACAATCACTTGGTAATTTACTGTTCAGGTGTCATTCAGATGATTGATACTGGGTTGTCTTGATGATGGCATCTGTTTTTGTTCTGATGTTAGACATGGCAAAATGAAAATCATCCCTCCAGATCACCCCCTATAATCAAACACGTATAAATGCACTTAAGTTTCACATTACTTGATAATATCTTGTCATCCCTTTGTGGGATGCAATGTTTCATTAACTGAAGCCCTACGCTGGCTCTTGCCAGGGGCCTCAATATAGCCCGGCCATTAATATGGTCTAATGGCTGGATGCGGTTTCTGGGACCTCTCCACGGGTGATCCACATCCACATGGTGGCAATTTGTGTCATCGGGTGTTTATCGCTTGTGTGATGTCCTGGTGGGGTAAAAGAAGATAGAAATACATTACTTGACCTGGCCACCCCCCACCCCCCCCCCCCTCCCACCCACAGGCTTTTCAAATTTACTTTGCTGGAGTAAGTGGGGAGAGGGGAGGGGGCATAGGCTAGCATGTATCTATTACAGGACGTTGCAGAACCAACCACAGCGGGTTTTTTTTAAGGGGGGGGGGGGGGGGGGGGGGGGAGGGTTAACGCCTAGGTCATCACTGTCAAGTTTTGACTATTCTCCCTCACGTGCACTATTTAGTCATTATACCCTTAAGTCCGTGGCGAAAGCGCTAGCCATGTCGCCCTATATCTTTAGGCCCACGACCCCGTGTCTACTTCGCCCTCACAATGGGGTACAGACTGACAGTAGTGACAGTTGTCAGTAAACAATATGCCAATGGCACGAGTGTGAATTCGCCCTGCAGACAGTTCCAAAGGAGTTATTACTTCACATACAGCTATTTGCCGCTCGATCTGTAAAAGGAGTCGCTGTGGTCCAGACTCTAAACACTCGCCTGCGAATTCGAAGGTCTTGGGTTCAGGTCCTGACAATGCCGGACATTTTCACAAGTGAACACTAGCATCCAGGTGAGTGGGTGCCTGGTATAATGCTGGGAACTGAAGGCGACCAGCGTGATGCTGACCACATTACCCACCGATGCTAGATGTCCCAGGTGCAGACACCGTTGCTGACCGTGATGCTGACCACATCACCCACTGATGCTGGATGTCCCAGGTGCAGACCCCGTTGCTGACCGTGATGCTGACCACATCACCCACCGATGCTAGACGTCCCAGGTGCAGACCCCGTTACTGACCGTGATGCTGACCACATCACCCACTGATGCTGGATGTCCCAGGTGCAGACCCCGTTGCTGACCGTGATGCTGACCACATCACCCACTGATGCTGGATGTCCCAGGTGCAGACCCCGTTGCTGACCGTGATGCTGACCACATCACCCACCGATGCTAGACGTCCCAGGTGCAGACCCCGTTACTGACCGTGATGCTGACAACATCACCCACTGATGCTGGATGTCCCAGGTGTAGACCCCGTTGCTGACCGTGATGCTGACCGTGATGCTGACCACATCACCCACTGATGCTGGATGTCCCAGGTGCAGACCCCGTTGCTGACCATGATGCTGACCACATCACCCACTGATGCTGGATGTCCCAGGTGCAGACCCCGTTGCTGACCTGACCACATGATGCTGACCACACCACATCACCCACTGATGCTGGATGTCCCAGGTGCAGACCCCGTTGCTGACCGTGATGCTGACCACATCACCCACTGATGTTGGATGTCCCAGGTGCAGACCCCGTTGCTGACCGTGATGCTGACCACATCACCCACTGATGCTGGATGTCCCAGGTGCAGACCCCGTTGCTGACCGTGATGCTGACCACATCACCCACCGATGCTGGATGTCCCAGGTGCAGACCCCGTTGCTGACCGTGATGCTGACCACATCACCCACCGATGCTGGATGTCCCAGGTGCAGACCCCGTTGCTGACCGTGATGCTGACCACATTACCCACCGATGCTATAGGTCCCAGATGCAGACCCCGTTGCTGACCGTGATGCTGACCACATCACCCACCGATGCTGGACGTCCTGGGTGCAAGTCGTAAAGGAAGGCTGGGATTTCTTCACTTGGACATCCTGTAACTTTATCTGGTATCTGGGTAGTTGGATCGGTTGCCCGTGTGTATTGTTGTGGAAAATTTAAAACAAAAAAAACTGTTGCAGTTGGAAATCGAAAAGAGTAGTGTAATGGCGCTGCCGGAGCAAAATTTTAAGTTAAAAATCTACCTAGAGTTATTTAGGAACATCGCAAGTACTACGGGAGTTCTATTTTGCGTGGTCATGTGTTTTGTGATGAGAAAGGAATGTTGGAAGGGAAGTGAGACATAGGAAGAATGATGGGGAATATTTTAGATAGCGTTGCATTATAGCATGTCAGATCATCTGTTTTACAAAATAAGTGACGGTAGATGTGAAAGGCTGTGAAAAAAATATTACTAAATCACGTGGAAAAGGCGATTATGGAAGAAACAAAACCTACCCAGTTGTATTTCTTCATATTTGTAAAAATTAAATTATGTGTACAAATGACGTATCTGTGTTCAGTTTACAGTTTTGTTTGGGTGACGGGTTGAGCAAGTGATGACGTATGAGAGATTTCCTAATATAAAGGTTGATCAATAAAGTATGCGATGATGAACTGAATCCAGCGCTAATTATTAATTAGTCGAGATTTTCGCTTCTCCGCAATCGGGTTCCCCCAAGTTTGCTCCATTCAGGCGTCAGTGAAAAATCAAATGTCTGTCCCTCACTGGTTCATTTAAACCGATGAGCAAAAACATTTAGCGATAATAATTCGGTAGAATGGAAATTAGGAATCCGACTACAAGGCATGTGTGACGTATAAACGGTACCTCATGATGCTGATGATGATGATGATTAGGGAGATGATGATGAAGATGACGATAATGATAATGGTTACCTCCGGTCTGTAGGAAGATAAGCAATCAATGAGGGGTAAAACCTTTTATCTTTTACAGACCTTCATCATCTTCTTCAGATCTTCTCGGAATGTCTGGTTCATGAAAGCGTAAATGAAAGGATTTGCCACATTGTAGACAAAGTAGACGTAAAAACCAATGAGCTTGAACGGAACCAGCTCATTCGCCATAAGCAGGGCAGGTAGGTAGGCAATAATGAATACAAGCGTGACGATGAATAACATAAATGCTGTCTTAATGTTTGCCATTAAATTGCGATCCTTAAACGTGCCAGGGCGTTTCCTTTTTAAACTGCCTGTTTGTGTGTCCGTTATCGTCGTCTGTTTTAAAGAAGATTGTGTTTTTCCTTGCTCTTCTTCAGGGGTGTGGCTGTGTGGCGATACAGGTGGTAGCTTAGGAGATTTAGTATTGTGGCAATCTCGTGAACGTTCTGGACTATGTAGCTTACTTTCCAACAGTGGCTTCTCCTCAGGGAGGCCTCCTTCTGAGCAGAATCCATGGTTGTTTGTATCGTCGTCCCCATTGTAATTACCCTCATATTTATCTTGGTAGTTCTTCTGGGTATTGTCAAATATGTTATGAAATTCGTTCTTTGATTGGCCAGCATTAACTGCTTCTGCCTCAGGTCTATAAGAAAAATCGTCCAGCCGTTTCAAAGGTTCCCTTCTTTTGTTTGGACTTTTCTCTTTGGTATCTGATGCCGATCTGATCAGCACCTTCTTTCCATTACCCCTGGAAATCAAAGATGTAGAAACAGGGTTCGAGTCTATGCTAGTGTCTGGTTCACAGTGAAGAACCTTTTCATCCCGACCGCTCCATGGATCGGTGTGTTGACTGCCAGTAGCTGGCTTATCCTGACACTCGAGGACAGCAAT
Organism: Candidula unifasciata; assembly: GCA_905116865.2. NCBI lineage: Eukaryota > Metazoa > Mollusca > Gastropoda > Stylommatophora > Geomitridae > Candidula > Candidula unifasciata. The sequence continues at coordinate 152,256 of CAJHNH020001355.1, read as the reverse complement.
GCTCACTGTGTTGTCTGCAGTGGGAAGATTATGGGTGCTTGTGTCTTCTTTGTATGATTCTGGTCCTATGTAGACGCCGTTTCCGTCTGTATACGTTTGCAGAGCTGAGTAAGCAGTGTCTTTCTCTGGGCATGCCTGTGGACCTGTGTAAACATTGTCTTTCTCCTTACTTGCTTGTGGGCCTGCATAAATACTGTCGTTTTCGAGATATGCTTCTGGCCCTGTGTAAACAGCGTCTTTCTCATGAAAAACTTGTGGACCAGAGAAAACATTGTCTTTAACTTGAAATATTTTTGGACCGGTATAACCAGCGTCATTCTTTTCACATAGTTGTGGGCCTGTATAAACAATGTCATTATCTTGACAGTTCATAAGATCTCTGGTGAATATGTCTTTTTCGTGCCTCACGTCTGGTCCAGTGTAAACGGTGTCTATCTCTTGGCACACCTCGGGACCGGTCTTGTCCTCACAGCACGTTTGATTGCCTGCGCGAAGACTGTCCTCTTCATGTTGCATCGGTCCCATGTAAACAGTGCTGTTTAAATCTACCTCTGGACCAATATAGACAGTGTCATCTTTATAGCTCACTGGACCAACATAAACGGTGTCTTTTTCTGGCGAAACAGGGCCACGGTAAATAGTGTTTTTAGTTTCAGTTCCAGCACATCTCTTCGCTTTGTTTGATTGGTACAAGCAAGGTAATGACTGGTTCAAATTCCCATTGCTCAACAGATCAATTTGTTTGGGATAAATCAGCGTACTTTCTTGTGACAAAAGCCCAGTTCCAGAAAGTCCGCTTAGAGATTTGGTCACTGCTTCGGACTGGCCACAGACTGAAGGGTCATTTCTTGCCGTCAGGGTAATTTTCCGAGCATATTTAGCATCTTTTCTGGTCTGGTTATTCAAGGACTTGGTATTGCTGCTGCTACATCCGTTGATTGCTGTCATCTGCGTTTCTTCCGCAGTGTTATCCCTTGTCTTATTGCTTGATGTCGGGTACAGATTGCTTTTCTTCCGCTTAGCTTTCTTCACCCTTCGTGTGAAAATGGACTTGTAGATTAGGATGTAAAGTACGGCCACGACTATGTAGGCCAGGACAAAATTCATGGCGTGGAATTTTTTGTAAATGTTGAGAAACTCTCGGCTGAAAATATAGGTATTGTTGACGCACTGATGATAGTGGATGAATCTGATGAGAGGATGTTCGCTGGAGATATTCCTTAACGCCACAAACGCCTCAGCTTCTTCTTTATCAATAAACTGATTGAGCACAATTCTAGTGTTGTTCTCGTTCAGGATACTGACTTCGTAAATGTACATCCCGTGGCTCAGAGCTGTGATCACACCGAAGATCAACGCTGGGATGGCCATGCAGAGGACCACAGCTTTAGCTCGTGGAACTGTGAAAACGTATAGAAACGGGTGGCAGATGCAGAAGTACCTGTCGAGGGCGATGCCCATCATGATGTAAGCAGAGAAGGGTTGGATTGAGGTAATGAGAAACATGTACAGCTTGCAGGCCCCGTCGTAGACCAGGTTGTATCTCACATGTTCAAAGACGATCGTGTAAGGGATCGCCACCAGACAGGCGAAGAAGTCCACACCTGTACAGAATGAGAGGATCATAAACGAATATAAATTTACAGTGAATTTCAACTCTTATATTTAAGATGTGGCACTGAAATAGACAGTAAGCTGATGAAAGAGTTAGTATGAAATTAATACATAAATGACTAAATGAATAAACCAAATATGAAATCAAATATTTCTTGAGACATTTCTACGCTGTCCTGTGCGACAGATGTTCTTAGTATGATGCAGGTCTTCATCCCTGTTAGGTTCGTGCTGTCAGATCACAAGTTTAAATTGAATTTTGATTTCGCTGCTTATGTCGTTCGCTTTATTGTGCTATGTGATGCGGTCGCCTCTCTGTATCATAGTACGACACGGCGATGTTCCTACACGTTTCTCTGGGCTGAATCATCGTATGGTCCCATAACACCGTGCATCATTGGATTACCCACTACTGCTGCTTGATGAGCCCACGCCACCTCTGGGGCCAGGGGCAGTGGATTTAATATGTGATGCTTTAGGTCCGCCCATTCAGCCAACGTCTGTATGAAGGTTTCTTGGTCTGCCTCTTCTCTTTTTCCCATCTAAGAAACCTGTAGTTTTGTTTTGGAAACGCTCAAATATTTTGTTGCATGTCCCTACTGTTGCATTTGCCATCTATACACTTTTGTTAACAGAGCGTCACAGAGGCCAGAACGCTCAGTTGCCCGAACAATGTCTGGGTTAACCTCACAAGTTTATCCTAATCTCGTGAGTGCTAATTAGTAGGAATAATTTCACATAACCATGAAACTAAGAAAACATTAAGAGCAACGCCTTCCGTTGCTGTCCTTCCTAAACCACTCTGCTGCTCTGTGGCTGGAGGATAATGAGCACATTTCATCGCCTCGGCAATTCGGAATTTCCTTTTCTCTGCTGAGTCCCCCCAAAACAATACATGGTTGTTGAGGCGAGGGGACCATTGGTACGAGAGTCTTACCTAAGAAGAGGCTGAGACCTCAAAGCACAATATTTCTCAAGACAGGAGTGGGTGCACAGGCCAGTACCTTATTGCGAAGAGTGTGTATATTACAGGACAGAATGTGCATAATATTTTTGTAACCTCATAATTCAAATAAATAGACTAAACATATTATTGAGGAACAAAATTAGCTATGGAAAATAGCTTCTTTTAACTGCAAGCTTTGACATCGCAATTTCTCCTCCTCCAGTTTTCCTGCAGTAGTCTATAATAGTTTACAAATTATGCTGTCAATCCGAACGACATGAGAAATATCTTCACAGAAAAAAGTCAGACAGTATGTGGCCGTAAACAAGCTCAGGGGATTGCATTCAGAGGCGAAAGCTGAAGTGAAATGGAAGACTACTAGTTGGTTCAAAATGAGAGCATCCGTTGGCTAGGAAGTTACCCAGACAGTAATAAATGACATTTCACCGGTGCAATTCTTTCTAAGGGTAAAAGAAAATATGACACCGTGCAATTACTGGGCAGAAAATAATTTTAGATGGCGTTCCGGAAAAAAAGTACTAGTCGTTAGTTGTCACAGGAAACGGTTTATGTTGCTAGGTTACCTCATTGTTTGCATGCTAATGTTGTCATGGCAATCTGTGTTCGCGCGTGTTTGTTGGGGAGGGGAGAGAGATAGAGAGGGGTGGAGGACAAAAGGGGGCCGGGGGCGGGGTTGCCAACTGTGGTTGCTAATTAGTGGTGTTTGTGTATGAGTGAAAGACGTGTGTTGTGTTGTGTTCGTGTGTCTTTTTTATTTTTCATCTAACTTGAAAAGTATATAGCAGATCATCGCTAACGTGTCTTCTTTTTCTACTTTTCTTCTTCTTCTTTTTCTGTTTCTGTTCCCCTCCTTCCCCTTTTTCTTTATTTGCTCTATTTATCTCTCAGTGGAGCACAAGCTTTAGCCGATTGGAGCACAAGCCACAGCCGATTGGAGCACAAGCTTTAACCGATTGGAGCACAAGCCACAGCCGATTTGAGCACACGCTTTAGCCGATTGGAGCACAAGCTATAGCCAATTAGAGCACAAGCTTTAGCTGATTGGAGCACAAGCTATAGCCGATTGGAGCACAAGCTTTAGCCGATTTGGAGCAGAAGCTTTAGCCGATTGGAGCACAAGCCACAGCCGATTGGAGCACAAGCTTTAGCCGATTGGAGCACAAGCTATAACCGATTGGAGCACAAGCTTTAGCCGATTGGAGCACAAGCTATAGCCGATTGGAGCACAAGCCACAGCCGATTGGAGCACAAGCTTTAGCCGATTGGAGCACAAGCTATAGCCGATTGGAGCACAAGCTTTAGCCGATTGGAGCACAAGCTATAGCCGATTGGAGCACAAGCCACAGCCGATTGGAGCACAAGCCACAGCCGATTGGAGCACAAGCTTTAGCCGATTGGAGCACAAGCTTTAGCTGATTGGAGCACGCCGAGTGTGGACCTGGTCACTAGAGGTGTATTTTGTAGCTACAATCACAGTCGAAATAATCCTAAAGGTTACAGTTTAACAATTGAAAACAATGTTTTTCTGGTTGTAAGTTAGAGTAATGTCTTCTTCTGCCTTTTTATCCCCCAATGGAGCATAGGCCCGCAAACAACTCACGCCAAGTCGTTCTATCCTTCGCCATTGCATGGAACTCTTCCCATGTCCTCTCCATCTTTCTAACTTCATTCTCTAGCTATCTTCTCCATGTGTTTTTGGCCTTCCTTTATTCCTATGCCCCTGTGGGTTCCAGTGCAAAGACATTCTTGTTATGCTGTTCTCCTGTTTTCTCAGTGTGTGTCATATCAAACGCAGGCGTCTTTTCCTCACCTCTTGATCCACTGGAGCCTATTTAGTTCTCTCCCAAAGCTCTACGTTAGTTATTCTATCATACTTTTTAATTCCCTCTATTCTGTGCAGGCACCAGTTAATTTATGTCTGTAATGTATCAGTAATTGCCTTAGTTATTCTCCATGTTTCCGCCCCATATAAAAGTACTGATTTGACATTAGAATTAACAATTTTTAGTTTAGTATGTCTTTTAATTTCTCTTGACCTCCACAAATCCCCAGTACTATGAAAGCTCCTCTTGGCTTTTGTATTCTTATTTTAATATCTCTATCAGTTCCTCCATCTTTATCTACATTACTGCCTAAATAGGTGTACGACTCCATGTCTTGGAGTGGGGAGCCATTAACAGAAACCATACTACTATTTACCTGATTTATTCTCATAATCTTTGTCTTTATTTTATGGATTTTCAGACCAAGCTGCTATGTTCTCCCATCAAGTATATTTAATTTTTCTTGCATCTGATTCCGCGAATCGGACTGAAGAGAAATATCATCAGCGAAGTCCAGATCATCAAGCTGTTCTGTAGGGGTCCACTGAATTCCATTATTGGTGTTAGCAGTTACTGTTTTCACAATCCAGTCTATAGCTAGTAAAAATAAGAGAGGCAACAACAGACATCCCTGTCGCACACTTGTTTTTATTTCACATGTATCTGTTAGCTTTACCTCATGAAGAACTCGACATTTCATGTCTTTATATGTTGCCTTTACTAAGTTAATAATTTTCTGTCGGATTACATAGTGCCCATCAATTTCCAGAGAGATTCCCCACCAATGCTGTCAAATGCATTTTCATAGTCTATAAATCCAATGTAAAGAGTTGAGTTCAGTTCAATGCTTTGCTCTATTATAATACGTAATGTGGCCAACTGGTCAGTACAGGATCTGAACGAAAACCTGTCTGTTCATCACTTAGCTTTTTATCAATAGCATCTTTTAATCTTTCCAAAATAATTCTACCTAATATTTTACCAGGAACTGACAGCAACATAATTCCTCTATAGTTTTCACACTCTTGAAGATCCCCTTTTTGGGCAGTTTCACAAGATATCCGTCTCTCCAGTCTGCTGGTATTTCTTCGGTCTCCCAGACTTTACTGAATAACCTATGTAGCAATTCTGTTGATGTGTTTATGTTGGCCCTGATGACTTCAGCTGGGATACCATCTGGGCCTGCCGCCTTTCCTTCCTTGAGAAGACTGATGGCTTTACTAATTTCCTCTTTGGATGGTATCTCCAGTTCCATTTCTAAAGGCTGGATATCTGGGGGAACCCCTGGACCTAGTCTATTTAGAAGCCTTTTAAAATATTCAACCCATCTGTCTTTTTGACTTCTGTGCTGACATCAGCAGCTAACTGCTGCAACACCTGGTACTTATTAGAGACTGTAACTGAAAACTGTTCCTTAATTTCTTTATCCCTGAGATAACCTACATTATATTGTTTTCCATGATTATAAGATGTTATATATCTTTTTAATTTTAACATGATTTTACTTACCACCAGGAAGTGGTCAGTAAATACATCGGCACCTCTGAAAGCCCTAACATCGTAAAGGGATGATATAAACTTTTTGTTAATACATAGTTGATCAACTTGATTAGTTGTCTTATGGTCTGGTGATTCCCATGTTGCATTGTGTATTTTTGTATGGGGAAAAAATACTTCCACCAATAACATACTGGTTTCCTGCACACAAATTTGTTAATAATTCTCCATTTTCTTTCATTATTCCTAGACCATGTCTCCCCATAATTTCTTCATAACCTGTGTTATCTGATCCTATCTTAGCATTCAGGTCACTCATCAAAATTTTTAAATTGTCCTTTCTGTCCTTATTTTTAATATTTTGATGCTGCATGTAAAACTTTTCCTTAACAGATGCATCTTTAAAATTTGTTGGTGCATAACACTGTATTACCGACATGTTCACCTTCTGTTTCACTGTTCTAAAAGATGCTCTTATTATTCTAGGACCCACAGCTTCCCATTCTATTAGCGCCTGTCTGCTTATTTCGATAGCATCAGGGCCACTCCTTCTCCGTGGGGAGAATTTTTTTCTGTGTGTCCTGAGAACAAAATAGTTTCCCCTGAATTTAGAATACTTTTCTCCGCTCCAGTCAATCTAGTTTCACATAACCAAAAAATACTAATTCTATAATGTTTCATTTCCCTTGCTACTTCCATTGTTTTCCCTATATCATAGAGAGTTCTAACATTCCAGGTGCCAATTCTGGAGGTTTTCCTAGCTGAGAGGAGGTACGTCAACGATACGGACTCCTTACGGCTTTCTCCACACCGTGTCATACTACCTCTTCTATTTGAAGAGTCTTCCTTCATTTTGGTTGGCTGGGTTTTACATGCTTCTCTTTTTTGACTTATCCATGGTTGGTTGGTTTTTGTGGCTATGGTTTTTACAGGATGAGGTAGCCAACCTCAAGCCCAACCCTACCCTTAGTCGCCTCTTACGATATGCCTGGTAGGGTGCACTGTCACTATTCTTTGCTTCCCTTGAGGGCCCCGGTGACACACGGGCATGGAGTGATGTAACCATAAACAATCTGTTGCAGGGCATATTTAACTTTATCTCGTCAGGTGCATTACTACAGAGTTTGATCAACAAATAAGGAAGCAAAAAAATTAAATCCTGTTCGCTGAAATATATAAACTGCATTCTCTTCACATGTATCATGTGCTTTTTTTTTTTTTTTACATAACAGAGAAGAGGTCACGTTTATTGATATGACTTCGGTCAGTTTCAAACATGTCAATCAACTACGTGTTCAGAGTGAATAAAATTAAGTCCCATCAAAGAACTGTGCTCTCTTTTCTTGGCTGATTTTAATGCAAGATTTCCACTCAGCTGTACGTGGATCAATTTAGCGATATGTTCTGCACTCTGTTTTAAAGCTGTCTGGGGGTCGCGTTAGCGCAGTAGATAGGAGACTCACTTTTAAATCCGGCTGCGACTCGCTGCAGCCCATGACCGGTGTTAGAAACCGGGCGGTGCTCGGGGTTTCCCCAGCCTTTAGGGAATGGGTACCAAAGTTAACACTCTGGTCTGGGCTAAATGGAGGAACGTCGCTGTAGCTACGATGTTTTGTGCGGACGGCGACACGGGCGGACAATTTCCTATCAGCTGTTCGTTCTGGTGGCAGAGCACTTATGGTTTACAACTGTGTGCAATGACGCTGGCTCAGTTCTCCCAACTTTACCTTTACCTTTTATACATTTTAAGCTTTCTTTTCGTTCGACTGATTTAAGTCAACTGACACCCATATATACATTGATAAATGAATTAGAGTTTGCGTAGATAGATGACGGTTCTTTGACAGGTTTGGTGGGGATGGAAGGGGTCTTGAATCTAATATTTATTACAGCTGCAAAAAAGCTATGATTAGTTGGTCCTGCAGAAGTTGCAGGACATAGTCCACTCAAAATGTTAGCTGGAAAAATACTTGCAGCTTCGGAACTGCAGTTTCTTTCGTTGTTAAATGTCTATGTTTCATTATATTTTAATTTACTGTAGCAATGTACCTGACGTAATACAGCGACACATGCAAGACAATAAATTGTTTGTGTTCACAATATTTAAGTATTAGGATTTTTTCTCCCTTAAAATTTGTGGACTGAGATAAATCCAGGTCATAACCGATTTTCTAAATGTGCATAATACCTATTTAAAAATAGGTAAATAAATTTAAAACAAACATTACTTCCTATTTTACATCAATTTACGGAAAGATACGGTAACCATATAATAATATAGTAATAGAGAGGAATTGTATGATGATAATAGACCATAAATGACTACACAAATTGAGGAAGCATTACATCATATGAAGAAAGGAAAAGCACTGGAAGAAATCGAAGCACTGGGAGATTTTGGAATTGAAATAATAACGATTTTGGAATCGAAAAAATAGCTAAACTTTTAAATGATATTTATAATAGTGGGTATATTCCAAATGACCTTTTAAAATCCATTTTTATAGCTCTGCCCAAAAAAAAAACAGGCACTTTGAAATGTTAAGACCGTCGCACAATAAGTCTTATGAGTCAAATGACTATGATTTTACTGATAATAATTATGAGAAGAATAAGAAACTAAATTAAACTATAAATCAGCGATGAACAGTGTGGATTTGTAGAAGGAAAAGGTATAAACAATGCCATTTACATCCTAAGTACAGTGTCAGAAGGAGCAATAGAAGTAAAGACTGATTTGTACTTCTGCTTCATAGACTATACAAAAACACTTGACTGTGTGAAGCACGAAGAAGTAATCAAAATGTTAGGAACATTAAACATTGATGGAAAAGATCTACGAATACTAAAGAATATGTATTGGAGCAAACAGCAGCTAAAAGAATAATTAACTGTTTAGTTACATTTCAAAGCATAAAGAGGAGCGTACTACAAGGATGTGTACTGTCACCTGATTTGTTTTCACTATACAAGGAATGTATAATGAGATCTTATATTGATATGCCCAGAATTGTGGTTGGTGGCCACAATATAAAGAATTTGCGTTATGCTGATGACACAGTCTTAATAGCAACAAGTTGAAAAAAAAAAACTACAGGAAATTATAGACATTGTGGTGTTAGAAAGCGGAAGAATGGGCCTCAGTTTGAAAAATGGAAAGACAGAAGTAATGGTGGTATAAAGGAAACGAATTATTCCTAAATGTGTAATTCAAGTCGATGGTGTTATTTTGGGGCAAGTACGGAAATTTAAGTAGCTGGGCACACGGAAAGCATCAGATGGAAGATGCATAACTGAGATTAGAAACAGAATAGGACAGGCAAAAACTGCTTTTTATAGAATGAAGAACATCTCGTGCAATATATCTTTGTCATTGAGAGTTAGAAAAAGAATTATTGCTTGCTACATACATCCAGTTTTAACATATGGCTGTGAATCCTGGACAATCGGTAGGCAGGCTAAACAATTTATGGAGGCCTCAGAGAAGTGATTTTACAGAAGAGTGCTTAGAATACCTTGGGCAGCCAAAAAGAGTAACCAAAAGGTTTTGAAAGAGGCAGGAGCACGAAGACAACTTACCACAGACATCAGAAGGAAACAGTAATCATATTTCGGCCATGTTATGAGAAGAGGGAAAATAGAACATGTTGTGACCAATGGAAAGATCTGTGGAAGGAGGGATAGAGGAAGACAACAAGAGAAGATGCTTGACAGTAATTTTGCATGGCATTGATATGTGTCGGCCCACGAGCTGATACATGCTGCAGGAGATCGCAGATTATAAAGAGGCATGATCGCCCACGGAAGTCGGCAATGCACCTGATGAGGATGACCGTAACCAATCATGCGTAAGCAATTTCTGTGGTATGCTAGCTAGGATTACATTGTATGTTTAATAACTGTGTCGTATGATGCGCAGTAAAACTATGGACAGTGCAATTTTATTTAAAACCTGATATCCTTGGTGGGACAAAGGTATCATTTAGTCTAATTTACATTGTATCTGATTCCCAGATTGTGACAATTTGCTCTAGCTTTGCTGTGCATCAGATGTCTAGACCGGCACAGGAAGACACTTTTTTTTTAAATTTGTATACGGTTTCTATAATGAGACAGGGTTTATTTTCGACTAATTTACTGTGCACAGCACGTCTAGAATGGAACTGGAAGATAATTTCGTCTAATTTACTAATTTACAGTATAACTGATGTATAAAAAGTAGGACATGTAACCAATTTCATCTAGTTTATAGTACATGTGAAGTCAGGAGAAGGACGATAACTTCTTCTTCTTCACTGCCTCTTTTACCGCTGTGGGTGTCGAGGGAGATATAAGGTTCTGTTTCTGGCTCTTCTGGCCGCCTCGACCATAGGCGCATCGTGCTGTTGTAGAGCTTCTCTGATGTTATCTTTCCATATTGTTCTTGGTCTACCTTTTGCTCTACGACCTTCTTCTCTTTCCATGTATGCTTTGTATGGTATGGTGTTATAAGGCATTCTCTCTAAGTGGGCAAACCATTTCACTTGCTGTCTTTGTATGTAATTGAGAATTGGTTCTGTGCCGACTTTTTCTCTTATGAGGTAGATAAATGAGGACGATAACAATTACGTCTGATTTACTGCGCATCTGATTTCTATAGTTGTCTTTATCTCGATTCTAAAAGCGTGGGTGCATTTCACACTGCGTCGTTCTGTTTAGTAGCGTATTTTTAGAGAGATCCCAAGGGATTGTCACCGGAGCTACAAAATTCATGTTTTGTGCGACCGCTTCGGCAGGTGACTAGTCGTTCTGCGGACAGAGTCCAAGCCAGGTTTGATACAGCCTGGTACCGTGCAGTCAGTCCTCTCCACATAACTACATAACTCATGTGAAACAGTTTCGTCTACTTCACCGTTCACTAGTCCTCATTAAGACGGGAACAATTTCGTGTAATGTACAGTGAATGTGATGTCCACATTAGGACAGGAGGCCATTTTAGTCTAATTTACCGTTCACCCACTGTCAACATTTAGACGTCTATTTTACCGTTCGTTTGATGTGCACATTAAGACATGGAAGAATTAAGTTTAATTTACTATGTGTGGGATTTATGAGCGGGACAGTGTGACGTTCACTTGACTTACCTGCCAAAGCCAGAATGAAGACGACGGAGGTGGATGTAGACCGACGACCACAGAAGATGTAGAAGACGATGGCATTGCCAATGACACCCACGCCGCTGAAGACTGTCAGCATACAGATCACAAACTGGGAGCACAATAGATTTTAATCAGTAAACTTGACAATCACCAACATGGAACCATTTTAGGAGAAAAAAAGATTAACATGTTTTGGACTATCTTCCAGAAAGTCATGCATGGCAAGCAGGATCAACCTGCCCTAACCCTGTTCCCCCAATCCACACACACACACACACACACACACACACACACACACTCCAGATGATGACATACCACCACAGAATTAAAAAATCTCCATCCAGACGGCAGATCAACAAGGCAGATCTCAGGTATCCCGTTCAAGCTCTAGAAAAGTTATAATTAGGGTACAGGTAACGGCGACACCAGCCAGGGGCAAGTTAAAGTCCTATGCCGGTAAGGACCGAGCATTTGATGTACAAGATCCTTATCCCAGCCAAAAGACTAGAATTACGTTGTGTAGACAAATCGGCACTAGGTGGGGGATGTGTTCAGCATCACATCAGCCGCCTTGATCCTAGCCAGGATCATAGCTGCTGTTTACTCGAGCTGGGAGCCAAGACCATTATGAAACCACAAAGGCCGTTAGAACGCTAGCCGCTACACCACGGCTGCTCCCAGCATAACACGCTGCAATCATAATAATATAGACCAACAATCACTCGACTTCTGGTGTTGTCAGCATCACGCCGGGTGCCGTGACTTCCCGTGACACTGTATAGTTAACCCACTAGGGTGAGTGGACCTGTGTGATCGTATATTCTCAGAAAAAAAATCTTGCTCTATGCTGGAGCTGGCGAGGTGTAGCGGCTAAACGCTTGCCTGCGAATTCAAAGTCGTGGGTTCAGGTTATGTCGGCGTGGTATTTTTTTTTTTTATGACACTGGCGCCCTGGTCTGACCAGCCTTAAATGGGTAGAAGGTAAATTAATGGGAAGTAAAGGCAGGTGACGAGATGTTGACCATACCATCCATCTACATGCATAAACACCTTCAGAAGTAGAAAAAGTCCTTTACTTTTAGTATGCGGTCACGAACCCAAGATCTTCAGGTCTGTAGGCGAGCATGTAGCCTCTTCTATCGCAGCTGCTGGACTTGACCCCCCTAAGATACTAGATCATTAACGCAATCTAGTGCTTAATAAATTTGGCTGGATACACAAGCTAAATTTTCTCCCTAACACTGGCTTCATCGCCTGTCTGGAGAAGGACTCTCAGACTAAGGACAGGTCACAACCGATTTCGCCAATACATGGTCAAAATTGTGGGTTAATGAAACACGGTGTGTCCCAGCGTCGTCAACTGTATGCCGCCAACAGAAACGCAATCTGGCCTGTTCTACTAACCACAGTAAAGACAGCATATTTCACAGTGATAGTAAACAGCTGCAAGACCACATGAACCTACTACACGACAGTTGCCTCAAGCATCATATGAAGATCAATACTGAAAAGACAGAAGTCATGAGCATAAGTAGAGAGCAACAGACCATCGACATAAAGATTCTAGATCACAGCCTAAAACAAGTGCAAGAATTTAAATACCTGGGAAGTATCTTTACATCCAATGGTAAAATAGACAGAGAGATTGAAGCAAGAATCCAACAAGCCAACAATGTCGCATACCAGCTTGCCCCAATTTTAAAACACACTGGTGTCCCAGCTGAGATAAAAAGACAAATTATAAATACAATCTTTATACCGACATTAGGTTATCAATGTCAGACTTGGACATTAACAAAAGAACATGAGAGAAGACTAACCACCTGTGAAATGAGATGTTTGAGAATGGCTGCGAATAAAACCAGAAGAGATCGAGTGAGAAACGATGTGATTACAAGAACTATTGGAACCATACCCATCGTTAAATTTATTGAGAAGCAAAGAATGAAATGGTTTGGTCACCTAATGAGAATGGAACCAACGATGCCAGAATCAAGAGCATACAACATGAAAATCGAAACAACAAGAGGCAGGGGAAGACCAAGAAGAATATGGATTGAAGGAGTCACGGACAACTTGAGACTTCATAACATCACGGCATATGAAGCGACTGAGCGCGCCCTGGCTCGGTTGCCGATCATCTGATAGACTGCGACGCCTAGCGGCACAAGCAGATTTTGACAAAAGAAGATGAAACACGGAGAGTGTCCCTGCAGCTTGTCACCAGCAAATGATGAAAGTGTGTCCCAGCGTCGTCAACTGTATGCTGCCAACAGAAACGCAATCTGGCCTGTTCTAACCACAGTAAAGACAGATCTGTATGGTTCACGGGGAGACGGGACAGTACGATAAATTCCACAATGGCTAACGGCCTCTTTATATAAGGTTTTCACAGAAGAATCGAAGAAGAAGCAGCTCCACGAATACACAGGAAATATTCATCAGCAGTAAGTTAATTGATCCATGTGTTCTCTTTGGAAAGGGGGGATGGGGAAGTGCATTACCTGGAGGTTTACCATCCCGAAAAAAAATCTTATGTGTGTATATATATATATATATTTGCATAAATATTAAAGACGCACACACACAGTTAAAAATGAAGAGAAAAACAGAAACGCTTAGTTATTCAATAACGCTTCACTTTTAAAAACAAACAAAAAACGCTTAGCGAGTTGAATGTTGAAATAGCAATCGACATCACATCACTCGGTAACTCCAATTAGCGCTCAGTTCCCATCTTCAGCAGCAAGCGAAAGTTCCAATTCCAAAGTTCCAGTAATCGTCTGATTGTATACCCGTCCCATTGTTTACCTGAGTGTTGAGCCTCGGCCAGATCCCCTGTTCACTGCTCGCTGCGCCAACCTCCTTAGACCGTAATGATCTATCTGTGGCTCCGCACTGTTTACTTGATCCTAAAGGGCTCCCAAATTACCTAACTTGTCATACATTGATTCACCACCAAGTGGTTCAGAGCCAGCCAGTCTATCTGCCTGCTCATTTTCCGAAACTTTGGCATTGGGTGGAGAAAATATCTAAAGGATGCCAACTATCCGGGACCTCTGATGTGATGCTTGCTACTCTGCACGAATCATGTCTTTTTTTCATTTTTCTGAACATGCTCTGTGAATCAGTTACAATAACGACATGTGGGTACAGATGATTCTCAATCCAGCGGAAGGCTGCAGAGACTGCCTTCACCTCCATTCATTCTCAAACTAAACGTTGTGATATCATACGTAAGGCTTTGCTACACTAGGCAACGTCCATTCGCCTTTGCTATGAAACCCCATGCACTTCGTCTGCCCTTAACACAGAGTCATCTGTATAGATAATTACATCACTTGGCTGGGAATTGTCATGAATCATTTGTTGAACTTCTGATTCTGCAGCAACAGCTGGCCAGTCTCTGCACTCACGACCTAACGTGATTAGAACCCTACACAACTTGTTCAGACACCTTGACCCATTCTTCTCCCCGCTCAAAATTTTCAAGGCTGCACACATGTCTGATTGCGTCTTCAGCTTGTGCCATTCAAGACCTTCCTCTTTGCAGTCTGGGACCCTTAGCTCTACCCAGGGCTTCATGCACGAGGTGCTTCTTGTCTGCAGCTACTCTGAGATATGACTTCGCCTTCAGAATGTTGAGCCTATTTGCAAAAGTAGGTAGTTGAAGTATATATCCCATACATACTACCGAGGTATCTATTGTACATCCCAGAATTACCCGCATGGCTTTATTCTGTATAGGTCAAGTTTTATTTGCTTAGCGAGTGAGAGGAACAATATAACTATACGTTTATTTTTAACAGTAAAGTGCCATTTGATAACCATGCGTTTTGTTTACGCGCGCGGGCGTGTGTGTGTTTACAATATGCATACTATATGTGCATGTCTCGTGGTTTCTTCATCTTTATCCACATTACTGCTTGAATATGTTAACTTATTACACTTTATATCACTTATAAAAAACAAGCGGAGCTGGATACAGATAAAAAATATCTGTCCAGTGGCACCTCGTTTATGTCTCTGTGCCAATTTTTAGCCCGGGTATCAAGATTTTGATGAAAGTACCGAAGATACAATAAATATCACTTTAAACTTGCAGTTCAGAAACAAAAAATCTGAGAAGTCTTGAAAACTCCCGTAACTCATGAAGTTTTGAACAAACCCATTTGAAATTATTTGTTTTTGGGAATAACCGTAAAATTCAAATTATAACGTAATATCAACAAATTATTACTCCAAACACCCGAAAATTACAATATTAACCAATTAATTTTTTAGAAACGAATCTGGTCAGCGTAGCGGTAATTTTGCAGCCTTAAGGAACAATCAAAATTGAAGAAATTTGCGTTTTCCTAAGTTACAATTCAATATGACCTCTAATTAATAATTGGTTTAAATTGCTTTACAAATATTTTTCTAACGAATTTTAAAAACAGGTTTACAATTATGAGGATAAGGATTTTTTTTTTTTTTTCAATTTTCATTTGTGGGGCGATTTTATTATTATTTTTTTTTAACTCGTAGAACTGATGTATTGTATAAATATATACATTTTGTGTTTGTTTTTCAATCAGTTCTCCAAATACATGTTATCAAGTGTGTTTAATGAACAGTTCCTCTGATTCCATGCGTAAAGAAAATTCTATCAACAAAATCGTCACCATCCAACAGTCGACGGCCTAAAAAAAATTACCATGTACTTGATGGATCTGAGGTGCATATCGCTGAAAAATTTCCTAGCTTCCCTGGAGATTGAAGCAATGTACGGCAGGCATGCAGGGGAAGCCATTTTGCTACTAAAGTTTCGACAAGCCCGTAAGGTGGTTTTATTTTACAATGTAATGTAATTATTCGCATCAAAATGTCAAAATAAACTTTTTACATTTTTCGCACCCA
Organism: Candidula unifasciata; assembly: GCA_905116865.2. NCBI lineage: Eukaryota > Metazoa > Mollusca > Gastropoda > Stylommatophora > Geomitridae > Candidula > Candidula unifasciata. Next base: position 136,315 of record CAJHNH020001355.1, on the reverse strand, counting down.
CGCCCATTTTCCACCTCACACTTTTTTCTTATAAGATTTTTAAAAAAATGTATTTTAAGACACGGTCTGCATTCCATGTCATTTCTTAGTAATTAAGGCATTAATTAGCCATTAGGTTAATTAGGTCCCCAATTACCTTAACGATGCGAATGTATCCTTTATTAAAAACAGCAAATTTCGGCGTCTCTTTCTTTTAGAGAAAATTATATGCATTTTCGTGTGTTGTTTAATTTTGCATTGATTACTCCACAACACCCCACCACCTCCCTCCCCCACACCCCACCCCCCCCCCCCCTCGACCCCCTGGTTTTCCCTCAAATCCCTTCCCACATTGATTGGTTAACTATTTCAAATGTTTGGCAATAAAACACAACATGCTTTGACTATTTCAAACGTTACCACCCTTCCTGCTATCAGTCTATGCGTGCCTGTTCAGTTTATCATTTATATCTTGCATTCATATCAGTGCATGCATTTTTAATTCATTGTCCGCTTCTTGCACTCAATCAATGCATGTCTGTTCTGTTTTTCCTTCTCTGATACATGCTGCAGGAGATCATGGATTATGGAGAGGCATGATCGCCCAAGCCAGTCGACAAAGTACCTGATGAGGATCTTGCGCTCATTAAGTGCTTGCGTTTTTTGTTTATTCTTCGTATCTTATGCTCAATCAGTGCGTTTCATTCTGTTTATCTTCCACATCTTGCGCTCAATCAGGGCATGCTTTTTTTTTATCTTCTCAATCTTGCAGCAAATAACTGTGTGTCAATTTTGTTTATTTCCAGCTCCTTGCGCCCAGTCACTACGTGTACATTTTTTTTTAATCATTCACATCTTAAACTAAGTCAGTGCATGACTATTTTGTTTCCTATCTTGTTCATCTTGCACTCAACCAGTGCTTGTCTATTTTGTTGGTTCTCCACATCCTGCATTGAATCAGCGCTTGTCCATTCCGTTTATCCTCTTTATCTTGCAAAAGGTCAGTGCATGTCTAATCTATTTATCGCCCACAGCATGCACCCAGTCAGCGCATGTCTACTTTTTTTATCGTCTCTACTTCTTGCAATCAATCAGTGCGAGTTAACTCTATCTATCACATCTTGCACTCACATAGAGCCTGTCTACTCTATTTAACGTCTACATTTTGCACGTAATCAGGAAATGTCTACTCTATTTATCGTCCACATCTTGCACTCAATCAGGAAATGTCTACTCTATTTATCGTCCAAATCTTGCACTTAATCAGGAAATGTCTACTCTATTTATCGTCCACGTCAGAGGAAGGACGAATATTAGTTTTTCGGGCGAATATCAAACAAAAATTTCAATGACAAAATATGAAAATTTTAAAATAAGACGAATATTGGCTTTGACCAATATTGGAGTTGGACTGTATTCACGTTTTGTCGTCTGTCTGTGTGAGAATCAACCCCTGTTGGCTTTTCCGAAGTTCCTGACTTGAATCAATCATAATAATCATAACCAAACACACTTAAATTTCTGTAATCATACACACATAATACTTGAGTACTCAAGAGATAAGATTTATCGGTTCATTTTAATATTCTGTAATCATTATTACTTTGATCTATGTGCACGGGCTGTAACCAGAAGTAACTAAACGCTAATCATATACGTTAGCTGTCAACGCTCCAGAGAATCGTATTTCACGCTGGTTTTCCCTCTATTTCTGTTGCACAAATGTTGTATAGTTGTGAGATAGCCTGATCTTTGTTGCTGCACTCTACGGGAAACAAATATCAAACAGGTCAGTCAGCGCACTGACCTTTCAGTTGGGGGCATAATGGCCAGAACCTGTGGGCTCAGGCACACTGATGCCCCCCTTCCCCTCCCCCCACGCCTTCCCCCCCTCCCATTTTTTAAATAAATTTTAGCACGTCCCAGAACACTAGAAAATGGTGCAACCGGCTGAGGATTTCCTATACGCATGTAGTTAATCAGTTGCATATCTCTTTAGAGTACGTTGCCGAACCAACCCCAGCATTTTTTTTTTTAAAGCAACCTTTGCTTTCCTTAGTTTGCAATTGTTTCCTGAACGCAAGCAAATCGTCTGCAGTGGGGATCAAACCCGGCAACCCGGCGTTACGAAGCGCGTTCGCAACGCCTAATCCACATAAGCCATCTCGCCACAAAGAAAGCTACCTTTTTATGTAATTTCTATCCAGTGCTGGCTCGGTTTACATACTTAATCCGTTCCTGACCCTTGCACTTTACTAATCATTACGCATACCCGAGACAACAGATTATGTCACCCAAGACTGTTCCAAATACAACAAAGCCGTTGGTCAAGAGAAACATCGATGCAAGTCAAACTTTACGGGTCGCTGAGTGAAATACAAAAGACAGTGAAATTCATACAAGAGACAACATTGCAGATACAGATGATCTATTTCAAGCGAACGAACGAAAGAAGCAGAAGATTGCGTATACAAAGCGAATTGTCCCATAACAAATTACAATAATTAAATTGACATTTTTGAGGCTTTGGTTTTGGATGTAAGGCAAATAATGTTAACGAAAGGATCGTATTAACGCTAATGGTAGATCTGGCGTATGATGTGAAGTGTCATATTTATTTTAATACCACTGGATTTCAACCTTTTCCAGGTGGTATTCCTCTGCTTTGAATATTTGAGAATAATAATCCCCCCCCCCCCACTACCCTCCGGCCACTATTAGCCGGGACTTAAACAAAGAAAAAAAGGAGGGGGATGTAAGCTCTACTACCAAGATATTGAAGGTAAACATTCACTTAAATTAAAAATTAAAAAAAAAAAAAAATCATTTCATTCTTGACTTTGATATATATATTGTATTTATTGTTAAAAAATATTGCATTTATTATTGAACTTAGACTAAGTATTATATTTTGGAAATTCTTTGCCTAACCCCCCACCCCCACCCCTAAACCCCTTACACCCCCCCCCCCCCTTCTTTTGGCAACCTATCTCCGACGGACTGAAAACCACTGGTCTAACAAAGCCAAAAATTACTTTTGAAAATTCAGGACATTTAGAAATTGTAGCACCGGAAACCCGGGCTTTGATTCCTGGCCTAAGAGCTTTCTCTGAGATTTGTTGCAGAGACTTTCTCCGATGGCTAAAGATCTCATCACAGTGCTGCCGGCAAGATGTGGATTTGTCGTGAACAATCGGACTAATTTTTGGATCTACCATGTCGGGCTAAGATTTTCGTTTCGTGAAAATGTCGAGAATTATGTTAGAGTATGGTGGAGACGGGAAGATGACTCAGGTATACAACCTACCGAGAAAGGACCCCCCAAAAAAGGGAGGGAGAGAGGGGGGGGGGGGGGCGGAGCCTCTTTTTGAGAGTGACTTGGTAGGGAGAGGCGGACAACACAGCTGCGCATTCAATAAGGGGCAATATAAATAAATGACAAAACAATAACAAATAGTAATAATAATATTATGTGCTGAGTGGCCGAAAAACATAATGATATATTTGACATATCATACTTTTAAATAAAACTTTGTAACAGAACTTATGCTCTGTGGGCGCTTAGCCTCTTTACAATATTTTTTTCCCCGTTTCATCCCCCAAAATTGTTTCGGGGCCCAAGGTATTTGAGCTACACCCCCCCCCCCGCGGTTCTGATTATTCCTGGTGTAGAGGTATCACTTTCTATAGTTAACCAATAGATTTCTTTCCAAGGAAATTCTAAATTCTTACATACTACCACACATTGTTTTATGCAACATTGTAGTTTCTATCGGCCTTCGTTTATAAATCTTCTTCGAGATATCTTTCTAGTCAGAAATGGGTGTTCCTATAGCAACCACTTTTCTTAGGGTGCGTTAATGACCGCGAACACCTGCATACACTGACAGAACCACCACGTCGAGGTTCAATGTGCTGATGCTTGATCTTTTCACACTTGTCCATTCTGTGCTATTCGCAACTGGCTGAGCTTCAGATAATTTGATGCCTCTGGTAACTTGATTTCCAACGATCCACGTTAACTGCAATGATTGCCTTCACCTCCAGTCCCACGTTTCAAATTGTAAATAACAAACCTTAGGTGTGACAGATCTGGCCTTCTCTTGGCATTTAGAAATGGCAAAAGTGGGACTGTTTGGAAGGGAGAGGTGGTAGTAGATGTTAGGGAGATTGGGAGAGTGCCGTAAACCCTAGTTAGGGAACTAAGTATTCAGTAATAGAGGAAGTGAAAGAAGAACTTTTGGATTGAAAAAAAAAAGAAGAGACAATGAAGACAAAGACAAAATAAAGACAGAAGAAGACAAGGATTATGATGTAACATAAATAGAAGACATCAACAAAATTTAAAGTTGAAATAAAAAAATATATATATAAAATAACATTACAAAATCCGGCAAATACAAAGCATCAGATTATTAGAAATTAAAATATTAAAAGAAGGAATAAAAAAAAAAAAAAGGAAAAATAAACAAAACGAAAATAAAACTGCGGTAAGTAGACTAGCCAAAAACAACTAGCTTTCATACAAGCAACAAATTAGGAAGAAAGCAACAATGTGTAATTTACTTTCGCCATTCTGTCTTCCATTATTTTCAACGCAATTTCAATAATTAAAATATTTTTTGTGTGAATTTGCTAAGAAAAGTGTCGGACGTTGAGAAAATGTTGAAAATGAGCTGTCATTTCGGATTTCTATATTGTCACATAAATACGAGAAGATTATTACGAAGTCTTTAAACGCCTAGGGCTGGATCTCTTCGCGAATATTATATTGTAATAATGATATCTTTGCTAAATGGAAAAACACAATAATTTTTCCAACCAAAATGGAAACTAAGAATGTCAGAGTTTGTTTTATGATATTTAGTTTTCTGCGGGGACAGAATGTTCGTTCTTTCTTAGACAGAATCGATTGAAGAAACATGAATAAAATATACTTAATGGCACATTTAGAAAACTGTGAACAGACGGATACATTTTTTTTGCCTCACAGCGTTCTTCATCAGAATTTCATTCTTGATGATTAAAAGAAGCCGGCCTTTTTTAAGCTAGTTTCGCATTGAGCATATGGTATGGAGCCAATATTTGTATAGGCCATTACATATAAGTTAGTAAGTAACAGACCCTTTTACCGCGCTTTTAGAAGTATTGGCCATATAGGGATAGACTTACAATAAGAATAAACTCCACAGGGGAGCATTACAGCAGGGATCTACCAATCGTCAGTAGAAGTAATCTCTCGTCGACAAACGTTTCGGCCCACGAGCTCCTAGACGTTTTCAGAGAGGGGCCCACCTGAGTTCATGAAGCTCAGGGTTGGTTTCCCTGCTGAAAGAAATTACCGGATGTTGTTAGGATAGGGACAAGACGAATTGGTGATTTTGCAGAAGGTACCATGAGATAAGAAGTCGTTGCGGTAGCATAATTAAAGCAGTCTGCATACCTGGACGACCGAGCGGCAAGCTTACGCTTGGTATACAGGACACATGTTGGACTTTTGTTAGCAGATGGCAGAGGAACACTGGCAGACAATTCGGACACGATGGACTTTCAAGGGATGAGAAATTCTTTTCCGCTAGACACCAGGACCAGCTCACAGAGGCCCGTCCCCTACGTTGTTTCGTTGCGCCCAGAGCCAGCTCGAGGCCCTCTCAGCAGCCTCGCCCAGCTGATTACGAGCTCGTTTACGTTAAATACCGCGCAATCCTAGTTCTTTAATCACATTGTACAGTAAAGTGGAAACGAGACCTCTCGCTCCCACTTCGACGGCAAAGACACGTACTGTGTACGCCTCGTCTCTCCTCAGACCGGCTGATAAATCACTGTATTTCTCGAGCCTATACATATAATTTTCGTCCATTCGCGACTCATACGGGACGGTCAGCTCAATCAGAATGAGCTGCCGTTTCTCCGCAGAGTGAAGAACTATGTCAGGTCGCAGGCCGGTCTTTCGAATTGACTCAGGGTACCTTTCATGGCCTTGCAGATCAACCGCCAGTAACCAGTCCCTCGCAGATTCTAGCATTGTTGAAGCGAATGCGTTTCTGTCGATTTTACCTTTTTGAATTTGCCCAGCCTTGAGGAAACGTAATGGGGACGATGGTAGGACTGGCCCTCGCGTTGGCCCTCATCCTAGCCTGGTCAACAACAGTTGCCAACTCTTTTAGCACCTTGTTGTGTCGCCAGGTGTATCGGCCTTGACCTGCATGCGGACAGAACGTGTTTTAGCGTCTGCTTCGCTTTGCACAGCGGGCAAGTCAGGTCGTTAGTCGCAGACCATTTAACCATGTTGACACCGGACGGTAATACATCGTAAGCCGAATGAACGATAAAGCTCAGTCGCAGCGGGGTCAATCGCTAGATCTCACCCCAAGGGAGTACTCTTGGCAATGGGCTTTCCAGGCTGACCCAATGGCCCTTCTGCGACTGCTGGGCCGCTTTCTGGAACCGAACCTCGTTTTCGTTGTCCCTAACTTATTGTATCACCATGTCTTGGCGTTCTTTGGCTGTGGCTTTGGACCACCAATCGACCTTCCCGTGACCTAGGCCTTGACGGTCGGTTTGAGTGTATCCCAATATTTCTTTCAATTTTAGTGCATTCTGGGCAGATTCGATCGCATCGAGGACTCTCCACTTCTGACCAGTCTTTAGAGCGGGCTGGACAACGATGACATATGGGTCTGAAGACTCGCACAATAGCATGTCGACTCTTACTTTGCCGACTTTAAACTCTTCGGTTATCGATTTGAACGGGAGTACCAGCATAGCCTGCTTACAATACAGAGCCACGTCAGTCAGACAAGGCGGTTCACCAATCCACTTTCTTAAGGATGTGTTGATCTTTTTCTCCATCGTTTCCACTGCAGTCATCGTCACTTCGTAGACTAACAGCGACCAGAGGAGCATTGGAATCAACATGAATTGGAGACACCAAACCTTGAACTTTCGAATCAGCCTGCTACGCTCGATTGCGAACAGGCCTGTAGCTAGTGACTCGTGTATTCGCCGGACCTCCGCTCTATCAGATAACTTCGAATCGTAAACGCGACCAAGGCTCTTCACCGGTTCCTCCAGAACCGTGGGGATCTTATTCCTTGCCACCGTAAAACTGGTTGCCGACACCTTGCCTCAAAGGATTGACAGACTCTTCGACTTCTGCGGTTTGAACTGCATACCGCTCCATTGGACCACCGCGTCCAAACTTTTCAGGATCGTGCGGGCAGACTCCTCGCTGCCCGTGATTATAGTCGTGTCTTCCATAAATGCGCGTAGGGCGGCATCCAGTGATCCCCTATTTTAAGGCCCTGTCCGTAGCTGGCCGCCCCGTCCAACATGATATGCATGGCCATGACGAACAGTATGGGTGAGATCGTACAGCCCATAGCTATCCCAACTTGTAGCTCAGTCCACCTCGTAATAAACGTCGAGGTAGAAAAGCGCAAAGCGAACTTGGAGAAATATTGCTCGATCACTTCGTTGATCTGTGTCGTTACGTGAAACATACGAGGGCCAATTGTTAGCTGATTTGATATGCAAGGTACTTCTGGGGCGTGGCTTAGATCTTCTCCAGTAGAACCTAGATAGGGAAGGAGTTTAACCTTGCAGACGGATAGATAGGTTATAGTACAAGCCTCTGGACTTTCCGTAACATCGCAGCCGGCTGGCAACAAACACAGATCGATGTAGAGGCAATTCTTACGGGTTGATTCTGGTTTGGCGATTGATGGAATGTTCCCAGGTAAGCTTGTACAATTATTTTCAACCTTTATACATAGGTTAGGGAGTTAGCTAAAGACTATTCTACCTTTTCCTAATTTGTCTACACATTATGCTTGAAATATTTCTTTGTGAGTATTCAGTATCTCCGTTAGGGAACTGCTAAACTATTCCTATTTCTTGAATGCTTGTGCCAAATGTTTTTCAGTGTATGTTTTCATGTTTATAAAATAAGACTTGTAAAATAAATTATAATGAAATTATAATGTTTCAACCATCAACCAAAATATGAGTTTGGACTGGGGGAAATGATGCCCACATATGTGCAGGGATGCTGTTACGTTTTGTGTGCCTACCATGTGCTCACTTAATGTGTTCACATAAACAGGGGATTTATAACCCCAGATGAAGAATGATGGGTGTACAGTATTCACTGTCACTGTGAGATAATATTTAGGGCAGCATGCAAGTTTTAAATGTTGTGCGTGTTTAGCACATAACCTGCGCCACATGTTTACGTCAAATCAATGTCGGCCAGTTGGAAATCTGAGTGATGACGGACAACAGACTTAGAAAATCAACTATCATGACAGAACATGAGAGGGGTCGCAGGATATGTGACGTCCATGTAAGACAAAAGACCTTCAGACTAGACTGGAGAGAATGTGGAAAATGAGGAGGAGTGATGCAATTTATTATATTATTATATATTGTTTTAATTGATTCATGTATTCTTAGTGTAAGTCAAGATACTACACGAATGTGTTTGTTTCCATGATTACAGCTGCCATGTGACGATCAGTCCATTCACAAGACTACATTGTGTTAGAACTCGGCCAGCTGGGAACGAGGTTGAAACCGAGGTGGAGAACCAGGAGAACTGGGAGGGAAAGGTGGAAGAACTTGACAGTACCCACGGCTGCCAGAGGTTCTAAAGTTACGTACCATCATGTTTTAATTGGTGTAAACTTATCACCACCATTATCACTTCACTCTAAACTTAGGTGCTCAGTTATCTAGCTGAAGCCTGTCATTACCACCATACCATCACTGTCTATAAAATAATGATGACTAATGTCATCCACTGATTGCTAGGTTAATAAATTAAATATATGGTCTTATCCTGCATCAATTTTTGTAATTCCAAATATGTCTGTTCGTACATGTTTAATTAAACTGGCGATAGATGAATTACATTTGATGGGTGCTCAAATAATAATTGTTTACCGGGAGAAGGTGGGACGGAGATATCATTTGCCTGTCTAATAATTCATTCAATATAATGATAGACATCTAAAACCCCTTTCCTTCTCTTGTGGGTACCAAGTGCAGCTAATGTTAAAGTAATTAACCAGCCAATATGGCTGTTTTCTTGGATATCCAGGACTTTTTCTGAGAGCATCATAGCTCGGATATTAGTCTAGTTAATCTGGTGGAGGGGATGTGTTGATAGGAAAATCCCCACTCAACATATAAAACATTAAATCCACGGCCGTTACGTCATAGTAGCCTACAAATTATAGACCAATCGGCACTTTGGGGGTAATGTGATCAGCATTTTACTTCCCTAGACTCAACTTTCTGCCGACTCAAGGCTTGGTCGACATGGTGTCAAGTTTATGTCTTAAATAATATCCTTAACGTCGGGTAACGCCAGAAAAGAAACCACGACTTTCTAATCCACAGGCAAACAAGCGTCTAGCATCACTACCGCGGCTTCATGACCAATCAGTGGGTGATGTGGTATGTGGTCAACGCTGTGCCTGCCGTCTTTACTTCCAATACAAGTGAGTGAGAGAGAGAGAGAGAGAGAGAGAGAGAGAGAGAGAGAGAGAGAGACAGGGAGAGAGAGACAGAGACAGAGAGAGAGAGACACAGAGAGAGAGAGACAGAGAGAGAGAGAGAGAGAGAGAGAGAGAGAGATGGTAAGACATAGACACATGCTGAGTCACATTGAATAGTTGTAGAATAATTTTCAGACAGAGAAATATTTATGCACAGTAATGTCTAAACAAAGAGGTCTGTTGAGAGAAAATAAACTTTAGACAGAAGAGCTGTCTGGACAAAAATATTGACATAGAGAAACGTTGAAATATAGATATGATGTGGCTTGGTAATACTGAGATGTGTAGTACGGAGATATTTAGACATGTTGAGACGGAGACAGATGTTGAGACAGAGGGAAATGTTGAGACAGATGGAAATGTTGAGAAACGGAGAAACAGAAGATAGAGGGACAATTTGAGAAAGAGAACAATGATGAGGCAACTAGGTAGAGTAATTTTTAGACAGAGAAATTGTTAAGCACAGTAATGCTTAGACAGAGAAATCTGTTAAGACGAACAAAAGTTTTTGACCCAAAGAGATGTCGCTACACAAATAGTGAAACATAAAAGTTGAAAGAAAGAAATTGTGAAGCTGTATAATGTTTGAGACAATGGGGAATATTGAGTGAAAAAGTAATATTGAGACAGCGGGACCGAGGAAAATGTTGAGAGAGAGAGAGGTATATTAAGTAAGAGAGACATGTTGAGATATAGAGACATTTTACATATTGAACATGTTGAGACGTAGGGAAACTTTGGGCAAGTGAGAAATGTTGAGACAGAGCGGATACAGAGTTAGAGAGAAATGTTTAGATATAAAGACAATTTGACATATTGAACATGTCTGAGACGTAGGAGGGAAACTGTTGGATAGCAGTGAGAAATGTTGAGTCACAGAGCATGATACAGAAGTTAGAACCATAGAGAAATGTTTAGATATATAGACGGTTAGACAATTTTTGAGACATAAAGAAATGTAGAGATAGAGGAACATTCTGAGACAGAGAAACATATTTAGACAGAGGGAAATTTTGAGTAAGAGATATGTTGAGATAGCAGAGAGAAATGTTGGGTCAGAGAGACATGAGACAGAAGGAAATATTGAACCAGAGAGAAATGTAGAGACATATAGACGGTTAGACAGTTATAAATTTTGACACATACTAACATAGTATGTTGAAACAGAGAGAAATGTGGGGACATTTAGACGGTGAGACAGATAAACATTTTGAAACATACTAACACAGAATGTTGAAACAGAGAGAAATGTGGAGACATTTAGACAGTGAGACAGATATACATTTTGACACATACTAACACAGAATGTTGAAACAGAGAGAAATGTGGAGACATTTTGACGGTGAGACAGTCATACATAATGACACATATTAACACATAATGTTAAGACGGAGAGAACAGTTGATGTATAGAGAAATGATAAAGCATGTTGGACCAGAGAGAAACTGAGACAGCAAGAATTGTTGAGACAGAGAGAAATGTTGAGCCAAAAAGAAATGTTGAATCAGAGAAAAAGATGGATATTTTGAGAAATGTTGTGAAAGAGGGACATTTTGAGAAATGTTGTGAAAGAGGGACATTTTGAGAAATGTTGTGAAAGAGGGACAGTTTGAGAAATGTTGAGATAGAGGGACATTTTGAGCCAGAGAGAAATGTTGAGGTAGAGGGACATTTTGTGGCAGCAAGAAATATTGAGCCAAAGATACATGTTGAATCAGATAAATATGTAAATTCTTGCTGTGTTTTTATATGTATGTGTGGATGTGTGTGTGAGTGTGTGTGTGTATGTGTGTGTGTGTGTACATGTGTACTGTGTGTGTAAAATGGGGAGGGGGGAGGGTGATGCTACGCTTTATTATGGTGCGACTCCCGTGCCTATGTTTGAAAGCCACAAGAACGGAAATGTTCTAAAAAAGAAGGGCGCAGTAATGAAGCCCGGTTATGTCAAATATTGGATTTAAACTCCCCGTGATTTACTGTCAGTTTGAGATCACGGCTCAAACAAATGACAGCAGCTAGATTTGTTAATCTTTAAGAAAACTTTCGCAAATATTTTTTACGGTCACTTCTGTCGTACGTTAAGTGTAGTTGAAAATAAGTACGTGGTATAGAATCAGCATCCACTGCTAGAAGTTCCGGGTTCAATCCCCGGTAAGGGCTGGCATTTTTTTTAAAAAGTGGACTTGGACTTCTAGTAATTGCCCCTGGTCTCATGGTAGTGAAATCGGACGCCCATGTGCATTGTTGTGCACGTAAAAAAATCCCTTGACAAGTTACAAATCGAAAAGAGTAGCATAACAGCACTGCCGGGACAACATTTGGAGTTAAAAATCTACCCAAAGTATTTCAGGATCCTCGCCGGTGCTACAGAGCTGGTGCACTGTGCTGAGCTTCTTTGGACTCAGACTGGAGTTAGAAGAATAACGGAGCACTTATGGGTTACTACCCATGTGTCATGATGTTGATCCTTTGTTTAAACTTCAAACTTCAGCTGGTCACATATCAGTTAATCAATCACTTAGTAAGGTGCCGTCTCCGCAATGACAGTTGAAGCATCAGCGCAGTCTGATTCTCCCCCTGTTTGTACATCTTGTTATAGGGCAAACGTGTTAGCCTGGAGACACTTCAAAACACAAAAGTGAGAGACAATAAACCATACACAATTTTCGATGCGGTCAACATATTCCGCACGAAAGAAAGAAGGAGGAAGAAGAACAAGACGAAGAAAGAAAGAAAGAAAGAAAGAAATGAAAGAAAGAAAGAAAGAAAGAAAGAAAGAAAGAAAGAAAGAAAGAAAGAAAGAAAGAAAGAAAGAAAGAAAGAAAGAAAGAAAGAAAGAAAGAAAGAAAGAAAGAAAGAAAAAAGAACGAAAGAAAGAAAGAAAGAAAGAAAGAAAGAAAGAAAAAGGGAAGATGGAACCAAAGAGAGAAAGAAAGAAAGAAGGAAAGAAAAAAGCAAGAAGAAAAAGGAAGAAAGCAAGAGAAAAGAAAGAAGAAAGAAAGAAAGAAAGAAAGAAAGAAAGGAAAGAAAGAAAAAAAAAGAAAGAAAGAAAGAAAAGAAAGAAAGAAAGAAAGAAAGAAAGAAAGAAAGAAAGAAAGAAAGAAGAAAGAAAGAAAGAAAGAAAGAAAGAAAAAAAGAAAGAAAAAAAAAAAGAAAGAAAAAGAAAGAAAGAAAGAAAGAAAGAAGAAAAGAAAGAAAGAAAGAAAGAGAAAGAAAGAAAGAAAGAAAGAAAGAAAGAAAGAAAGAAAAGAAAGAAAGAAAGAAAGAAAGAAAGAAGAAAAAAGAAAGAAAGAAAGAAAGAAAGAAAGAAAGAAAGAAAGAAAGAAAGAAAGAAAGAAAGAAAGAAAGAAAGAAAGAAAGAAAGAAAGAAAGAAAGAAAGAAAGAAAGAAAGAAAGAAAGAAAGAAAGAAAGAAAGAAAGAAAGAAAGAAAGAAAGAAAGAAAGAAAGAAAGAAAGGTTACTCATGTATCGCCGACTGTCTCTTGTTCTCTTACCATGAACTAGTTTTTTTTTTTTATTATGGTTTCTATACAACATTTTTATGTCTTTTAAAGTTGACGAAATCTGCTATTAATTTTTTTTTTTTTTAAAGATTTCCTTAAGAAACTTACCTTTCATTCCTTCTTTAAAACCTTTGTATATCTGTCTGTTTCCATGAACCACGACGTATTTTTTTTTCTTTTTTTTTATATATATCTAATTCTCGAAAGATTGAATATGGTTTTCTGATTGCTTGTTCATTTTTTAGGTAGAACACATACTACTAACATATATATGTTCATATATACATACACACAGAACATACACAAATTGACATAGACACACAAACACGAGCGTAGTCATTGTCGATCATACTCGCACATAATTCAATTACTATCTCTACATTTTTCTATTTCTGTCTAGGTCTCCGTCTGCTCTCTCTCTCTCTCTCTCTCTCTCTCTCTCTCTCTCTCTCTCTCTCTCTCTCTCTCTCTCTCTCTCTCTCTCTCTTTCTTTCTCCTTCTGTGTGTCTGTCTCCATCCATCACTCTGTGCACGTCTTTCCTTCATTCTCTAGATCTCCCCTTGTCTACCTTGTTATGTCTAAGTTTCGCATTTTCTCTTTCGCTCTGTGTTTCTGCATCTGTATTTCCTTTCTCTTTGTATTTTTAATTTTCTGAGCACTTTCTCTCTGATACTCTTTGTCACTCTCTCCCCTTTTCGGTCTAGATCTCTCCTTGTACTGTTTTTGTCTCTCCCTCTGATTCCCTCCCTGTGTATTGGACGCATTCCTCCTTCGTTCCATCTCTTGTGTTCCTTTCCCCTGTATATTTCTGCTCTCTCTCTCTCTCTCTCTCTCTCTCTCTCTCTCTCTCTCTCTCTCTCTCTCTCTCTCTCTCTCTGTCTGTCTCTCGTTATCTCTTTCACTATTTCCGTTCATTCATTGTCTGTGCTTGTCTCTCTCTCTCCCTCTCTCTCTCTCTCTCTCTCTCTCTCTCTGCCTCTTTCTGAGTCAAATTCGAATCTCTTCCTTTATGTGCTCCCTCCTCTTCCGTTACGCCCCTTCTATTTCTCCCTGCCTCTCATGGTCTCTCTCATCTCTCTCATCCTCCTACCCCCCATCTCTCTTCCACACACCACCCTATCTCCATCTATCACCCTCTCTTTCTAACTCTGTAAAATATGTCATTCATTTACCGTTAATCCGACAGAGTTGTCTTGATGCATCGGCTCATTGTTGTGCCCGAGGTCATCATGGCCAAAAATGGCGATAACTGCGTTCTTGTCAGTATCATTCGTTGCCATGGTTACCATCATTTACACCTGGCAAGCCTGGAAGACAGAAACCACATAAATTGTGGGTTGCAAAACATGTGATCAGTGAGATTTCTAGTTAATTATGTGATTTATTTCAAAGCCGGTTCATTGCATTTGTTGTGGGAAATCGCAGACATCAACTGATTAGCGGGATCAGATGTAACCAAATGTCTGAAAATCAATGTTTGGTTTAGTTTATGCAGTTGATTTTCCTTCAGAGGTCTTTCAGTGCTGATACCCAAAATACACTGTTGGGAAGACCTTGGTGTTGTTGAAACGTTAATTTTTACAAAATTATATTTATTCACTTTCATAGGCTGAGTAGTTGATCCTGCGTTGAGCTGTTCATAGCTGCAGCAGCCACGTATCCTCATTTAGAGGCGATAGGTCCATTCCTGGGATAGCAACATTATCTTTGATTTTAATGCTATAATCATGTGTCCTCGAAATTTAATCGTTTAAGGGCCTTGGAAATAAATTGTAAAAGAAGAAGAAGAAGAAGAAGAGGAAGAAGAAGAAGAAGAAGTAAGTAAGAAGAAGAATAAAGAATAAGAGTAAGAGAATGAATAAAAAAAAAAAAAAAAAAAAGAAGCATGAAAGAATAAGAGAAGAAGAAGAAGAAGATGGAGAAGAAGAAAGAAAGAATAAGAAGAAGAAAATACAAGAGATAGAAGAAAAGAAGTGGAAGAAGAAGAAGGAGAAGAAGAGAAAGCGAAGAAGAGAATAAAAGAAGAAAACGAAGAAGAAAAGAGAAGATAGAAAGAAGACGAGGAAGAAGAAGAAATAAGAAGAGATAAGAAGAAGAAGACGAAGAAGAGAAGAAGAAAGAAGAAGAAGAAGAAGAAGAAGAAGAAGAAGAAGAGAAGAAGAAGAAGAAGAGAAAAGAAGAAAAGAAGAAGAAGAAGAAGAAGAAGAAGAAGAAAAGAAGAAGAAAAAAGAAGAAGAAGAAGAAGAGAAGAAGAAGAAGAAGAGAAGAAGAATAGAAGAGAGAAGTAAGAAGAAGAGAAGAAGAAGAAGAAGAAGAAGAAGAAGAAGAAAGAGAAAGAAGAGAAGAAGAAAGGAAGAAGAAGAGAAGAGAAGAAGAAGAAGAAAAGAAGAAGAAGAGAAGAGTTAGAAGAAGAAGAATGAAGAAGAGAAAAGAAGAAGAAGAAGAGAAGAAGAAAAAGAAGAAGAAGAAGAGAAGAAGAGAAGAAGAAGAAAAAGAAGAAGAAGAAGAAAGAAGAAGAAGAAGATAAGAGCGAAGAAGAAGAAGAAGAAGAAGAAGAAGAAGAAGAAGAAGAGAAGAAAGAAGAAGAGAAGAGAAGAAGAAGAAGAAGAAGAAAGAAGAAGAATGAAGAAGAATAAGAAGAAGAGCAGAAGAAGAGTTTAGAAGAAGAAGAAGAAGAAGAAGAAGAAGAAGAAGAAGAGAAGAAGAAGAAGAAGAAGTAAAGAAGAAAAGAAGAAGAAGGTAAGAAGTAAAAAAGAAGAAGAAAGAAGAAGTAAGAGGAGAGAGAGGGAGGAGGAAGAAGAAAAAGAAGAAGAAGAAGAAGAAGAAGAGAAGAAGAAGAAGCAGGAAGAACAAGAAGAAAGAAGAAATAGAATAAGAAGAAGAAGAAGAAGAAGAAAAGAGAAGAAGGAAGAAGAAGAAGAGAGAAAAAGGAGAAAAAGAAGTAAAAAGAAGAAGAAAAGATGAAGAAGAAGAAGGAAAAGAGAAGTAAAGCAATAAAAAAGAAGAGAAGAAGAGAAGAAAGAAGAAAGAAGAAGAAGAAGAAGAAGAGGAAGAAGAGAAAGAAGAAGAAGATAAGAAGTAGAAAGAAGAAGAAGAGAAGAAGAAAAGAAGAAGTTAAGAAGAAATAGAAGAAGAAGAAAAAGAGAAAGAAGAAGATAGAAGAAGAAGAAAGAAAATTAGAAAGAAATAGGGAAAGAAGAAAAGAAGAAGAGGAAGACGAGAAGAAGAAAAGGAAGAAGAAGAAAAGAGGGGAGAATAAGTAAGAGAGAGAAAGAGAAGAAGAAGAAAGAAGAAAAAAGTAGAGAGAAGAGAAAGAAGAAGAAGAATAAGAAGAAGAAGAAAAGAAGAAGAAGAATAAGAAGAAAGATTAGAAGAGAAGAAGAAAAAAGAAGAGGTAAGAAGAAGAAGAAGAAAGTAGAGAAGAAGAAAGAAGAAGAAAAAGAAGAAGAAGAAGAAGAAGAAGAAGAAGAAGAAGAAAAGAGAAGAAGAAGAAGACGAAAAAAGTAGTAGAAGTAAGTAAGAAGAAGAAGAAAAAACAACAAGGGAAAAGAAGAAGACAAAAGAAGAAGAAGGTAGAATGAAGAGAAGAAGAAGAAGTAGAAGAAGAAGAAGAGAAGCAAGAAGAGAGTAATGAAAGAAGAAGAGAAGAAGAAAAAAGAAGAAGTAAGATAGATAGTAAGAAGAGAGAAAAGACAAATAAGAAGAAGAAGAAGAATAAGAGAAGAATAAGAATAATAAGAAG
This sequence comes from Candidula unifasciata, assembly GCA_905116865.2. Lineage (NCBI taxonomy): Eukaryota > Metazoa > Mollusca > Gastropoda > Stylommatophora > Geomitridae > Candidula > Candidula unifasciata. The sequence goes on along the minus strand of CAJHNH020001355.1, from coordinate 119,530 downwards.
CAGAAGAAGAAAAAGAAGAAGAAGGAAGAAGAAGATTAAGAAAGAAGAAGAAAGAGAGAAGAAGAATAAGGAATAAGAAGAAGAAAAGAGAGAGAAGGTAGAAGAAGAAGAAAGAAAGAGAAGAAGAAAGAGAAGTAAAAAGTAAAAGAGAAAAAGAGAAAAGAGTTAAAGAAGAAGAAAAGAAGAAAAAAAGAAGCAGAAGGAAGAAAGCGGAAGAGAATAGAAGAGAAGAAGAAGAAGAAGAAGAGAAGAAGAAGAAGAATGAATAAGAAGAAAAGAATAAAGAATGAAGAATATGAAAAGAATAAGAAGAAAAGAAGAAGAAGATAGAAGAAAAAGAGAAGAAATAGAAGAGACAGTAAGAAGTAAGAAGAGAAGAAAAGAAGAATAAGAAGAAGAAGCGTTGCTCTTTGGGTTTAGCGTCGTTACGTTTTGAGTTTCTGAGGTTTATAACAAAGAATCATCGCGATGGCACCCGCGTGTAACCCATTAGTGCTCCCTTCTTCTGCTAACTAAAGTCGGAGTCCGAAGAAGCTCAGCAAAGTTCACAGGGTTTGTAGCACAGGAGAGAATCCTGAAATACTTTAGGTATATTTATAACTCTAAATAGTGCCCGGGCTGCGCCGTTATGCTACTCTTTTCGATTTCCAACTTTCAAAACACTTTTTACACGCGCGAAAATGCACACAGGCGTCTGATCTCACTACCCAGAGATTAGGGAGATTCACTAGAAGTCCAAGTCCACGTGAAAAAATTATAGCCGTTACCGGGAATTGAGGCGGACACCGAGCCTCGAGACCAGGCAGTCCCTGACTGTACGTTGAGAAATTCTAGTTCTTCGTCCACTTCCGGACTTAAGTAAGTTTCCTGAACCTGAGTTTCGGATGCACATTTTGGGGGAACAGGGGGGGGGGGGGGGAGATCCGGCCCACTTAAATGCAGACTGTTGGTTCCTTTACCCTTAGGCAGATGCAGTAAGACTTTGAAGGAAACACACATTTCTTGCTTTTTACTACATGCTGGTTGGGAGGGTAGGGATCTATTTCTGTCCCCCGGCAATGGGCCTATGAACCTGAAAGGAAAGGGCAGTGACATAATCTTCGAGTATGAACAGCCGAGGCTAAAGAATCCATCTTCTCGATATTAAACCTCAAACTTAAAAAGATGCATCCTGAATGGTCAATCAACAAGGCAGATCCATGGTGCACTGTTGGTCCTCTGGTGAGGTTGTAATTAGGGCACTAGTTGACAGCTACACCAGGTACTACCCCGTTTTCTGTATACCACCCAGTCACTTTGTCTAATGTCGCTTGTAGGTCCCGGGTTGTTTGTTCCCTCTCTTCCCCCTGCCAGTATGTATATCATATGCAAAAGTCAGTATCCTTTCAACCCCTGGTGCTTCTAGGCTCGCAATCTTGCTCGTATACATGTTAAATAGCACATGCGAGATGGCGCATTCTTGTGGCAGTCCTGGAGCTAAACTGCATAGTTCTGAGATCTATAAGCCCATTCGAAGAGCAAGCCGACGCGAATACAGGTCAGCAGCAACCCAATTCACCAACAAAAGACTGACCTTTCTCTTTCAGTGCGTCATCAAAATGTCACATCTTACTGTGTTATAAGCATTCTCGAAAACCAGTACTGACGACATAGTTTCCTGTCTGTTCTGGAACCATTCATAGACGTCAAAAGCAAAAGTGGCCGCATTTTGCCCAAGTGTCCTTTCCTAGCCTGTAGTTTCCCAGAACTCTTGGGAGAGAGAATCTTAACCCTTTACAAAAATTCTTGCATCTTCGAAGCGACTATCTTCTCCAAGACCTTCAGAGTCAGAGTAGCAACTCAAGCATAAGTATCGACTAACAGGTAGACAAGCACACGCATTTTATTGCATAATGCACCATCAATTCTTGAAACATAAAATTGCTAAAAAATTACGTCTGCACCTCTGACTTTTCGGCGCTGAAACCAGCCTTCTTCTGTGATCCAATCATTTACAATTTCGGATGTTGTTTTTTTTTTTAATTTTTTTTTTAATGATCTGTATGTAGTGTTCTAAATAGTCTTTCTCCACTCTTTCTCTTTCTTCTGCACTCGCTACATATATACGTTTTCCTTGCATTTGCTCTCTCTCTCTTACTCTCTCTCTCTCTCTCTCTTTCTCTCTCTCTCTCTCTCTCTCTCTCTCTCTCTCTCTCTCTCTCTCTCTCTCTCTCTCGCGCGCGCGCGCACGCTTTCTCTTCAACACTCTTTTTTAAGTCACATCCTCTCTGTAATTCTTTATTTTTCTGTAACACACACACACACACACACACTCGTTCTTTTGTTCGCTCTGTTTTCTTCCCAAGAGTTTTAGTTTTTTTAGCTCTCTATAATTGTCTCTGTCGAAAACACACACACACACACACACACACACACACACACATACACTCTGTATTTCGTTCTCTCTGGGTTTTTTCGTTCCTTGTTTTCTTTACACACAAACACACACACGCTGTCTCTCTCTCTCTCTCTCTCTCTCTCTCTCTCTCTCTCTCTATATATATATATATATATATATATATATATATATATATATATATATATATATATATTTAACATTTTCTTCACTCTCTTTATCTTGCTTTCACTCTTTTTTCTGTTGATCTATTTTTTAAGCCATTTCCTCATTATTTTACTCTCTTTGTCGCATTGCGCTGCTCGCTCTTTCCTTCTTTCACTGAATCTCACTTTTTTCATTTAGTCCTATGGCCATTTTTCTCTCAAATTCTATCTATCTTTCGTGCTGTCTGTCTATCGTTCTTTCTCTCCCCCCCCCCCCCCCTCTCTCTCCTTCACTCTCTCCCTTTGTCTCTCTCACACAAACACACAAATTCATTCATCACACACAAACGTACATTTTCATATTTCCGCACACTTTCACACATCTATACAAGTACTCCTATCCATTTACTCTAATACATACACCCACATAACCACACTCCTCAGATATCTCTTGAACTGGCAGCTAGCAACACAGCTTCCTCCAAAAACAACGCTAAACATTAGATCAACTGTTTACGTTTTCGAGCCAGTTTTTAGAGGAAAGAAACCGAGCGCTTGAAACTGTCAAACGAAGCTCTATTTTAGCAACCCCCCTGGGACTGTCAGCATAGATTGACACCCATCCAAATTATGGAAGGTTTCCTTTCAAAGCACCAGAGGTGGCCAGGAAAAAAAAAAACATCGCACCGACTAAAGGGAATAGCTGTAAGCGCTTTACTGGCAAGCTGTTCGAGTGCCTAGGTGTTTTCAGAAAATATAAGTTCTTCTTCGTCTTCTTTTCTCTATTCCTGGAATGCCCATTAGCGTCAGGACAAGGGGTTATCTCTATAACGGGCCCTTCTGTTTGTTTCTTATATAATACTTCTCAGTATCTCTGATATTTCTGCGGTCCGCTTCTGCGTTTCTAGTCTCTGGCTCTGTTAACAATGTGTGTAACATTGTTCTCTGTGATCGTCTGTTGCAGGGGGCAGGGACAAGGAGCTCTGGCTGATGCTCGAGGCTGAGAGGAAAGGCAAGACGAACGTTTAATCAGAATACCACTGGCACCATTAGTATTGAAACTCTGCAATAGCTGCTGAAGACGGGGACAGAGCGCTTATGGGAATGCCCTGAGTGCTGTGATGTCGGTTCTTGAATCAACTCAACTCAACTCGACTTTTGCTCATACAGACTGCAGTCTGAAGAAGGGGGGAGGGAGGGAGACTAGCATACATCAAGGACCATTTCTATGGCAATGGCGCATCGGGTATACGACACTAGACTCACATAGACCAATGGGCCTGTTACGAAGCTTGTGACATGACCAAACCATCTGATCTATTATCTACCGATAAACTTCAGGTTTGGTTCTGTGCCTACTTTTCTCCTTAAATCATCGTTCCGAAGTCGAGCTTTTAATATTTTTGTTCTTCTTCAGCATTCCGAGCCCTTAAGGTTCATTGCTGCAGATATCACCGGTGTTAAGACGCAATGCTTATTCCCTCATGGGATGCAATTTTTCGTTATTTTGAAGCCCCACCCTAGCTCTTGCCAGGGGCCGCTATATAGCCGGGCCATACATTTGGCCTAATGACTGAACGCGGTTTCCTGGACCTCTCTACGGGTGATCCTCATCCACATGGTGGCACTTTGTGTCATCGTATGTTTATCGCTTGTGTGACGTCCTAGAGAGGTAAAAATACTGCAACTACTACATAGCACCCGCCTCCATTCATCTCTCTGGTTCACTTTCTCTTTCCAGCTGGTGACACCAAGTGTTTGCAGATCTCTCTGGACATTATCTCTCCATCGTCTTCTTGGTCCGCCTCGTGGTCTACCACCATTCATCTCCATGGTTCTCGATTGTATTTCTTCTCTCAGCATGCTGGAGTAGTTGACATTTGCACCCAAGTACTTGTATGTTTTCGATCGTTTGTTTTTCGTGTAATCGACGTGTATGTGTCCAGAGTTTATATATTTTCCCTGTCTTGTTATTATCATGTATTCTGTTTTATCTTGACTGGTAAATTTATGTTACACATAGCCCTTCATTTTACACATAGCATTGTAGGTTAACATTTCATTTCTGTCGTGACTATTTTCAAGAAGACAGTGTCCATTTTTACTTTGACAGCACAACCTTGTTAAGACTATTGTATCCAACAGTTTTCTTTTAAGTTTATATTCACGTGCTTGAATTTCAGCATTGGTATTATTTGTCCTTTAGCTTGTTTGGCATTACTGCAATAATATGCTTTATTTCTGTATTTATTTATTGTCCTGCTTTATGGGGAAATGGGCGTTACCAATTAAATTCTGACTGGCATAGAAGGAAATCAAGAATTCATGAAATATTCTAGGTAGGCAAGGCGGCTGGCGCCACATTCCCCACATCAAAGATCAAGGGCCTAGGAATATACTGATGTTGGCACCAAGAGCTCAGTGTACGCCATGACCTGGGAACAGGGGCCTTTAACTTGTTATCAGGACTTTTTTCTTACACGAACAAGTGCTGATACTTACCACAACGTGTATACAAAGGTGCTGGTACGTGAAGATACTCACCGCAAAAATGTTTTTTTTTTAACAGGTGCCGGTACTCACCACAAAAGTGTATAAAACTGGTGCCAGTACCTATCACAAAAGTGTACAAAACAGGTGCCGGTACTGACCACAAAAGTGTATAAAACTGGTGCCGGTACTCACCACACTGTGTATAAAACAGGTGCCGGTACTCACCACAAAAGTGTATAAAACAGGTGACGGTACTGACCACAAAAGTGTATAAAACTGGTGCCGGTACTCACCACAAAAGTGTATAAAACAGGTGCCGGTACTGACCACAAAAGTGTATAAAACCGGTGCCGGTACCCACCACAAAAGTGTATAAAACAGGTGCCGCTACCTACCGCAAAAGTGTATAAAACAGGTGCCGGTACCCGCCGCAAAAGTGTATAAAACAGGTGCCGCTACCCACCGCAAAAGTGTATAAAACAGGTGCCGGTATTCACCACAGTGTGTCTAAAACAGGTGCCGGTACTCACCACACTGTGTATAAAACAGGTGCTGGTACTCACCACACTGTGTATAAAACAGGTGCCGGTACTCACCACACTGTGTATAAAACAGGTGCCGGTACTCACCATAAAGTGTATAAAACAGGTGCTGGTACTCACCATAGTGTTACAAAAAGGTGCCGGTACGTGACGATACTCACAATAAAGTGTATTAAAAAGTTGCCGGTACTCACCGTAAAGTATACAAAATTGATGATGGTACTTACATAAAGTGTTACAAAAAAGGTGCCGCTACATGCCGATACTCACCGACAAGTGTATACAAATGTGCCGTTACTCACCATTGAATATTTGGAAAAAAAAAAAGGAGCCTGAACTCACTAAAAAGGGCACATTACCATAGTCCTGACCCAAAAAAAAAAAAAAAAAAAATTGCTTACAATCAATTACGTTGCTAGACGAGAAAAGCCCTGCCTACGGTATACTTTAGGACGCGACTGCAATATTGGCATGCATGTGTGCAATGTTTACCTCTCCCTTTAGACCAGTCACCCAACCTCCTTTGCGTCGTGGCCACATCTTATTTTGGCCACAGCGCTCACGGCCCACGTATTTAACGGTCAATCAACACGCAATGCTCGTGTATATTTTGCAATGGTAATGAGTCTCTCAACAGCCATCGTCTCGCTCAAAGATCTTTTTCACACCTTTCGTGCATCAGATATGTATACAGTGTTAGACCTAATAAACTAATATATGCGAACTGATTTGCAATTATAGAAAGAAGTAGACAGATAAGATTACACATTAGATAATATACCAATCGAACGCTTTTGTTATCATGCCGGGATATCTAACCTGTTACTTCCAAGTGGCGAAGACGAAAGCACCTCGCTGTAGAAACAGGTGTACTAACCAGCTTATCATCATGTATCGTCCCTTGCAGAACGTCGCTATCATCACAGTCTGCCTAAAAGAAACTAGGTCTCTCGCCAGTTCTCCCGCCTCATGTACTTTCATACTCCTGTGCCCATCTTCGTGTCGCTCGGCCCCTGCCCTTCCTTCCTGGTACCATGCCTTCTGCTATTATTTTTTTCCTGTCCGCCGTGGCGCTTGATATGGACAAAATATTTCAGCTTCCGAGAATAGATGCTATTTATTAGCCAATCTTTCTTGTTGTTCAGATCTTTCAAGATGTCCGTATTTCCCCTCTTCTTTGTAGAAGATACTCTGAGAATCTGTCTATAGCATTTTAGCTCAAAAGCCCCTATTCTCTTTCTTAAGGACTGAAAGAGAGCACACGACTCACCTCCGCATGGAGCCACAGGGAAGATGCATGCTCTCAAATTTATAATTTTCATCTCCTTGCTGGTGCTTAACCATTGACTAACCCGCAGAGACACTTAAAAACACCTATTTAAAAAAATGCATCATTGCGAACAAGGTAAATCAAACAGCTTGAATCCACAGTTATGGAATGCGGACATAATGCCTTTCACGCTGTTAAACCAAGCATAGGTCGAATAACAAATAGAAACACCTGACGGTAATGCACTGTCTAGCAAATAACAATCATATAGAGATCAGAACTGATTGGTAGGTTCCAGTATGACGAATGCAATGCTTAAAAATAAACAAGATGGTGTAGCTGTGAGAAGGTAAATATAAGTGTTAGACGTGTGTGTTTATAGATGGTACATTCGATGCCTGATGTCCATATTGCAAAGGCTGTCTTTCAAAAACAAAACATGGGATCCGCTTAAGGCTAGGTTGATTACCTGGGACCCACTTAGAGTTAGGTCCATTATCTGGGACCCATTTTATGTAGTGTCTATTCGGGTGCCAAGGTCAAATTTAAAGAATCTATTTGATGCTGTTTTGAACTCTTTTTCCTTCGGGTCAGCATGCCTGCGTCTAGCCTCAAGCCATCCGCCTTTTTTTTCTGTCTCGTTTTCTATAACCAGCCTCTACACCCCAAAGTATAAGAGGAGCGACTCAGTACAGTTACTATAACCAATTTTGTCCTATGGAATGACTTCATTAAAGGGAAAGTAAAAAGAGAAATATCTTGATAATGAGTGCTGCGCACTTTATAGCACAAAGAAGAATGACCACAATGGGAGTAGAAGTTAGCAGACAATCAACAGCCAGGCACTAAAATGGGGAAAGAATTGCGTCCAGGGGAATCAGGATGCGAAACATTTCGAGAAATGCCAAAGGCCTCTATCTACTGATTTCATAATAATTACACAGAAATAGAAGCGCCATCGCGGATTAGAAAAAAGAAATCACAGAAGGAAGGGTACCAGGAAGAAGAGGCAGGCTCCGACTAACACGAAGATGGGCACATAATAAAAGTGACGGCTTGATTACGAAAGTACACAAGACGGGAGAGCTGGTGGGGACCGCGTTTCTTTTATACAGAACGTGATGAGAGCGACGTTCTGCATAAGTCCTGCTACATGATGATGATCATAGAATGCAATGAACGTATCGACTCCAAGCTTAATGATGACAACGATGATGATGATGGAGTTGATGATGATGATGACTGTGGTGGTGGTATCGATGATGATGATCATACAGATTATTATCATTATGTTTCTTCATGCTATAAACTAGGAAGCAGATCGGCCATGTGATGGGAAGAGAGGCATTTGAAAGCGCGGTGACGACTGCAGCGATCAGATGCAGAAGAGGCAAAGAAGACCAAGAAAAACCATACTCAACGGTCTGTAGCAATGTCATGGTGGAAATAATAAGTTGAATTTAATTAGAATAACAAGGATCGAGATCTGTGAAGAGACAAGGACGCCTACGTCGCCTGGCCGGGCAGATGATGCAGATGATGATGCTTATGTTGATGATATGATGCTAAACTGTCCACCACCCTTATCTATACCGCGTTCTGCTTCTCTTGCCCTCAAGCGTCTTTTGCCGTTTAGCTTCTCCTGTCACAACTATCTCAGAACTGTTGTGTTTCATGATGTATGAACAATAACAAAAAACAAACAAACAAATACAGACTGCCCTTGTTTTTCTGATCCATGTAATCAGTTCTCCTCGCTAGTTAATTTCATTGAAGACATCTTTATTAGGGTTTTATCTTTCCGCGGTGTACAGGTTCTACCTCAAAAAAAAAAAAAAAAAACCACATCTCCGCAGCTTCCACGTTAATGGAACACAAAATGCTTCACTTTTTATTGACTACGAGAAAACACTATTGGCTACATACCGTTCCACAAATCTCAGTGTTTCATTTTCAATACTACGGAACAGCAAACCTAATAATAATAATAATAAAATTAATAAAAATTTTAATATGAAGAAACTAGAAGAAGAAGAAGAAGAAGAAGAAGAAGAAGAAGAAGAAGAAGAAGAAGAAGAAGAAGAAGAAGAAGAAGAAGAAGAAGAAGAAGAAGAAGAAGAAGAAGAAGAAGAAGAAGAAGAAGAAGAAGAAGAAGAAGAAGAAGAAGAAGAAGAACAACAACAACAACAACAACAACAACAACAACAACAACAACAACAACAACAACAACAACAAAAAGAAGAAGAAGAAGAAGAAGAAGAAGAAAAGAAGAAGAAGAGTTATAAATGTCTTTCGCCTAGTGGGTTTACCAAGTTTGGGTGATGAACGACAGGACGTAGTAAGCCTTATGATGCAGGGCCCCCTTGCTAGGACGGTGGCCCCAATTAGTGCACATTATGATTTAATAATATATAATAAAACTAATTATTGTAAAAATAATAATTGAAATGTGGACGCATCTGATATAAAAATTAATCTTAGACGAATTATATCTTTTCAAAGCAAGATCATATAGAAAAGTGCATCAAAATCATAACAGAAGTAATAGTTGTTATCAAAATGGCTAGCTGACGTCAATGCAATAAAAGAAAAGGGGAACATGATGCGATGTTGTTATGTATTAATATAATTGATGAGTGGCAAGATGACGTTAGGAAATCTGGGTATGAATTATGTTTACATCTGAGTTGTGGGCTCTGTGGGTGTTAACCTGGCCAGTAAATGCAATCTTTGGGGGTTTTTCAAGCTGTTCGAATGTCCCTTCTGTTTGTTATCATTAAATCTGATTGTTCTTGTTCTTCTTGTTCTTTTTGTTCAACTTCGTCATCATTATTATCTTCTTCTTCTTCTTCTTTTTCTTCTTCTTCTTCTTCTTCTTCTTTTTCTTCTTCTTCTTCTTCTTCTTCTTCTTCTTCTTCTTCTTCTTCTTCTTCTTCTTCTTCTTCTTCTTCTTCTTCTTCTTCTTCTTCTTCTTCTTCTTCTTCTTCTTCTTCTTCTTCTTCTTCTTCTTCTTCTTCTTCTTCTTCTTCTGCAACGTCTGTTTTTTCTTCTTATTATCGTCTTCTAAAAAGAAGAAGAAAGAAGAAAGAAGAAGAAGAACAACAACAATGAAGATAAGAATGGGGGCAATGATAAAGAGAGGGATGTAGAGAAATATATAAATTAAAAAATCATAAAGAGTTATGAAATATAAAGGGATGATAAGCATATGTTAAAATAAACAAATCCTTCAAACACAAACGGGATATACGAGACTGTTAGTTGAATATATAAGATGTCATTACATTTCAATGTCGTCCAAGCGCAAGGCATTTTGTCCTTATGTGTCGCCTGGAGTACAGCATGTTATTTCTGCTTAAGTGTCTTCACAATGGCGGTCAAGAGTGAATCAGGCAGATCCCCAGACACTCCATTTTTTCTGCAATATCGACACTTTCGTGGAATGACAATTTATGTTGTGGCAACGTCATATGTCTTCTGTCGATGTGTCCTATGTGTCCAGTCGTGCCGTTCTTGTTATTCCTGGGTACCATCTTCTTTACCTCTCTTTTCTATCCATAGTTTGCTTCTCGACGTTTACTACATATTTTTTTCCCTGCTTTTTTATTGGCTTTATAGCTTAGAGTTTGGTTGCAAGTGTCACGATTTCTCAAACCTGGAGTGTTTGCACTCAAAATCCTCTGCGATGTGTTAATTTTAATTGTATTTCTTCACAAAAACCGTTCTCGTGGTTTGTGGAAGATGGTATGAGAGTCCCACCGCGGTAGAGTTTACGACCTTGTCAGGTAATATCCACACGGACAGTAATGGGTACACTTTGTGGAGACTACGCATATTTATTTTTCATGCACCAAGTAAAACACAATCCTTAAGCAAACTGCCTAAAATATGTGGTGTTATCATCATCATCATCATCATCATCATCATCAACATTATCATCATCATCATTATCATCAAAATCATCATCGTCGTATTCATCGTCATTATGATCTTCTTGTCATCGTCATCATCGTCGTCATCATAATCATTATAATCATCGTCATCATCAACATCATCATCAGTATCATCATCATCATCGTCATTATCATTATCATCATCGTCGTCATCATCATCGTCATCGTCATTATCATTATCATCATCGTCGTCATCATCATCACAATCATCAACAGTAATACGGGAAAAAACATCATAAGCATCTGCATTATTAGAAAAGTCTTCATCATTGCCTTTTTTATCATTGGCATAACAGTATCGTACAGTATACTTCAAGACCTAAGTAACACAGAGAACGATGTATAATTAATATGTATCTCATGGCCAGGAGTATGTGAAAGACTGAAGCTCCATTCGCTGTCCAATTTAGAATCCTTCTATCTTCCGCTCTGCCTTTATCTGTTCATTCTATCTTTCTACTTCTTCCCCAGTAAAGTCCGCATCATATGAGTCAGTACTTCTCAGTTAAGTCACTATTATATCAGCGAGTACTTCTCAGTTAGGTCGCCATCTTATCAGCCAGAACTTCTCAATTCAGTCGCCATATCAGCCAGCACTTATCAGTTAAGTCGCCATATCAGCCAGTACTTCTCAGTTAAGTCGCCATCATATTAGCCGTTACTTCTTAGTTAAGTCGCCATCATATTAGCTGTTACTTCTCAGTTAAGTCGCCATCATATTAGCCAGTACTCCTCAGTTAAGTCGCCATCATATTAGCCGTTACTCTTCAGTTAAGTCGCCATCATATTAGCCAGTACTCCTCAGTTAAGTCGCCATCATATTAGCCAGTACTTCTTAGTTAAGTCGCCATCATATTAGCCAGTACGCCTCAGTTAAGTCGCCATCATATCAGCCAGTACTTCTCAGTTGAGTCGCCATCATATTAGCCGTTACTTCTCAGTTAAGTCGCCATCATATTAGCCGTTACTCCTCAGTTAAGTCACCATCATATCAGCCAGTACTTGTCAGTTAAGTCTCTAGCATATAAACAAAGGACTCAATATCCAAACTAATTTGGTTTTTGTTTTGTTTTTTGTTTCACGAGAAACGTCTCTTGCCGTTCCAACTTTGTCTGGCTAGTTTCTTGTTTGTTATTGTTGTTGGTCTTTGGCGTGTCAGTGATTCAATTTGCCAGACACGTGGAACATTCTCAGAGATACTTCACCTAAGGGATTTTATCTATTCTTGTTCGCATTTGTGGTGTTGTATATTCATGAACCGTGCTGATGAAGGCTCTCTAGCCGCAACCTTCACTTTCCATTTGTACTTGCGATAATGTGCAGCTGACTGGTTCTAATTGTTGTTTCAATGGGTGCGAATCATAACATATCCATTAGTTTATTTTATGCATGATTTAGAGGTTCATCATGGTGCCGAGGTTATAAGTCATATATGACTTGCAGTCAATATTTTTTTAAAATTATATTCTATTTTGTGTCGGCGTCTGTGGTTTAGACGTTGCTAACGCGCTTGGTAATGCCGAGGGTGCCGGGTTCAAACCTAGCTGCAGGCTATTTGGAAGCAGAAAGTCTTGCGATGGATTTTACAGTGTTACAGAGAGCTGTCCTTCAATAAGCAAAGGTAAACTTTTACACGTAAACATTTGCCGTGAAAAACCACAGTAATCATGAAAATGTTGGGGTTGGTTCTGAAAAGTTCTGTGAAAGATACACAACTAACTTCAATTCTGTGTTTCAATATCATCGACGCCTTCTTAGTTTCTTTAGTCCATGCATTTTACATCTACGTGCCTGTCTGCTAATGATTCTCTTCAGGGTGTGCCAAAAAATATCGATGTCTTTTTTGTCTTGACACGGTAGTGCTACAGCATGTCTTGTTCTTCTTTTTTTCTTTTTTGAATTTACTACACCTAATAATTGCCAATTACTTTAGGTGTATTGTTAGTTAATAATACATTTAACTGTTATTCCCTGTTTTTAGTAGTTCTCTAGCTGTCAGTCGCCTGTATTAGAATTGAGATAACTTTGGAACGGAAAAAAAATAACAAAATGCTATGCATTTAATAGGCCACAAAATAATTGTTGTTGTACAACTGTTTAATTTCTGGGTAAATTACAGACAAGACTACTCTAGTTGCTTTCTGACAGTAGTTCGAGAGTTGTCATCGTAATCAACATCCTTATCATTGTCCGCATCATTTCCCCTGCCAGTAATTCTTAGGCAGTTATATTTCACCATCTCACTTATCTCCAGAATCACGAATCGGGTCAGTGTTCTTGCCTCGCGCCATGCGTATGGCTCAACCCCCCGGGTATTCATCTCTTTCTGGTAATCTGGTAATCTTAGTTTCAGTTTCATAGCAAACGGGTCACCCCATAGTTGCTCCGCTTATGTGCCAACGAAAACCACACAATATGTTTATCACAGTTTATCTCTTTACTTGCCCTTGCTCTTCCTTCCACTCTGCATCTCTTTTTCTCTTGCTCTACCAACTGTCACCAGGTTCTAGAGTTCCTTCCTAGCATGTCTAAGAACACAGCCTGTGTATAATTTTATTAGAACTGTTGAGTCACACCATGGGAACGACTGGGCCTTACAACCTAATGTTTCAAAATAAAATATTTCATCCGCAAATCCACTATTGCAAACCTTAGCTGTGAAGACGTCACATTTACAAAAATTTGTTCAATATATTCCAATTGTTATGTACGCAACCTCTGTTGCATTTAATCTTTGTTCACCACTGTATCTCGACATGTCTGTTTATTTTGTCTGTTGCCAGGTTTCGCACACGTTCTGTTTCCCCACTCTTCTTTGTTGCTACAGATAGTCTGTTGACATATCATGCCAACGTTTGTGTCTGGTTTGGCTACTATTGATGCAAAATGGCAATCAGTTCGATATTCATGACGGCCTGTTGTCACGGATATGCCAGTTTGTTTATCCATTTTGTAGCCAAAGCATTTATTGATATTTCCTGCATGTCTACCAGAAAGATATCAATATTTGATGAAGTTAACATCTCCACTGGGTTCCATTTCCAGCATCATGTTATTTTGTTTTTTTCTGTAAACCCAGCAAAACTTTTACGGTTTTCATTTTTCAAACAGAAACTGAAGAAACAGAAGGGATTATATATTAGCCTCAAATGGAAACACATTTTTTTTTCGGTGAATATATTCTAACGAAGTAAAGATCAAATATGTGATGTTACGATATAATCAGCACAACCAGCACAGATAAAATTCTTGAATTCCTGCAGAACAAAAAACAATGCATCATCGCTTTTAGTCCCCTAAGTAACCACCTATGCTCCACCAGATGGACGATCAGAGTGAAAAGCTTTTCTTACAAAGACTCTTTCTGTTGTTTAAACAGGTTTAAATCTCTGGGGGCTAGGGGTATGCACAGAGGAAAATGTGGCGGGGGAGGGTGGAAGTCATCAAGAGGGTCAACTATTGCACCGCAAGAAAAGGTCAAACACTTTTATGTAGCAGACAGACACATTTTCTTTACTTTTTCATTAGAAGTCCAAGTCATCTGGATGTTAATGGTGCACGTTAACGGATTCTGAGAAGTTCGGTATACCTATTGACCTATTGAGAGTTGTCTCTCTTGGCATGTAAAAAAAAAAACAAGTCACTTTTCCTCGCGTTGTAGGCGTATATCGGGAATATAAAGAACATAGGGCTAGACCTATATTTGTATAGACTAATCGGCACTTGGTGGATGATGTGGTCAGCATCACGCTAGCCACCTATACTTCGCAGGACTTCACCTGGTACCCGCACAATGCTGGGTCGACCTGTGAGTCAAGTTCATTTCTGACAAAATGTCTGGCTTCGTTAGGTTGCGAACCAACGACCTTCCGACCCGCAGGCGGGCGTCTAGCCGCAACGCTAAGGCGACTACCATTCTTGGCATGTAGTAATTTTAAACAGGTCTAGTTAATTATGCAAGAGACTCAGTAAAGTCTCCGGCTTAGTTGACATTTTATATAAAAGAGAGCATCACATGCTAAGCGAACTGTGCAACCTGGAGTGACAAGAGAGATCTGACCGACTCTCCACAATACACTCACGGAAATGATGGCAAGATAGACTGCCAGTGGTACAGTCGTAATTTGAACTATCTGCTGAAAATGTGTGTTAAATTGTTTATCGTCACTACCAGAATTGGACAACCGTTCACTGAAACAATTTCAGAGGTTCAGCTACAGAGAAGTGTATTTTTCAGCCTGTGCTTGTGTTCAGGAATGTGGTATCCATTGCTAGTTGAACAAGAAATCCGAAAATGAATACACATACAAATACACACATAGACACACACATATCGAAGCCACTGAGCGGCACCGGGGTGTCAACGTATACGATTGTCCTGAGTGATGTGATGTCAGTTTTGATTTTGATTCAACTCAGTTCAACTCTCGGTCTCTAAACTCAACACGTGGAATACATCAGAGGTTCACAACATATGAGTGGCGACCCCTTTTGGCGTAGAACCACTATTTCACAGCGGTCGCCTAAGATAATAGAAAAACACATTTTTACTGAAGTTATGAAGTAACAACGATATTAATGTTATTGTTAGTCACCACTAAATAAGGAAATATATTAAAGGGTCACCGCTTTAGGGTGGTTGAGAACCACTGAAACAGAGTGACATTATCGCAAATATCTGCTTCAGATGAAGCACTCTAAAAAACAAAGAAAGAAACAAGTGAAGCTAATAAAATCATTACCCTTCGAATCAATGAATAAAGATAATCAATAAACCAAGGAAATGAATAAACAGAATAATACAGTTCATTATTAATTACCTCAGGAACGATAACGCATCTGTTATTAAATGCAACCCCTAATACACACAACACCAGCAATATGTTTACATTTACTGACAAAACAATCTATCAACAATATGATGAGCAAGCCAAAAACATAGATAATTCAAATAAAACTATCATTCGAGAATGTCAGCCAATAAAACTAATCAATAAAACTATATAATGAATCAATCTAGAAAATATTTAGAAAGAAAAAAAGAAAGAAAGAATGAAAGAAATCGACAAAATATTATTAATGTACACGTAATACTTCTTCACAATCATATGTATATTTTTTTTTTCTATTTCTACGGATTGTTTGCTCAATTATCCACTGACTTAAAAACCGTCCTTCACCACACACACAAATACACACAGAGGCCCGCTTACCACACACACACACGCATATATATATATATATATATATATATATATATATATATATATATATATATATATATATATATACATATACTTAGTATACATTTTTACGCACTCACACGTTTACACACATGGGTGTATTTATAAATGTATGTATGCATGTGTGTGTGAGTGTGTGTGTGTGTGAGTGTGTCTGTGTATGAGTTTGTGTGTGTGTGGGTGTGAGTGTGTGTTTTTGTGAGTGTGTGTGTGTGTGTGTGTGTGAAAGAGAGCTCTAAATGAAAGCCTTAAACAGGAGGCAAAAATTACGTCATCCATGGAACTTTCTGTTTACCTGTCAATATTGTTGTTAAGGATATCAATGGAGGTAAGAACGTAACGTCAGGATGTAGACCAACACGGTGACGTTGTAATGACAGGTCAAGAGGGAAAACTGCCACAAGTGATACAGTTCTTCATACAATCAATCTTCGACCGACGATCAAACGCAAACGATAAGTCTTCTTAGTGCAGATGTCGATTTGGAGCATTGTCACGTCTCGATCACATTCTACCGCCGCAATGGTAGAGACAATTGAAGGCCTCCACTTTAGGTGTGCATCCCCTGTTCTCTCGAGACCTTGCCCTAAAAATGTCAGTATTTCTTTTCTTCTTTTGTCCATGGAATTCTGATAATCTTTCTATAGTATTTCAGCTCAAAAGATCCTGTTTTGTTTCTTTAGGACTGGTTGATAAAATCTATTACTCACATCCATCTGCTTAGGCAACTCGAAGTGTCATTTGGAGGAGAAACGTCTTGGTCCTATTAAGAGATACAGCATGTATTGTATGAGCGAATACGAGGTTTTGTTTCTGCATAAATCCATGCAGTTTATCAGCACTAAGGGACTCACATTGAAAGCAGTTAGTACATCGAAACATTATATGTGTTTACATATTCAGATTGTGGCCACCACAAAATGTTTCCAAAGTTATGGTTTTTATCTAAAGCTACCACAAGGAATGTTTGTGACCGAGCAGTAAATCATCAAAGACTTCCGATCGTCTGATGTGTTTCCATTTGTCTAGGCACCTAGTGAAATGACAGAAAAGTACCAGCAACAACATACCGCCAGTTTTATGATATACCTGCACTTTCCCCGATACATCTCTGCATTTATGGCTCAAAGAAAATCGTTAATATAAAAAAAATAAAAATTAAAAAAAAAATTAAAAAAAAAATTAAAACATAACGTACAGGTGAGGATCATTGAAAATACTGCTGGAAATCCATTATCTTGTTTCACTACCTAGATGGCAATAGATCTCGATGATAAAGTTTTAAGAACTCTGTTACACTTCACAGATCTCTTGAATTTACAGCTAGGAGTCGTCAAATGCACTTTGTTGTTACAGCTGGGCGAGTTTCACAATGTGCACGTTTTCAAACCCTCTTACAACATTCGATCACATGATAACTTGCAGGTGTCTAAGTTAAGAGTTGCATTGAAGCTTTGAAATATACTTCGTGAGATCATTTTGTTCCTGTGTTCTTTTCATTATGTTAGATCATTTGATAGAGAAAACATGAAGAAATAATTATAATGTTCTAGAACAGTGGTTCTCAATTAGTTAAAAACCTGTAGACATCTTTTATTTTCAAATATCTGCCACGGACTCCACATATTGTTTTTAATTTATCTTGCACGGTTATAAGCGCAACCCGGGTATTTTGAAAGAGGCGAGAGCTCGAAGACAACTTATCACAACAGCAGAAAGAGACAGTCATCATTCTTCAGTCATGTTATGAGAAGGGAGAATCTCGAACATGGTGTGACCACTAAAAAGATTTTTGGAAAGAGACACGGAGGAAGACAACGTGAGAAGATTCTTGACAGCCTTTTGTCAGAGGATAGAGGAGTGTCAACGCACAGACTGATACACGAAGTTGCAGATCGCCGTGTGTGGAGGGGTATGATCGTCCACGCTAGTCGGCACTCGATGATGATGATAACTGAGGTATCGGTGCCTTTATTTGGGTGTAACGAAAGCGCTTCTTAATTCCAACGTGCGGGGTTCGATCCCAGATGTGGGAAGTTTGACAGAAGACCGCCTTGCGTCGGTTTCGACAGTGGTTTCAAGAAGGAGAAGAAGAAGAAGAAGAACACGGATCGAAATCATGAATTTCTTTTAAGGACCTCTAGCTTACTTTCAAATGGAAACATCTCGAGAAGTCAACTTTGATGGCTATGATATGAGAAAGCTAAAATATATATTGGCAATTACTGGGGGCAAAAGATTTACAGCCCGGTGAGAATTGTTCAGCACATTAAGCAAAGTGTAACTCAGGAATCATTACTAGCTCCCGATCTGTTCAATGTAGATTGTGAAAGAATAATGACATCCACACAAGATAACACAGAAACATCAGGAGGTTCAAGGAAATCACTTGAGATGTGACGATACTGTTCTGATAGCTGCAAACAAAATATCGCTGCAAAGAAAATGTCATCACCAGCATTTATTTGTTTGCTGTTAAGCGCCATGGGAAGAATCGGTTTGCAGTTCAGCGCCGGATGGGTGACTTTGGCAATGGCTACTCTGTGTGGAAGTACAAGCATAATGTTTTTTAATGTCATAAACTGTCATGTTGTGAATTCCCGGGGAAATCCCAGAGAGTTCCCGATGGGGAGGACAAGGTCGGAGGACCAGTGATAGAAGAGAAAAACGGGATAAGTGGGTCTCGTGTATCTCATGGGGAGCAAAGTGAGGGACACAAGAAAAGCATGTGATGTGAACGGAAGACGTGAACCGGGAGACAGAAGTAAGACAGTTGAAGTTCGGTCTGACTGAGAGAGGTCGCATGAGTGGAAGCTTGAGAAGAATGAACGAATTGTGAAACGAGTGTTATATTTCGATAGGAGGACTGAATGTGTTTCCACACGTCTTAATGTCAGGTACCAGGGTTCGTGAAGGATAGATGGATGATTCGAGAGACGTTGACGGATTCATGTAGTGTTTAAGAAGTCCGACCAGGTCGCTAGATTCAGCCAAGCAAGACGAGCACGAGGACGCGAGAATGTGTGTATGCGATTACTGGCGATTTAACGAAGAAAAGCAAGCAGCTCAAGATTCGTTCATGTTGTGTCGTTACAACTCACTGTTTGTCTGAAAGCAATGTAAATAACACATGCCCCTAGCAGAGCATATTACAAGTTGGAAGCTCGTCCGGGATAAACTCATCTTATCCTTTAGCATTTTTGCTTTAGCATCAGATCAGTTTGAGTCTATCAATGTGTCCGTGGTTGCGATTGATTCTAATGAAATTACTAAATCATTTGCTAGAGTGCTTGGCAGTCAATTCCATCCACAGTGTAGCTTTCACAAACTGATATTATCAAATATGTCATGACGTGTTAACACGTTTGGCCGTAGACTGCAAAGAACGACTTAACTCGTCTTCTAGTTTCTGTGACTTTTTCTGTGATTTTCTTCACATACTGCTAAGGACAGTTATTTTCGGGGTCAGAGGGCATTACTTCACCATTTAAAACCATACTGAAATCAGAATGGTCCATTTAAGTACGAATAAATAAACTGTCCCGTGCGTTTAGGTTACCAACAACAACAAAGTCCAAAACATTGCAGAAGAAGGGTCTGGAAAGAAAATGTGTGGTGTGCTCAAAAAAGCACAGTGCGACGGGAAGCCAGATACATATTAAAGGACTATGTGGCACCGTGTGTTAAACTTTCTTTTTAAATATTTCACAAATAAGTTCCCACACATAAATTACGACCCCTGGTACTCAACAGTGGTTATTCATTCCCTTGGCCCACGTGTCTCGGCGTCAGCTGAGAAGTCATCGTCCCGGCTGCTTCGAGATACCAGCTAAGTTGTTTTGTGTATCTATGTAGTATTGTTTGATTTATGTATGTGCCGATGAAGACTCCATAGCCGCAAGGTTCACGTTTAGTTTGTATTTGTTGTATTGTGAAGCCTGCCAATATACTTTTCTGTCTGTTTTATTATCTTTTCTTCATACATAAATTAGAAACAACTTCACCCCCAACAGGGGACGCAATTTTTGTTTATTTATTAATTTGAAAGCCGCACCCTGACGGCTGTAGTCGGGTTTCCTAATATAATCTAATAATTAAACGGGGTTTATGTGACTTGTACCCGGGCGATTCTCATTGGAATAGTGGCATTTTGGGTCACCGGGTGTTTATCGCTTACTGTACG
Source organism: Candidula unifasciata (assembly GCA_905116865.2). NCBI lineage: Eukaryota > Metazoa > Mollusca > Gastropoda > Stylommatophora > Geomitridae > Candidula > Candidula unifasciata. The sequence goes on along the minus strand of CAJHNH020001355.1, from coordinate 99,305 downwards.
GTCCTGTTGGGGTTGAATGTCACTCAAAAAAAAAAAAAAAAACATCATTAACATTAATCAAAATTATTTATTTGCTTATTGTAGTGTTTTGTGTTTGCTTGAAAGTTTTCTGCACTGATGCAATATTGACACTTAGACAAGTAGTGACACAACGGTTGAAATGGGTAAAGAATTACGTGTCGCATTAGTAGACGAACAGACAACTTTTGTTCGAGTTAATAGGCACACATTATAGAAGGGCCTACAGTATTTATAAGAAAACACATATTATGTTCAAATTTGGCATTTAGTAAACAGTCATTGCACCGTTAGAACAACCATAGTGATCTGAGAAAAGTTCCACATAAACTCTGCCGTGAGACAGAAGTTTTTTTTTTTTTTTAAATCAACTTTATCAAATACTTGCAAAGTGGACAATGGTGGAGAATAACTAAATGAATGGCTTTAAGCCCACGACCAGTTAATCATAGCACCAAGGCAGTTACAATTACAAGGGCATATTATTAAAATCTACTCAGCGCGCGACAATCATGAAATGAAAATCAACGTCGAAAAAACAGAAGTGATGACTTTCACCAGAACAGAAAGAAGCAATAATATTAAAATAATAAACATCACTTAAAAACAGACGCATACCTTGACATTATTTTAACAAATCAAATGAAACAATGAATAGAGTAAAAAAAAAAATGATTCAATAAAGCCAGTCAAGTTAAAGCACAAATGTCTTATAAATATTGAATTGCAAGCTCGTAAATATTGATAACTAAGCGAGCACTGATCAACGAGTTTTTCTTGCCAACGGTATGCTATAGGTGTTAATCAAGGACACTGTCCTTAGAAAAATAATCATGACATAAATGAAATATTTCTGTATTATGCTAGGTGTAGCGAGGAAAGATGGATTTAAGAATGAAGATATCAGGAGGAGAGTCGGCACAGAACCATTACTGAACTTCATCGGCAGACAATAGATCACACATCTACGCAAAAACAAAACAAAAGGATTGGCATTGACCATATTTCTCTCAGGTCGACCGACAAATATGTGGCAGCGAAATGGTTCGATCCCTGGCTTTTCTCATGACTGCCTATCCAAATTTGCGACTCTGGAATTTCTGTTCGTTCATTCGTTCTCTCTCTCTCTCTCTCTCTCTCTCTCTCTCTCTCTCTCTCTCTCTCTCTCTCTCTCTCTCTCTCTCTTTGTGTGTGATGTGTGTGTGTGTGTGTGTGTGTGTGTGTGTCTATCCTATTACTCCAGTTAGTGTTTATCAGACAGGTGAACTTGGTTTTCCATTTAGTATGATTCTCCATCTGTGAATGAATGTGTTTGTATCTGTGTGTGTGTGTGTGTGTGTGTATGCACACGTGCGTGCGTGCTCGTCTGCGTGTAACATTAGCTTCAATGAATTAACGGTGGTTAGGCAAAATTCTTCTGCATATCATTCTGAGGAGGATCGAGAATAAGTTGGAATATGAACGACAAAAAACACAAGCGGGTTTCAGACGTGGCAGAGGAACAAGAGACCATGTGTTTAATATGAGAATCATTCTAGAGAACTGAATATACTAAAAAAAGATTGTTATATTTGTTTCATAGACAACAAAGCTTTTCACTGTGTGCAACAATAAATAAAAATAAACTCCACAGGGGAGCATTACAGCAGGGATCTACCAATCATCAGTAAAAGTAATCTCTCGTCGACAAATGTTTCGGCCCACGAGCTCCCAGACAATTTCAGAGACTGGGCCCACCCTGAGTTCATGAAGCTCAGGGTTGGTTTCCCCTGCTGCACGAAATTACCGGATGTTGTTCGGATAGGGACAAGGCGAATTGGTGATTTTGCAGAAGGTATAAGAAGTCGTCGCGATAGCATAATTAAAGCAGTCTGCATACCTGGACGACCGAGTGGCAAGCTTACGATTGGTATACCGGACACATGTTGGACTTTTGTTAGGAGGTGGCAGAGGAACACTGGCAGTCAATTCGGACACAGTGGACTTTCAGGGATGAGACATTCTTTTCCGCTAGACACCCGGACCAACTCACCGAGGCCCGTCCCCTACGTTGTTTCGTTGTGTCTAGAGCCAGCTCGAGGCCCTGTAAGCAATCTCGCCCAGCTGTTAAAGTGTCCGTTTGCGTTCATTACCGCGCAATCCTAGTTCTTTAACCACATTGTAGAGTGAAGTGGAAACGAGACCTCTCGCTCCAACTTCGACGGCAAAAACTCGTACTGTATACGCCTCGTCTCTCCTCAGATTGGCTGCTAAGTCACTGTATTTCTCAAACTTATACATATGGCTTTCGTCCATTCGCGACTCAAACTGGACGGTTAGCTCAACCAGGATGAGCTGCCGTTTCTCAGCAGAGTGGAGAACTATGTCAGGTCGCAGGCCGGTCTTCCGAATTGACTCAGGGTACTTTTCATGACCAGGCAGATCAACCGCCAGTAACCAGTCCCTCGCAGAGTCTAACATAGTTGGAGTGAATGCGCCTTTGTTGATTGTACCTTTTTTAATCTGCCCAGCCTTGAGGAAGCGTTTGGGGACGACGGTAGGACCGGCCGTCGCATTGGCCTGCATCCTAGCCTGGTCCACAACAGCTGCCAACTTTTTTAGCACCTTGTTGTGGCGCCAGGTGTATCGGCCTTGACCTAGGGCTTTCCTGCGGACAGAACGTGTTCTAACGTCTGCTTCGCTCTGCACAGCGGGCAGGTTGGGTCGTTAGTCGCAGACCACTTCACCATGTTGACACCGGACGGTAATACATCACACGCCGATCGAACGATAAAGCTCAGTCGCAGTGGGGTCATTCGCCAGATCTCACCCCATGTGAGTACTCTTGGCAATAAGCTCTCCAGGCTGACCCGATGGCCCTGCTGCGACTGCTGGGCTGCTTTCTGGACCCGAACCTCGTTTTCGTGGTCCCTAACACGCTGTATTACTATGTCTCGGCGCTCTTTGGTTGTGGCTTTGGACCACCAACTGACCTTCTCATCACCCTGGCCTCGACGGTCGGTTTGAGTGTATCCCATTATCTCCCTCAATTTTAGTGCATTCTGGGCAGATTCGATCGCATCGAGGACTCTCCACTTCTGACTAGTCTTTAGAGCGGGCTGGACAGCGATGCAATTTGGGTCTGAAGACTCGCGCAAGTCTTACTTTAGCGAGTCTTACTTTGCCGACTTTAAACTCTTCGGTTATCGATTTGAACGGGAGTACCAGCTTAGCCTGCTTGCAATACAGAGCCACGTCAGTCAGACAAGGTGGTGCACCAATCCACTTTCTTAAGGCTGTGTTGATTTTTTTCTCAATCGTCTCCACTGCAGTCATCGTAACTTCGTAGACTAACAGCGGAGAGAGGAGCTTTGGAATCAACATGTATTGGAGACACCAGACCTTGAACTTCCCGATCAGCCTGCTTCGCTCGATCGCGAGCAGGCCTGTAGCCAGTGACCCGTGGATTCGCCTGACCTCTGCTCTATCAGATAACTTCGAATCGTAAACGCGACCAAGGCTCTTCACCGGTTCCTCCAGAACCATGGGGATCTTATTCCTTGCCACCGTAAAACTGATTGCCGCAATCTTACCTTTAAGGATTTACAGACTCCTCGTCTTCTGCGGTTTGAACTGCATACCGCTCCATTGGACCACCGCGTCCAATCTTTTCAGAATCGTGCAGGCAGATTCATCGCTACCCATGATTATAGTCGTGTCATCCATAAATGCGCGTAGTGGCGGCATCCAGTGTCCCCTATTTGAAGGCCCTGTCCGTAGCCAGCCGCCCAGTCCAACATGATCTGCATGGCCATGATAAACAGTATTGGTGAGATCGTACAGCCTATAGCTATCCCAACTTGTAGCTCAGACCACCTCGTTGTAAACGTCGAGGTAGAGAAGCGCAAAGCGAACTTAGAGAAATATTGCTCGATCATATCGTTGATCTGTGCCGGTACGTGAAACATGCGGAGGGCCTGCCACAGTAGCCTATAGGGAACTGCCCCGTAGGCATTGGCTAGGTCCAACCATATAACGTGCAATTGGGTTCTCTCATGCTTGGCTCTCTGAATAGGCTCCCATATCATGGTCGCGTGTTCAAGGCACCCAGGAACGCCCGGGATACCACCCTTTTGAACCCTCGTATCGATGTACCTGTTCGCCATCAGATACTGTGTGAGCCGGCGAGCCATGACCGGAAAGAATATTTTGCCCTCAACATTCAACAGTGAGATGGGCCTGAATTGAGAAAGACTCTTCGAGTCCTGCTCTTTGGGAATGTAGACCCCATTAACTCAAGCTCCTCTTTACTGACAACGAGAGTCCCAGACTTCGGTTGCTCGAATAGACCTCGTGCAAACTGGAACGGATCCCTAAAGAATTTCTCTCGCTCCCTTTTGGTTCTCCTTCTGTTGTTACAGAAACACTCAGCGCGACAGAGGGCACTGTGTCTTTTCTTTAAATGCAACCAGACTTCATGCAGCCCCTCCCGTTCGCTGCCTGTAGCGGCTTTGAAACGTTTTCTGAGGGCATTCTTGTCTGCCCGACACTTCAGAATGTCCCTCTGTCTCCTGCTAGTATTTTGCTTGGCACCCGTCGGCGCCTTTTCCACTGTCCCGAACTCACGGGAACAGTGCTCATATATTACATCACCAAACTTTGTAAGCTTGGCGCCTAACGACTTCTTTCTTAAATCATGAATTAGTTTCTGACATAATGTACCCTTTAACTTGCACCACGACACCTTATCGCTCGCAGGTGGAAACCTGATTTTGGAACGCACTTCCTCGGGAATCATCAAAAGTGCGCCTCCGCAGTCAACGTCATGGGCCTCTCCGGGCGAGTGGGCTTTACTCTACCCGTCGTTCTCTAACGACTCAGAAACTACCACAGGACTAGTAGTTTTGCGACGGCGTTTACTGCGTTGAGCACCCTCGCATTTCATCCTTCCGGCATGCGTTCTCAAACCATGCAACCCTGTGAAGCTTTTTCCACATGTACAGAGCCAACCCGGACGTTTGGCAATAGTCGGAGTCCGGGGGCTAGCAGGGTAGTTACCGTTTGTATCAAGTTGATTGGGCCCATAAACTATAGCATATAATGAAAGGCATGAGATTTTAAAAAAGTCTGGTGCACTTAATAGAATAAACAACAAGCAGCGGTCAGAGTAGCTGATAAAACATAAAAATGGTTTGAAGTACTGAAAGGAGTGGGACAGGGCTGCATACTTTCTCCTTCCCTCTTTATCATATATGTTGAAAATTTTATGAAAAACGCAATTAGCGATGGGGCATGTGAAACCTTTGATCGACTAAAAATTGGAGTTAATCCTATCCCAGAACGCAGATATGCAGACGACACAGTTCTCCTTTCCAACAGTGTACAAGGTTTAAAATAAATAATTATGGTCGTCAAAAAACACAGCGAAGAAGTAAATATATTTTCTAAATTAAAAAAAGATCACAGATTATGTCCCCAGTAAATACAGCACACCAACCACATATCACAATCAAAATAGAAAATGTAACAGATTTCGAACACTTTGGCTCAATAGTAAACAACAGTGCTATGGCTCGAAAAAAAGTCAGAAGACTTGCATTAGCAATGCAGAGATTAAACAGCAAGAAGAATCTATGGCAAAGCACTAGTAAATTGGTTAAAGTAAAAATCTTGAGATTATCCTGTGTCAACTAACGGTTGTGAGTCCTGGACTCTCACTTAGTCACTGAGGAAACAGATTAAAGCTTTTGAATTGATATGTTTAAAAAAACAATCTTAGAATACCATGGATCAAGAAGAGGAAAAACATCGACATTCTACACGAACTGAACGTCAATGAGAACTGACTCATAAACAGAGTGCTGTCCTGAAAGTTGAAGTATTTTGGCCACATCAAGCGTCATGGTGGCTTGGAAAAGACGGTGATGGAGGGTGAAGCTCGCGGTAGGCGAGACAGGGGTCGACCACCGCGAATAAGGATACAGAACATTTAAGATGCATTGCTTTGGCATTGAAAGCACATCGGGCTTAAGAGCTGGATAGCTATAGGGATACTTCCAGGCGTGTCGTGACAAGAGCGAGGTTCTGAAAAGGAATTAACTCTGATAAAACTGCTATTATTTGAAGGCTTGGTTGCATTGCTCAGTGACTTCCCTGTCACCCGCTGGGACCAGAAACGATAAACATCCGGTCAAACAATAAATAGCCCCAACAATAAACATTTTTTTTTTAAAGTCACCAACACAAGAAAAAACAAACAGATACGTGTTATAAACTCCAGCAATAAACACATCGATGGTTCCCGCAGGAATGCTTCCATCACACATTAAGACTCCGTCTTTGACCAAATTTTACCAGACTGACACCATAAATTCTGATGGTCAGATCCTGTTTGCCGTATAAGTCGCCATTTGAAGCTCGGGAAGCGTAAACACGTGACTGCCATTGAGTCTTTAGGGCCTGTTATGGGCGTGTTAACTGAGAATACGTTAGGGGGAGGGGGGACGGGGGAGGAGGAAAGGAAACCAGTGGAGACTGTGACTGTGGAGGAAACAGTTGAGGAGGAACAGCGTGAAAGGAGGTGGGATTGAGAAGATTGTTGCATGCTCACCGATACACACACACAAACATTGGGGAAGGGGCCTCATAAGGTCTTAGTCATAAAACACTGGTGGACCGCATACCTATGAATATAAGTTCTCTTCATATTATTTGCGTGTACGTTTTATTTTATTTCAAATATTTTTTACAAATATTTAGCGAAGTATTGTTTTCAGTGGCTTTAATATTATGTATTTTAACATTACGACGGAGAAAAATGATGCAGAAAATAACTGGCAATGATAAAACGATTGTGAAGAAGAAGAAGAGGAAGAAGAAGAAGAAAAGAAGAAGAAGAAGAAGAAGAAGAAGAAGAAGAAGAAGAAGAAGAAGAAGAAGAAGAAGAAGAAGAAGAAGAAGAAGAAGAAGAAGAAGAAGAAGAAGAAGAAGAAGAAGAAGAAGAAGAAGAAGATTATGATGATGACGATGATGACGATGATCCCTCAGACTATTGCCCCTATCAACACAGCAAACAAGCGTGCTTGTCTCTCAGCTACTCCTGCGCGTGATTGAAACAAAAACAAAATCGAAACCAAACCGAAAATAGAAGCAATGAAACACGTGAATAAAAACACAAGAAAGCAAACCAGAACTGGGAGGAAATAATAGTAAAATAATAGATGAAAGAAAGCATTCTTCAATAGGCACATGCCTTTATGCAGCGACATCCCATACGTTCCTTTGGCTCATTTCACACTTGTGTCTGCATCTAACGCTAATGAGAAACTGTATCATCGATTCTAAATGTGGTCTGTTTTGGGGCAACTTCACCATTTTATATATGTGCTTGTTATGCTCGTGTGCTTGTATGCATCTCTGTGCTTGTATGCGTGTTGTTTTGTATTCGTGTTTGTATGTGAGTATCTGTGAGTCTTTATTTGAGTGAGTGTATAGTATCTGTGTGTATTTCTGAGTCTTTATGTGACTCCGTGTATTTTTCCTCTGAGTATTCTGTGTACTCTGTCTTTGTACGTAAATGTGTTTGTTAAATGTGTTATTGTGTCTTTGTAGATTCCTTTTTTTTTTTTTTTTTTGGTTGTATTTACATGAGTGTGTGTGTGTGTGTGTGTTGATTGAATGTGTATGTTTGTGAAGCTGGCTCATTTTACATTAGTAGCGAACGAGGGATATGAGGTTAAAACCATTGTTTGTATAGTGCAGTCAGTGCTGGGAGTATGTGGTCAACGTCAGACAGGGACATAGCTTTTGTACAAACATAATGCCATTAAACAGCAGGTAAAACCACCCCTTATCGGAGATATTGTCCCACGTACAAAAGTACACATATTCGCACTACAAACCTCTACACTGCAGACGACAAACTAATGTGTAGTGACACCGTTTTGACAGCTCTGTGATACAGTTCTACCCTATAGTGCTAAAAGGTTTAATGTTAAATGCTTAAGTAGGCATCGACATCATAGCACTCGAGAGACTGTCTTAAGCATTTCGTCCCCATCTTTAGCAGCAAGCAATGAGTTAAAATTTCAATGGCACTAGTGGCTATCTAATTGTATATACCGTCTCGCATTACCCTTGAGTGTTGAGAGGCAGCCAGATCCCCTAGTAACTCTTCGCCATGCTCCTCAGACCGTAATGATATTTCTGTGTCTCCGTACTGCACTCGCTCCCAAAGAGCGACCACAACATCTAGCTTGTTATACTTCAATTCACCACTAAGCGGTGCAGAACCCGCCAGTCTGTATGCCTGCTCATTTCCTAACACATCAGCATGACCCAATGCCACTAAAGACATAAAGCCAACAGTAGCTAATGGAATATCCGAGATCACAGAGCTAACTCAGAGATTATCTACTAAATATGATCTACTGTCTGCCTAACATACCCGAGTTGAGTGGTATTGAACTGAATCAAGAATCGATACCATAGCACTTGAGACATTTCCATGAAGACTCTGTTCTCGTTTCAAGCAGCCAGTGACAGAATTTAAACTCTAATGGTGTCAGTAACAGTGTGATTATCATTTGTTATAGTTCAAGCTCTATGTCCTGACTACTTGTATCTCTTGAAATATTGAATAATTTCACTAATCTTTACACTAGTGAACCCTTGTAACATTTTACAACTGGCTTAAGACAATGCTTGCTTTTTTCTCTCTCACCAGTTCCTTTTGTGTGTTGCTTGTCCTGAAAGTACTGTACAGGGCTACCTTTCACTGGTCACAGACCACACTGTGACCTCCAATCTACGGAATATGTGTATTCTTAGATGCCTACTAATCCTTAACACGGTGAAGGAGATTTTTGTTCTATTATTATTTCATCAAAAGTCAAAGCACCAGACCACACCAATATGTAGCAGCCACACTAACCCGCTCTGTTGAGCCACCCCGTTCTAAAAGCGGAACCACCACATGCTACCAACACTACACCGCCCTACCCGCTGAACTACCCTGCAAAACCATCACCACATAGCACTACTTAATAAACCACCACGCGGCACCCACACAACCCCATGGCATGGGCATAAACAACCTACATTAAAGTCACTATTACACCTACGACATTCTTGACCATATATAAATCAAATCACCAATATATCGCAGCCTAGCTACCGCCAACACCGTGAGCAACTGCCACCTAATCCAGAAATACAAAACACCCTTTCCCTCTCCCCCGCCCTTTGCCATAATTATCGCATTGTATTGCATTGTATAACTGAAATAAGAAACAGAATAGGACAGGCAAAAACTGCATTTTATAAAATGAAAAATATCTTGTGCAATATATCCTTGTCACTGAGAGTTAGAAAAGGAATTCTTGCTTGCTACATACATATGGCTGTGAATCCTGGACAATAGGTAGGCAGGCCAAACAATTTCTGGAGGCCTCGGAGATGTGGTTTTACAGAAGAATGCTTAGAATACCTTGGACAGCCAAAAAGAGCAACCAAGAGTTTTTGAAAGAGGCGAGAGTCCGAAAACAACTTATCACAGACATCAGAAGGAGACAGTCAACATTTTTCGGCCATGTTATGAGAAGAGAGAAAAAAGAACATTTTGTGACCACTGGAGAGATATGTGGAAGGAAAGAAAGAGGAAGACAACAAGAGAAGATGCTTGACAGTCTTGTTGCATGGCATGGAGGTGTGTCGGCACACGAACTGATACATGCTGCAGGAGATCGCAGATTATGGAGAGGCATGATCGCCCACGCCAGTCGGCATAGCACCTGATGATGATGATGGTATGTAATGACCCCATGAATTCCCTCGGCACGACTTGACTCAACAATTTCATTTTTTTTTTTTTTACATTAAAATAAATTCAAGTCTAGCATCATGTGCCACAATTATTTCTCCATTAAAAAAAAAAAACACCTCTGGATTAAACTAGAAATAATATAATACTATGTTAACTATAAAAAAAAATTAAGAAGAAGAAGGAGATGAAGAAGATAAGGAGAAGAAATGAGAAGAATAAGAAGGAGAAGAAGAAGAAAAAGAAAAAGAGGAAGAAGAAGAAGAAAAAGAAGAAGAAGAAGAAGAAGCAGAAGAAGAAGAGTAAGAAGAAGAAGAAGAAGAAGAAGAAGAAGAAGAAGAAGAAGAAGAAGAAGAAGAAGAAGAAGAAGAAGAAGAAGAAGAAGAAGAAGAAGAAGAAGAAGAAAAAGAAGAAGAAGAAGAAGAAGAAGAAGAAGAAGAAGAAGAAGAAGAAGAAGAAGAAGAAGAAAAAAGGAAAAGAAAGAAGAAAAAAGAAAGAAAGAAAGAAAGAAAGAAGAAAGAAAGAAAGAAAGAAAGAAAGAAAGAAAGAAAGAAAGAAAGAAAGAAAGAAAGAAAGAAAGAAAGAATAAAGATATTAAATCTAGACACAAGAGGAGGAGGCTGAGAAGCACTAAGGCACCACAAAAGTCTGGAAGCAGATCAGTAAGGGTCTCCTCTCCACAGCCCCCCCTGTCCAGCATTTTTTTTCACTCTGGGGAAAAGACAATTGTTTTCAACCAATTCTTTTTCTGCTTCTTTCGTTCGCCTGAAATACATTGTCTATATAGGCAATTTTGTCTCTTGTATAAATTACACTGTCGTTGTTAGTTCATTCAGTAGTTCATAGAGTTTACCTTCCACTGTTTTTCTTTCCGGCCAAAAGATTTGACTTTATGTGTCAAATTCGGTGCAGTATCGGAGTACATGCTTTGCTGTCTGGGGCGCCTTTCCACATGTGTACGTGGCTGATTCGACTATCTTGAATTTCGTTTACATGTGGTTACGTAATCTGGTAATCTGTTAATCTGGTAATCTTGTAATCCTAGTTTCAGCTTCATAGCAAACGGGTCACCCCACAGATGCTCTGCTCCTGTGCCAACGAAAAACAAACGCAGCTCACAGTGTCACGCCATGCACTCAACTCAGAAGCTTGGCGACGAAACTACATCCTTCCAGTCTACAAATGGAGCAGAAATGCAACGGCCACCGTCTGGCCAAAAAAAAAAAAAAAAACATTTGCCACGGCTTTAACAAAAAAAATAAAAAAAAGGTGGCCATGCCTAGCGTCCATTTTGACCGAAAGAATTATATGAGGGTTAATTAACGGTCACCCCATCAGTACCCTCGTAATTAGCTGGGAAAGGGGCTTAGGACATTACATCCACCAGCAGGCGTCGCCCCTACAACAACCTGCCTGCCATCGTTAACGACTGTTCACCCAACAGCCATGCATTTCTTTGGCACGAAGGAGACACCTTGAACTTGGTTTTCGTACTGCCGACTCCCTACTAAGATGCTATTTTATGTTTTGTTATCACAATTATTGTCTCTGCACATTGGGCATACCCATGCGTGCTCAGTTCTCCGAAGCAGCAGCCACTCCAAAGTACTTCTACTAATTGTCCCCATGAGAAGCTGGTTATATTGTCTCCTTTCTCAGCCTCGAAGACGGCAAAGACGTGCATCACCATGCTTAACTCCCATGTCACGCAATCGTGTAAGTGTCAGGGATTCCTCATTCTCCACTAGCCCAGTTCCTACAGCGTTGACTATATCTGCTCTGTCCATACTTTTTCCCGCAATCATTAGTGCAGTGCTTGCCAGTTGGTGTGCTCGCTCTTTCCCTTCACGCCCACATGACCCGGTGTGTAGTTCCAGGTTACGGAGGTTAAGTGTGATTTCCAAATGCTTTCTATCCATTCAGAGCGCATACTGCCTGCTGCTATCTTCTGAAGCATATTCATTGAGTCTGAGACAATTACTACCTGTGTGGCGGTTTGCTCTGATACCCATGCTAAAGCTCTAGAAGCAGCGGCTATTTCCATTGTCATGCTTGACGTGGTTGTCTGGTAAGCGCCGCTGTCCTCATGTATTGTTTTCCCCTTTCTTTGCGCTGTGTATGCCCATGCTGACCTTGATCCGCGCTTTACGGATCCATCTGTGTAGATGATGGTATTATCTGGGTCTGAATGCTGATCTATCAGTTCCCCTACTTCTGTGTCTACGGCCGCAGGAATTTGATCCCTCCAGTACCTTCCGAGTGTGATGACAACCTTAGAGATGCCATGCATGTCTACTGGTGTATTCGTCCATTCTTTTCCGTGGCTGATCACGTCTAGGTCACATACCTGCTGGATTAAATCCTCAGAGTTTGCCATCCAAGAGCGGCCTCTTTTGAGACGCGTTCCTTTTGTCTCGTAAATAGCTTTGTGTAATGGCTGGTTAACGTCTGCCGATACCCTCACGTAAGCCTTGACCTGTGCCACTTTGTATCTGCTTGTCATAGTCGGCAGACCCAGGATATAACGCATGGCATTGCAGGTGGTGTCTTTTGTGCAGCCGAGTATGAGTCTCATGGCCTCATTCTGTACTCGGTCCAGTCTTTCTAGCTGGTGAGGCGGAGGATAATGACTTGTTTTGATCTGTCAATAATTAAATAATCGTCTTGTGCTGTGGCTGGTGGTTTCCTGATTGATTTAATGATCCTTTTTTTTTTTTTGGTGGTGTGTGACTGGTACATCCGCTGCACTTTTGTCGCACATTCCCCTGCCAGTTGATCAGCTTTCTCATTGTCAGACACTCCACAATAGACGGTATCCATTGCATTACGAATCTTCGCTGAAGGCTGATTTGTGTCAGCAGTGTTTGAAATTTCCAACCAGTTGTAAGAATAACTCCAGAAGAGAGCATGCTCAGATGGCGTCCACCGTCATCAGTAAAGATAATTCGTCGACGATTTTTTGAGCCCATTACTTTCTAGACAATCTCGGACGATAGGTCCGACCTGGTCATGATTTCCGGCCTCGATCTTCCACTCCTGTCTTTTACTGGGTTCTCGGATAGGAACAAGACGATATGGTGACTTTGTAACAGGTGTTGTGAGATGTGGTGTTTTAATGTTGCTGCGGTAGCTAATTAGATCAGTCGATTACCTTAACGACCAGAGTGATAATTTATCGGTTGGTTCATCAGACAGGTGTTAACTTTGGCATTTGGCATAGAGACACTGGCAGGCATTTATCAGACACTTTGGCTTTAAGGGATAAGAAGCTCCTCTCCACTAGGGGATCAGACCACTTTACCAAGTCCCATCCCCTCACGACGTTCCTTTGCGTCTAAAGCCAGCTAGAAGGTCTTTCAGCAGCTTCGCTAAGTTGTTTTAGTGACCGTTCGCGCTCGTTTCCTCGCAAGCTTAGCTGCTTTAGCGAATTGTATGTGGAAGTGGAGATAGGACCTCTTATGCCTACCTCGATATGGTTTTTACAACCAACAATATAGCAGTCTTTCAACGTTCGTTTTGGCAATTAAAATATTTCCGAAATCATATTTTCTTTAATACGCCTCTCGTCTTTACTTTTCCAATTACATTTTTTTTTTAGATGTACTCATTTCCTTTCTGTAATCATTTCGCTTCGTCTTTCACTTCTCGGAAACAAATTATTCAGCTGAATGTTATATGCATGGTCCTTAGGTCTGGTTTATTTGAAACTTGCAGCGACTGTGACGTATACCGAAGGGAGAAAATCATTTAGCCATTGCTTTGGATACAGACTGGGATAAAATGTGGACAGAAAGGGAGTAGGTCACATGAACGAAGGAGGGGAGAGAAGCGGGAGGGGGAGATAGGGCGGAGGAGGGTGAGGGGGAGGTAACGAAAAGCTTGCACAGCTTCGTATTGAGTTACAAAAGAACGTCTGTTTCACACATTATCTTCTTGAGACAATACGTGTGGCTGTGGACAAAACCTCCAAGACCAACAACATTCAGCATGGGTTGTATGAAGTAACCAGAGTGAACAAAACTTTTGTGACGCTATAGAGACATGCTAGACATATTATGTCAGACTGAACTATATTCAGTTCGTGATATGCTCAACAACATGACAGTCGCCTTTATTTACCAGGACATTTCCTGATACTCACCTGATACCTAACCCTAACCCATTGTTGGATGGCTAGATCAGTCCGTTCGGTTGCTTTGCTGAGGAGAAAATCGTCACGCTCAACCAGCATTGCTTAAGGAGGGGCTTTAGGTTATAATTGTGACTAGGTTATGTGCGCCATATTAACTGGCATAGCATCGCACGCCAACAAAAGCCCTGAAGAGGATTCCTACAGTGTTAATGCGATCAAAGGAGCAGGCCGAAATACTGCCCCGACCAGCAACGAAGTCGTCTGCCGGCTAGTCGATATGGTCTGCTCGGTCGTCGATATGTTAGAAATCTGGCAGCCGAGGTCAGTTTAAAAAAAAAATATGTGCTACGGTGCGGATTTGAAACGTATTTCCTGAGGTCGACTGGCGAGCCTCTAGCTGTTACGTAACAGAGGCGCTCGGTGCACATTCCATTTTAACAGAAGATTTCATATGTTATTGCAGATTACCAAAATTTGCAGATCTTTCTGTAGAGGGACACGATCCTCCACGCCAGTCGGCAATTGATGATAATGGTTGCAAATTACTTAAACAGTGAAAAACATGGATTATAAATCAAAATAAATAGATTTATGTTAATGAAGATAATGCTCAAACCTCAGCACTGGGCAATAAAGAAAATGAAGACATTTGAAACCTGCAGCTATCTGTAATCTGCACGCTGTTTTTCAAGGAATAATTTAAAACACCGGAATGTCAAATTAATGAAATGTTCAAGAAAATGCAAAATAAGTTACGGACATTTTTTTTTTTTTTCAGAAATCTATATGGAATGAATTCATGTGACATATATATTGTAACAACATCCTGTTCTGGACAAACGTAGGACAATAAGACATTTTAAATTGTATACATTATTCTTCTGTCTGTTATTTTACGTTGCTATTCGTCCAATAATTTAACCGAACAAAGCGTTAGAGAAAATAAAAGGTGCAGCAATTCAAATATAGGTTAGAGGTAAAAACAATAGAGCTGGTAACACACTGCATATCGAATGCCATGACTACAATTGAAATTGACGTGGCCGACAAAGAGATCGATATCAAAAGCGGTTTCTATGAAGACCTGCAAGCTCATGCCAAGAACAAACCAGTAAAAGGTCTAAGCTTTCAAGACGATTTTGAGCATACAAGAAGATAAAAATGTCGGGCAAAAATCGACAAATGGTAATTCTTTACAACGGTAGAGAAGTGTATTAATGAGAATTGTGTTGCTTGTTTGGCTGTAGACAGCGGAACTAGATTATGTGCTGGGGTCACCCTAACAGAGTTATGATAATGCTATACCCTGTTTCTCTGAAAATATGACCCAATCTTGTACTAATCTTTGCTCCAAAAGACGCTACAGTGCTTCATTTTAGGGGGATGTCTTTGCAGGTGAGTGTTGATATATATAACTTCTGCAGATGATTAATATATATATATATACACATTCATACATGTGTGTGTGTTTGTATATGCGCATGCGCCCAGTCAGCCTTTAGCTTGAAGGTGGGGGTGGGGTAGGGATACAAGTTAGTTGTGTATACTTTACAGGACGTTGCAGAACCAACCCCAGCCGTTTTTATGGTTGTTGTGGTGTTTCTAGGCACATGTTGACGTTTAGTAGTTTGCCATTGTTAACTGAACGGTCAGCTACTGGTACCACCGTGGAAACCAACGACAGACAAACCGTTGACATCTGGAATCAGACTCCGGCATTACAAAGCGCGTCCTAATACTTGGGCTACAGACATCGGGAGGGATAGAGACGTTATTTCCCCAAGCAGCTCACCACATTTAACAAGGTTCGAATCCTTTTATGGGCGGTTTAGGGGGCTGAGTGGTATCGATGTATGGTGTCCGTCTCGAGTGCTAGAGGTCCCGGGTTCAAGCTCCAGTGAAGGCTGGGGTTTCTTTCCTTGACAAATGGAATTCAAAAAGAGTTAATTAACAGCGGTGCCCGAGCAAAACTTTGAGTTAAAAATCTACCCAAATTATTTAATGATCCACGCTGGTGCAAAGGAGTTCGTGCACTTAGCTGATAAACTTCAGACTCAGGCTTGAGTTAGTAGTAGAGGGATCACTATGGGTTTTTGTGTGCCATGTTGTTGATCGTCGAATAAACAAACAAACAAACAAACAAACAAACAATACGGACGGTTCAGAAACAGACATTTTTCTTGACTTTCAGAGGTACGAGAATCGCACTGCGGAAGATTCTCTGGCCTTATCACCTAATAGTCCCTGTGTTAGCATTGGTTATACTGCAGTCAACTTCCATTGTGGAAACGGTGCAATTTTCTTCCTTTCCTTCTATTTTACCATGAACAAATATCCATATTTATTAAAGTACAAATCTGTACATCAAAACGGGTACAAAGTAAATTGAGATGAAGGACCCTTTTCACGTCTTCAGGCGTACTGGATATTTAGGGCTGGACCTATATTTGACAGATCAATCGTCACTTGTTGGTTAATGTCGTCAACACATCACACCGGACGCCTTTACTTTCCAGACTTTACTTGGTAGTCTTGGCTGACCTGGGAGCGAATGTAATTTTGAAGAAAAAAAAAAGCGTCTAGCCACTACACCACATCGACTCCCAAGTATAGAAGCATCACATTTTTTTAAATCACACATTAGTGTCATCTTTACCTACAAGATCTTCAAGATTTAATATGTTCGTTGTGTGTTTCAACGGACAAAACAAAATCCATTCTTACTCCCCCTCCACCACAGCAATTTTTTTTTTAATTTATCGTCGTCATCATCATCATCATAATCATCACCATCATCGTCACCATCATCATCGTCGTCATCATCATCGCAATCATGATCATCTTCTTCTTCATCGTCATCATCACTATCATCATCGTATTCGTCGTGATCATCATCATCTTCCTCTTTTTCTTCCTCTTCTTCTTCTTCTTCTTCTTCTTCTTCTTCTTCTTCTTCTTCTTCTTCTTCTTCTTCTTCTTCTTCTTCTTCTTTTTCTTCTTCTTCTTCTTCTTCTTCTTTTCTTCTTCTTCTTCTTCTTCTTCTTCTTCTTCTTCTTCTTCTTCTTCTTCTTCTTCTTCTTCTTCTTCTTCTTCTTTTTCTTCTTTTTCTCCTATTCATTATCCCCTGCGTTTTTAATGTCCTATTAGTTGTCTCATCGCTTTCTCTTTCACGTCTTGCATTCATGTAAAAACGACATGTCTGTATTACACAGCTGTCACATCTGTCTTGAGAATATGACTAGAATTTAACATGTCAGCTTGCAGCTTCCGCTCTGGCGTCACTCTCATTGTTTTCCAGGTTGCACGAGGCTTTCACGAGGAGAACAAAACATGGCAGCTCAGAATATTGTCATTTCTTTAGTTCTGAGTATTATTATATTTTCACTGTTTACTTCTCCTGCAGCTGCTGCTCCTGTTGCGTTTCTCTGAAAAAGAATGTTTGATCATTGTGTTGTTTATAACTAGGCTGAAATATCTGCGCTGTTAGGTCTAACACATGTGCCTGTATCATACTCATGTCTCCATTTCTCTCCCTCCCTCTCTCTCTCTCTCTCTCTCTCTCTCTCTCTCTCTCTCTCTCTCTCTTTCACTCACACACCCACACACACTGACAAACTCTTTATCTCCACATCTGTCATACACCCAGATGCCCTGTACAGGATGTTCTGCTATTCTTTGACAAGCCCCTGCCTCATGTGCCACCCAAACCAGTGTTTATATAGTGACGTCAGGGATGTCAGCATCGGCTGAAACCATTCGTTTTGCTCGAAAGATGAGACGGGACCTTCTCTCATTCCGGAAACTCTTGGAGGAAGCATAGACATTACCCATAGTCTATAATTTTGTGGTTGCCAGAGTTAGACACTGTCTCAGTAAATGCTTTTTCTATACATTTTAGGATTGCGACAACAGGCATCGCGCCACTTTCTGAATCTACAATTCACACCAGCACGTTGGTCACAGTAGAAAAACATTCCAAATAAAATCAGCAACTCACAGTGTTAAGCCATGCACTCAGCTCAGAAGTTGTGCAACTAAACTGTCTTTTCAGTCAACAAATAAAGCAAAAATGGACTGGCACCGTCTGGCAGAAACAAAAAAAAATGTGTGCTACGGCACACAAGAGTGACCGTACCAGCGTCCATTTTGACCGGAAGATTCACAACCTGTACATTCTGTGGGACTATACCAGCAATTCGACGTTTTATTCTTAGCCTCATGACACCCCCCCCCCCCCCCCCCCCCAATTTACTGTAGCCGACTCCACGATGAAGAGGGGCTGCGCATGCAATCTCCATCAGGCTTCGTCCTTCGCCATGGATGCCCACTCACTCAGACAGCTGTGGGTACAACTCCATGTCTGAATGTTGCTTGACTTAAATATTTGTATCCACTATGGCTACTGTCACTGCATTATTCTTGTAAGATGACAAAATTGCTTTTTAGCCCAATTTCTTTTTTTTTTTTTTTCCACATACTTTCCTTACGTCACTAGTTTTCGCACAACCTCTGCATATGATTGTTTTTGTTTCCATGACATGCGACTTGTTCTTCTGTTCTACATATAAGAACAATTGTTAACATGCAGATGAAAAGCAGCGTGCGTGTGTGGGTGTGTGGGTGCGCGCGCATGTGTGTGTGTGTGTTTGTGTGTGTGTGTATATATATATATATATATATATATATATATATATATATATATATATATATATCCCATCAGAGCTCAAAAGTTGACACATTCGGGGACATCTTGGAAGAAGCTTAGACATACAGTCTTTAATTATAAGGTGGCACTAATTATGGAATGTCTTCGTAAATTTTCTAGACCGTCAGTCTGTTTGCTTGGTGTTTGCCGTTGACAATGTCTTCTGCACATGTGCAAGAGTAGTCAGTAAAAAATATAGGCAAACTAAAATTCTCAAAGAAGAAAAAGAAGAAGAAAAAAACGAAGAAGAAGAAGAAGAAGAAGAAGAAGAAGAAGAAGAAGAAGAAGAAGAAGAAGAAGAAGAAGAAGAAGAAGAAGAAGAAGAAAAAGAAGAAGAAAAAGAAGAAGTAGAAGAAGAAAAGAAGAAGAAGAAGAAGTAGAAGAAGAAGAAGAAGAAAAAGAAGAAGAAGAAGAAGAAGAAGAAGAAGAAGAAGAAGAAGAAGAAGAAGAAGAAGAAGAAGAAGAAGAAGAAGAAGAAGAAGAAAGAAGAAGACGAAAAAGAAGAAGAAGGAAGAAGAAGAAGAGAAAAAGAAGAAGAAGAAGAAGAAGAAGAAGAAGAAGAAGAAGAAGAAGAAGAAGAAGAAGAAGAAGAAGAAGAAGAAGAAGAAGAAGAAAAAGAAGAAGAAGAAGGAGAAACGAGAAGAACAAAAATGAAGAGAGAGGAAGAAGAAGAAGAAGAAGAAAAAGAGAAGAAGACGAATAAGAAGAACTAAGAGGAAGAAAAAGAAGAAGAAAAAAGAAGAAGTAAAAGAAGAAGAACAAGAACAAGAACAAGTAGAAGAAGAAGAACAAAACAGAAGAAGAAGAAGAAGAAGAAGAAGAAGAAGAAGAAGAAGAAGAAAAAAGAAGAAGAAGAAGAAGCAGCAGCAGCAGCAGCAGCAGCAGCAGCACAGCAGCAGCAGCAGCAGCAGAAGAAGAAGAAGAAGAAGAAGAAGAAGAAGAAGAAGAAGAAGAAAGAAGAGAAGAAGAAGAAGAAGAAGAAGAAAGAAGAAGAAGAAGAAGAAGAAGAAGAAGAAGAATAAGAAGAAGAAGAAGAAGAAGAAGAAGAAGAAGAAGAAGAAGAAGAAGAAGAAGAAGAAGAAGAAGAAGAAGAAGAAAGAAGAAGAAGAAGAAGAAGAAGATGAGAAGAAGAAGAAGAATGAAGAAGAAGAAGAAGAAGAAGAAGAAGAAGAAGAAGAAGAAGAAGAAAGGAGAAGGAAGAGGAGAGAAGAAGAAGAAAAAGAGAAGAAGAAGAAGAAGAAGAAGAAGAAGAAGAAGAAGAAGAAGAAGAAGAAGAAGAAGAAGAAGAAGAAGAAGAAGAAGAAGAAGAAGAAGAAGAAGAAGAAGAAGAAGAAGAAGAAGAAGAAGAAGAAGAAATTTTTGAATAAAAGAGAAAAAAAAAGAAACTGCACACGAGGAAGCTGAGGAAGAAGGGTGAGAAAAAGAAGAGGATAAGGAAAGCTGAACGTTTTTTTTTTTTTTTTTTTTAATTCCTATTACCAAATTCTTAACCATGTACTTTCACAAAACTAACATTTTAAACAGTAAATTAACGCCTATATATTTATAAACAGCGCTAATGGACTCCCATTTTTAACGCTGTTGTTAGCAATTTCTTAGTGTAATTTCAGCACACAGCTGGGCTTTGTCCCGTCAGCGTTTTCTTGTTGTTATATTATGATTTGCTTCAGAAAATTGCCGACAGCTGGTGTTTGGAAAGGGACGATTCGTGAAGCTCCGTGCCTCCAGCGGGAATACAACCGAAATGTAGGAAACAACCCAGGGTATCAACAGTTATAAATCACATATACACTCGCACACACCCACACGCACACACACACACACACACACACACCACACACACACACAAAGTTGATGACATGTTGGGCGCATTCTTAGGACAAGAAAACAGAATTAGAGAATGAGAAAGAAATGAACTATGGAAACGATGACGTCAAAAACAAGCCCTAAGACAAGCGCTGATAAGAGAGGTCAAAGGTTTTGTGCGACTGAAACGGTGGCACGGGACAAAACGAAATAGAAGAATATATACTGCGAGCGACATATGATGGCTGATGTATAATATCAGAGCGACGACGACAACGACGATGCCGTTGATGATTTATGCAGACATATCATCATCATCAGGTGCCTTGCCGACTGGGGTGGGCGATCATGCCTCTCCACAGTCTGCGATCTCCTGCAGCATATATCAGTTCGTGTGCTGACACACCGCAATGCAAAAAGACTGTCAAGAATGTTCTCTCATTGTCTTCCGCTATCCCTCCTTCCACAGATCTCTCCGGTGGTCACAAAATGTTCTGTTTTCCCTCTTCTCATAACATGGCCGAAAAATGATAACTGTCTCTTTTCTGATGTCTGTGATATGTGCTCTTCGGGCTCCCGCCTCTTTCAAAACCTCTTGGTTGCTCTTTTTTGCTGTCCAAGGTATTCTAAGCAGACATACAGACGCTCATATAAATGTATACGTCTATGTATGTGGTTATATGTCTATGCGTTGAATCAAGAGGATCGACATCATTTCCCCTGACAACAGCTTGGTCCCTCTCCGCAGACTCCATGGTTTCAGGTATAATTCCCAGAAGCTCGCAACATCTGAAAAGAACTACGAGTCTGTTAGCCGAACCTACAATCTTCAGATAAAGGACTGACCACTTCGCCATAGAGCTCTTTAGTCGGCGAGAGTGTCTTTGCCTTAATGGTCTATATTCAGATTACTGCAACAACAGAACGTACAATGACCTCAAAAGTAGGCGTCACAACTTGTCCGTACTAAGCTCTACGTATAGAAACACATTGACCCTGTCAGGGGGTGAGGACAGTGGCAGGAAGACACAACCAGAGAGAGAGAGAGAGAGAGAGAGAGAGAGAGAGAGAGAGAGAGATAGAGAGAGAGAGAGAGAGAGAGAGAGAGAGAGAGAGGAGCACCAGAGTCTGATTAGCTAGTGTCAAACAGGGAAATTCAATATCTGTCTCTTTAAGGCCCGAACAGAATCGCCTGAGCAAATATGGCTCAAACACTTATAAGACTGTCAGTGCTGCGTCATCGAGCGGTGTAGATCACAGGATTCTAATTAGCTTAGATTCGCGGGGCTTCGAACGTCTGCTACAAATCTCATTGGTCTCTACAGATAGCCTATCACAAAGAAACTATGTTAATTTATCAATGTGAAAACGCAAACAAAGGACTGCATATTATTGTCTAGGTTTTCTTAATGTTTTTTTTTTTTTTTAAATCCCTGAAATTCCATTTACCATTAAACGGAGAACTGTTCTAAACTGTCAAACACCACAGAGAAAATGTATTTAAATTATATGGATCTGGCCAAACAGGGGAGGGGTTCGAGTCTTGCGGGTGGCTTGTTATTTCGGCCTTTAGGGTTAGCTAAGATCTATGGGACGAAAAGCGACAACATCAGAAACAGCCCTAGGTTTGAGGAGGACAGTGTACTAGTACAGTGAAGAACACTTTGCCGTGGCTTTATTCCTGCTCCGACACCCTCGGCAATTTATTCATTTCACTATTGATCTAAACAACCCAGAGGAGAAATAACTTAATAGGGACAAAATTAAATCTATGAATCAGTAACAAAAACTTAATTCTAAAGAAGTGACAAGAAAACCTATATAAGAAATAATAATATAACACCCGTAATGGAGACACACAAAAAACAGAGGAAATAGCAGTATCAAATAAACATTTATATCGATGAACAACAAATACATAGTTTCCACACACTTAGCACAAAAGCAGTATCCTTGACAAAATAACAGAGAGAAAAAATACACCATTGTCCATTGTATGACATCATATATATATATATATATATATATATATATATATATATTATATATATATATATATATATATATATATATATATATATATGCACACACATTTGCACACACTTCTAATAAATGTCGAAAGCACAATTTTAATTTTTAGATCATTTTAAAAACCTAACAGCCAGACAACAATTATGTGCTGCCTTTTGAAAAAAAAAAAAAAAGACACTCAGTGAATTATATTCCATTCTCATATGTGCATTGTTGTGTGTCGATGGCGTAAATATAAACCAGTTCTGTACTTCTAGCCTCCCCATCAACGCTGTATTTTTTATTTTCTATGGTGGAACTGTAGTGATTTTTTAAAATCCATTTGTTCTCAACGCTAGGTCCGTTTTGTGATTCCTTGTCCACTACTCCTAGGTGTGTGCTCAATAGATCGCCGGTTTTTATTAAACTTAACAGTTGCTACCGACGATTGTCCATACATGTCTCTTACTTCTTCCTCTTCCGTGATTACATTGCATCTACTAGGCACTGTTAAGACTAATTAATCTAAAACATTGATGAATTTAAATACCAAGTTTTACATTACCAATCGAAGTAAATTGTTTCAGTTATTATACACTTTAAACGCCAAAGATGTGGGGGTTTTTTAAAACAAAATTAACTTGCATAAATATTGACAGTTTCATGGTTCATCGGTTACAGAATAACCGTAATCGGTGTAAAGGTTTTCTAAACTGTTTGAGGTTTCCACGTCAAGGAAATGAAGTCGGATGGTTCCCTTGGGAATGCCGGCTTAAGTGATGCTGTAGGAAATGAGACAGGATGGCGGTTATTATGCTTTCAGCTGTTTTATCTAACCGTGACAACGTGTGATGGCATCGTTACATGGACGCTACAGGAATCGTCATCCCTTTTGATGTTTTGTATTCTCCTCGCTGACAATCATCAGACTTCTGGTTGGTTCTATTGTCACGTGGCAGCAGAGTACCCCACTGTTCTTGCACCTGCTCACAACTTGTACACCTTTATGTAAATGAGCTATTTTCAAATCCCATAAGTATGAATCAAGATCACGTTCAAAGTCGTCAGCTTGAGTATTACAACGACTTTGTATAAATCATAGCATTATTTCTGTGAAGCTTTAGTGTCATCAACATTGTTTATTTCTATTCATTTATACAATGATCACCTAATAATTCCGTATTTTCGTCGTCTATTTCAACTGCAGTAGCTGCAATAGTGCAAATAAAGCAATTTTATGAAGCAGGTTATGAAGAGACATGATCGCCACCCCACCCAGCAAGGCATTTGATGATGGTTATGACGCCGCCCAGAAGGAATTTCCTAATTTAATATTGAAACAATACAGGCTGATCAGGAACATGATAATATGCTCGATTTTAACGGTTGCTATAATATCGAACAGTAGAATCCTGCATTATTTTTTGACTGATCCGTGGTGAGGAATAAACGGAAGGCCAAAAACACACTGAGAAGAGAGCTGGAGAAAGAAATCAGAAAAATGGGGGGGGGGGGGACATCGGATAGCAAAAGAATTGAATTACTTGGCGTGAGTTTGTTGAGAGCCTATGCTCTATTGGAGGCTAGACAGGCAGGAGAAGAAGAAGAATCCTGCAAGGGTAGAGTGATATATAGAGAATAACCAGTCAAGAGTGGTCCTCATCACTTGTGATGGGCGAACAACAATCAGTAAAGGAATGATGAAGGAATGAATGGTTAGAGATAGAATTATGAGTGATAAAGTGGCAGTATCATGAGTGATATAATAGGAATAGGTAGATTAGGAGAGAGTATAGTGAGAGCTGGTGAATAACATAATGGTGAAAGGTAGAATTATGAGTGATATAACGACAGCATGAAGAGTGTTAGAATGAAAGAGGTAGAATAATGGCAGATAGTGACAGTAGGATGAGTGACAGAATGGGGAGAGGCTGAATAATGTGTGATATAGTGACAGCATAATGGGTTATATAATAGGGACAGGTCAAATTACGAGTGCTCTATTTACAGCATGATAAGTGACAGAAAGGTGAGAGGTAGAATTATCAGTTGTATAGTGACAGCATGGTGAGTGATAGAATGGTGAGAGGTAGAATTATTTGTTGTATAGTGTATTATGATAAGTGATAGAATGGTGAGAGGTAGAATTATCAGTTGTATAGTGACAGCATGGTGAGTGATAGAATGGTGAGAGGTAAAATTATTAGTTGTATAGTGTATTATGATGAGTGATAGAATGGTGAGAGGTAGAATTATCAGTTGTATAGTGACAGCATGGCGAGCGAAAGAATGGTGAGAGGTAGAATCATTAATACATAATGATAGCATGATGCGTGATAGAATAATATATAATAAAATGGTGAATGACTCAAATGTGAGGGCAGAACGATGAGTGACTGAATGGTGAGGGAAAGAACAATGCGCGACAGAGCGAAAGGTAGCAGAATCACGAGGACAGAATTATGCGTGACATAGCAATGAGGTAAAGAATGATGGGAGACAAAATGATGATTGGCAGAATAAGGAGTGACACATTCATGAGTGACTGGACGCATGAGTGACAGAATGATGAATGATTTTGTGTTAGGTGACACAAGCTTTCATTTACAGAATCATGCGTGTCAGAACTAAAAGTGGCATAATGAGGAGTGACATAATTATGCGTGATAAAATGATGAGTGACGAAATGACGAGTCACGTTGATGGATGAGATAATGATGAGTATGATAATGATTCGCAACGAAATGATTAACGGAATGATAAGTGACGAAATGATTAGTCTCCACGTGTGATGATAAACGAAATGATAAATAACGGAAAGATAAGCGACGGAATTGTGACTGACAGATGGTGAGTGACAAAATTATGAGTTGCAGAATAAACGCTGAACAATGTTTAAAAAAAAAAGTAAAGGACCCCTTTCCACGCCTTTACGCGTTTAGGGCATATAGGGCTAGACCTATATTTTTATAGACCAATCGGCACCAGATGGGTGATGTGATGGTCAACATCACGCCGGCCGCCTCTACTTCCTGGGACTGCACTTAAGGCTAGGTCGACCTATATATTACGTTTATAGGTATTCTGTACTTCTCTTTTGAGTTGGTTATTTTGTACTTCTCTTTCGAGTTGGTGATTCCAAGTGTTTATAGGTATTCTGTACGTGTCGTTCGAGTTAGTGACTCCAAGTGTTTATAGGTATTCTGTACTTCTCTTTCGAGTTAGTGATTCCAAGTGTTTATAGGTATTCTGTACTTCTCTTTCGAGTTAGTGACTCCAAGTGTTTATAGATATTCTGTACTTTCCTTTCGAGTTAGTCACTCCAAGTTCTTGCTCTTGGTGGTTGTCTGTTGCCAGTCAAATCTTGTGTACACTCAGATTTTGTCTGTGTTATTTGCTATTCTCTCTGTTTGTCAAAACTGTTTTAGTCTATAAGCACTAATCATACTAGTAATTATCCCTGTATGGATTCTGGAGTCCTGTTGTGGGGTTAAAAAAAAATAAACAGACGCACTGCCTCCCCAACAAGACTGTCGTAGAAGTCGACTAATTGGGGACATCCTTCATAGTCGAAGTTCATCCGCTATGAGAGGCAAGGAACCACACGTCTGCAAACAAATCGGCTAGATCCGTGAAACGGATGCGCACGCAACATTCAGGTGCTGGAGTAGGACTAAAGTCTGGAGGTGGACCAACACCCATCACGCTCCGCTCGAGTTAACAGTAAATGAATGACGTAAATGAATGACAGCTGATGACGTGTGTGTCTGCTCCACAGCTAATGTCGTGTGTGTCTGCTACACAGCTGATGACGTGTGTGTCTGCTCCACAGCTGATGACGTGTGTGTCTGCTCCACAGCTAATGACGTTTGTGGCTGCTCCACAGTTAATGAAGTGTTTGTCTACTCCACAGCTGATGACGTGTGTGGCTGCTCCACAGCTGATGACGTGTGTGTCTGCTACACAGCTGATGACGTGTGTCTGCTCCACAGTTAATGAAGTGTTTGTCTGCTCCACAGCTGAAGACGTGTGTGGCTGCTCCACGGCTGATATTTACACTCTTTCAACTTTGATTAATCCGAAGATAGGCCTGAGACTGTTCTAAAAAATGTGCAACTTATATATTTATTATTTATAGTTGTTAGCATCTTTCCAGACCGTGGCGTCATACTGTGATACATGAAGTGATGGGACACACAGCCAATGAAGATATCAGTTATTGCCTTATTTCTTTCTTCTTCTTTCTGTGAGTGCCGATTATTACACTCTCTGTTCTTAAATTATGTATATATATATATATATATATATATATATATATATATATATATATATATATATATATATATTTCTACGACCTCAAGGCTCCCCCCCCCCCCCCCCGTTTTTTTTCCCTCTGATTACACTGGTCAACAAATTTTTAGAAATTTGTTTGGGGAAAAGGAGGGGGGGGGGGGCGGCTAGATTTTGAATATATCATTTCTGATTACAAGGGGATCTGGCTCAACACTCAGGAAAAGAATGTGACGGATATACAATCAGACATTTACTGGAACCATCGGAATTGGAACTCTCCGCTAGCTGTTGAAGATGAGGACTGGGCACTTATGGGAGTGTCCCTCGTGATGTGATGTTGATTCCTTTTTCAACATTCAACAAACATGCTTTCTTTTAAATCCCTGCAACAAACAGTTTCTTTTTTTAGCTTTATAAAAACATGTTCTTGCATACTCAGTAAAAAGATATTTTAACATAAAATGTTAGAAAAAATAAATGAACAAAATTTATAAATTCACAAGTAAACAGTTGGACTGTTTCCGTCATCAGTCAGGCGTTGTTGGTGCTCTCTTTACTAGCTTCTTATGTGTGTGTGTCTATCTCTCATTTTCTGTCTCTCTCTCTCTCTCTCTCTCTCTATATATATATATATATATATATATATATATATATATATATATATATATATATATATATATATGCACACATGCAATGGGGCACTTTGTGTTAATCAAAAAAACGCAGCCAGGTGGTTTTTATAACATGGAAGACAAACACATGTGACACATTTTATAAACAGTTTATGTTCAAAGAAAATCCTACTTTGCCTCACACATAACAATCGTCGTCCAGCCTACACATCAGAAACCACCAGGGTATCCCCTGCCCCGCCTCTCTCTCTCTCTCTCTCTCTCTCTCTCTCTCTCTCTCTCTCTCTCTCTCCTCTCACTATATATATATATATATATATATATATATTTAGACAGGCACGCACATAAACATCACATAAACACATAGACAGCATAAATCCTAGAACGCAGGGATAAAAATCACAGAGAAAGTTCGAGATTTAAAATGTAGAACATGGGAGATGTCTAGATTCATTGTCTTATCCTGACCAGTGGTCTAAGGAAGAATTCTTAAAATGCAGAATAAAGAATGAGGAACACTATTTTTTTTTTTTTTTTAGAGAAAAAAAAAATCTTTACCACATTGATTCTAAGGACACTTTGCCACATCCGCCAGCGTTGGCTGTCTACTTCCGGCATTCCTTGATTGTGTCCCCAATCTCTTAGACGCGAACATAACATGTTGAAAATGTGTTTTCCATTCGTACGTCTGCCCAATCAATGATAACAAGCACGACTAGACAATCAAAGGTAATCATCGGGTTAGCCATGTGACGAGAGATTGCAGCCACAAGCACTTTGCGAAAACATGAAATAATTTTCTTTTAATTTTACGGCTACCGGCAGTTTATCATCACCGGATGAAAGAGGATGAAATGTGGGGGGTGGGGGGGGGGGGTTTATCAGAAGAAGAAGGAGGATGAGGAGGAGAAACAAGAAGAAGAAGAAGAAGGAGAGGAAAAGAAGAAGAAGAAGAAGAAGAAGAAGAAGAAGAAGAAAAAGAAGAAGAAGAAGAAGAAGAAGAGAAGAAAGAAGAAGAAGAAGAAGAAGAGAAGAAGAAGAAGAAGAAGAAGAAGAAGAAGAAGAAGAAGAAGAAGAAGAAGAAGAAGAAGAAGAAGAAGAAGAAGAACAACAACAACAACAACAACAACAACAACAACAACAAGAAGAAAAAGAAGAACAAGAAGGAGAAGAAGAAAAAGAAGCAGAAGAAGAAGAATAAGAAGAAGAAAGAGGAGGAGAAGAAGAAGAAGAAGAAGAAGAAGAAGAGAAGAAGAAGAAAGAAGAAGAAGAAGAAGAAGAAGAAGAAGAAGAAGAAGAAGAAGAAGAAAAGAAGAAGAAGAAGAAAGAAGAAGAAGAAGAAGAAGAAGAAGAAGAAGAAGAAGAAAAAGAAGAAGAAGAAGAAGAAAAAAGAGAAGAAGAAGAAGAAAGAAGAAGAAGAAGAAGAAAGAAGAAGAAGAAGAAGAAGAAGAAGAAGAAGAAGAAGAAGAAGAAGAAGAAGAAGAAGAAGAAGAAGAAGAAGAAGAAGAAGAAGAAGAAGAAGAAGAAGAAGAAGAAGAAGAAGAAGAAGAAGAAGAAGAAGAAGAAGAGAAAAGAAGAAAAGAGAAAAGAAGAAGAAGAAGAAGAAAAAGAAGAAGAAGAAGAAAAGAAGAAGAAGAAGAAGAAGAAGAAGAAGAAGAAGAAGAAGAAGAAGAAGAAGAAGAAGAAGAAGAAGAAGAAGAAGAAAAGAAGAAGAAGAAGAAGAAGAAGAAGAAGAAGAAGAAGAAGAAGAAGAAAGAAGAAGAAGAAGAAGAAGAAGAAGAAGAAGAAGAAGAAGAAGAAGAAGAAAGAAGAAGAAGAAGAAGAAGAAGAAGAAGAAGAAGAAGAAAGAAGAAGAAGAAGAAGAAGAAGAAGAAGAAGAAGAAGAAGAAGAAGAAGAAGAAGAAGAAGAAGAAGAAGAAGAAGAAGAAGAAGAAGAAGAAGAAGAAGAAGAAGAAGAAGAAGAAGAAGAACAAGAAGAACAAGAAGAACAAGAAGAACAAGAAGAACAAGAAGGAGAAGAAGAAAAAGAAGCAGAAGAAGAAGAATAAGAAGAAGAAAGAGGAGGAGAAGAAGAAGAAGAAGCAGGAAGGAGATAAGAATGAGGAGGTGAACAAGAACTAGGTAAGAGGTCGAGGATATGCACCATTCGACAAGCTGTCTTGACAAAAGCTCTTGTTGCAGAAGGCCTGGTGACAGTGTGGCAATATGTAGCAGCGTTCGTTCTGTCATTTTATGATATATGGGCCGACACTGATAGCTGGTAAGAGAAACTAGACAAAAACTGAGACTGTCTAGGATGACAAACAGCACGCAGGTAGACCCTGGCCTGCACGCTCAAAAGTCTGAGTTCCATCCGCGTCTAGTTGGATTTGTATAATTGACTTAAGGCCTTTAGCTCGACCGTCCTTGTCCGTATGGGACTGCTGGATAAACCTGGCTGGTGCGTAGCTGTTATTGGTGCACTAATATATAACATTTTTGTTTATGTTATACGGTTCATTTGGGGTCTGCCTTGTTCTCCTGTTATTCGGACTGAAATTGTTTATTCTTAATTTTGCAAAGCTAAATATCCTGTCTTTTACTGATTATGCTTTCCGTTGGGGAATACAAACACTGGAACGATAAAGTTTAGCTATGTAGCTTTATCTAGACATGGCGAATTGGTGAATTGATACATGGCAAGGCAGATGTGGTCAAGGCCCTTTGAAAACAAGCAACGGAATCAGTAGAGAATAAAAATTATTATGGCCTGCAGAAAATGAGGCACTTGGGTGTAACCAGAGAGTCTAGGCGGCTTAGAGGAAAGGCAAGACGGACACAAAACTAGATGTGGCTGCTACCATCAGTATTAGAAATCTGCGCTGGCTGCTGAAGATGAAGACGGAGCATGCATAGGAATGCCCCGAGTGCTGTGATGTCAATTCTTGACTCAACTCAACTCAACCAGACTAGACGATATGGCATATTTAGTAGATAATCTCCAAGTTAGCTCTGTGAGCTTCGTCTCTGGATATTACATAGGCTACTGTTGGCTTTTTGTCCTCAGTAGCATATGGTATTTTCTCCAGGTCATGCTGATGGGTAAGGAAATGAGCAGGCATGCAGACTGGCGGGTTCTTGTTTGTTTGTTTGTTTTAGTATCCAGAAGCCATGAGTTGTTAACCCTTAGGCTCGGTATTATGGATATCGCAACCTTTCGGCCTTGATTCCATTGTAAATACGGTAAATCTGGGAGAAAATGTGGCTTTCCTGCCTACCCCCGGGATTGAACCCGGACCACAAGGAGTACGTCACCCGGTCTCCGCGAAATCCGGTTTAGCCAATTCCGCTAGAGAGCCGGGCACTGGCGGGTTCTGTACCGCTTAGTGTGAACTGATGTATAACAAGCGATATGTTGTGAGGGCTCTTTAGGGGCGAGTTAACTGTGCGGAGGCACACACAAATCATTACGGTCTGAGGAGCATGGCGAGGAGTTACTAGGGGATCTGGCTGTCTCTCAACACTCAAAGGAAAGTCGAGACGGATATACAGTCAGACAGCCACTAGTGCCATCGGAATTTGAACTCCTTGCTTGCTGCTGAAGATGGAGACGAAATGCTTCAGACAATCTCCCGCGTGCTATGAAAGATGGGTAGGGGCTTATGGCAAATGCTCTCAGGGTGTTAATGTCAGTATGTAACTCAACTTATCTACCTGGGCATTTCGGAAAGATGGTTGTTAATTTAAATCCCACTGGTAAAACTTGTATAAAGGAACAATTTTATTTGCGATGTATAATCAGTGCATGTAGACAGGGATATGTCATATTTTCTGTAAACAATACAATTGCAGTTTTGTAAGATAATATAAATGAAAAGTTGGCTTAAGGAAATAAAAAAAAGACGAGTTTAATATTTCGGTTTATTAAGACAAAATATTCTTATACAAATCGTACTGTAGGGAAATGCTACATTCGTGTTAGCAAGATTTAGACACTGACACAAGTCGGGGTAATAACAAGAGAGGTACAAATAGCAGGCAGAGAGAGTATAGCAGCTAACCTTTATTGTAGAGACGGCACTTGATTGAGCTAACCTTTTATTTCCCTGCAGTTTTATTTTCTTTTTTTTTTAAATTGCACTTGAATTGTGACTACATAGAGCTGATGGTTGTCATGTGTCTCTAAACACTAAACCGACCCAAAACTGCATTAGTAAATACTACACAAATGATATCGTGTATGCGAACAAACTGCTATGCAGTATTATTAGGGTATCTTTACCCAAGGGTATCTTTAGGATCGCGGGAAAGAGCTTGCTCTGTGGATTACAGTGACGTCTCGTTTGCCCTGTGCAGGAATCTATTCCCGGAGGTTCTTTCTCAGTTTTTCTGCTAGACATTGATTGGACAGCGCCTGATAATCAAAGGCCGACCTTCTTCCTCTGCTTTGTGTTCACCGGCTGTAAACTCCGACGGAAAGTTCTAGTTGTTCGTTCACATCTGAACTTTTTTTTTCCAGAACCAAAGAGTTGCATGTAGATCCGTTTTACTGATCTGCTTTTTCTGTACGCAGACTGCCAGTCTCATGCCGATGCACACCATCTTAGAAGAAAACCCTAAATGATTTGACTCCTCTGACATGCTTTTGGCCAGGCTGTGATCTATTCTTACTTTCCCAGACGGGAAGCCGCAATGCCGATGTAAAACCACATGCAGTAGACAGAAAATATCAACTTAGGTCTGACAGTTTCTTAATGGACGGCAAAGTCTTGTTCTTCTTCTGCTATCTAACCAACCTCCCCTCTCCCTCCCCAAACGGAGCATAGCACTCAACCAACTCACGCCAAATAGTTATATCCTTCGTTTTCGCATGCAGTTCTCCCCATGTCCTGCCATCTGTGTAGCTTTCTTTCTACATTGTACAAAGTGCTAACATTCTAGGTGCCACTTCTGAAGGTTTTCCTTGGTGATCTAGTCTCCTTTCGGCTTTCTCCACACAGTGCCATACAACTTCTACTAGAAGAGCGTCCTTTCATCTTGGCTGGCTAGCCTTTTCTTGTTACTTTTTTTTACTTGTCCATGGTTTGTTAATTTGAGTAGCTATTGTTTTTACAGGATGAGGTAGCCAACCACAAGCCCAACATTACCCGTAGTCGCCTCTTACGACATGCCTCGTAGGGTGCAGTCTTACTATGCTTTGCTTCCAATGAGGCACCTGTATTACAGGGGCACTACGACGAAGTAGTTGACTAAATTTTTCATAGGGAAGAGAGAGAAACGTAGGGAAAGAGAGAATTAGAGAAAGAGAAAAAAAGAAAGAGAGATAACAGTTTAGCATTGCCCAAACCATTTGATCTGTTGTCTCTGTATGTAGTTTAGCATGACCGAACCATTAGATATGTTTCTTTCTATATAGTTTAGCATGTCCAAACCATTCGAACCGATGCCTCTATATGTAATTCAGCATGACCGAATCATTTGATTTGTTGTCTCTTTATATTGTTGAGCATGCCCAAAATATTTGATCTGGTGTCTCTTTTCATAGTTCACCGTGACCGAACTATTTGATCTGATGTCTCTTTATGTAGTTCACCATGACCGAACCATCTGATCTGTTGTCTCCCGATGTAGTTTAACACTAGTTCCGTCCCAGCTTGTTTCCTGCTGTTGTAATTTATTATTATGTCCGCTTTTGGGTGGTTATATTTAGCACTCTTCGTAGAAATTTCATTCATGCTCTTTTAATTTTCTGTTACACTGTGCTGTTATTTCCCATACTTCGCTCTGGTAACACAGTAGTAGTAAACTAATATGTAGAAGTGGGGTCTTTTGGTGGCAGGTTTGTTTTGCAATAATGTGTGGATCTGTCCACTGACAAGCAAACGAAAATTAGCGGGCAAATTGTATTAACAAAAACTAGTTCAGATCCACGGGCGATCAACAATTTTTGCGCAGATTCTTTATTTCATTAGACGCTAAATCATAAAAGGCATACACCAACAGAGACGAACGCTAAGCACCAGGTACACCAGGAACAAGATAAAAGATAAAATCAGAGAAAATCTGCAACATCCAGGACTATGAGTTTATTGTAGAGATCGCCAGAAGAGCAAGTATATTTCCCTCGATACCAGAAGCGGTCATAGGAAGTGAGGAAAAGAATATTCATTAGTTGGAGAAGGAGTAAAGAATGTCATGGTAACAGGAAAATCAGAGGGAAAGAACGAATGAAAGAAGGTGGGCATAGAGAGGCATTAGGTTATTATGTCATAAACTGCATCTTTCTCCTGCACTCACTCTATCCTTTTCTCTGTCTCTCAGGAATTTCACTCTCCCTCTCGCTGTCTTGCTCTCTCTCTCTCTCTTTCTTCCTTTCTCTCTCTCTCTCTCATTCACTCTCACACTCACACACCTTTACTCTCCCTGAATCTTGTTCACTCAATCTTTGTAAAAACAATTTAAATCCAGGTTGATCCCACCTCAGAAAACAAAGCCCGGATATCAGGACAGCAAACTTCCTGCCCACAGATAACAAGTTATCAGACGAAGCGACCTGCCCGCTGGTCGGCTTTAAGGAAGCCAGCATAATCTCTACAACAACTATAAAACATATAACTCTTCCGTATTTCAAACACACACAGACAACCCCGATATTGTACACACTGGCAAACCCATCCCACAGTTGTTGTCTTATGCCTCTCTTCCCAGCTTGTGTGGGTTCCTGTGCGCACACCTCTGAGGAAAGGTTGGAGGGGGGGGGGGGGGGGATGATAAATAAGTTGCCAATAATAGAAAACTCTGACGTTTGATGTGTAGCATTGAAAAGATATGATATCACAGCAACTTAAAATCTACAACATACCGCACCAACCATGCAGAACGCAGAGATAACGAGAAGAAGGTGAAGATTAAAATTAAGGTAAACGTAGAACCTATTCAAAGTCAATGGCAGATCCAGCACGCAGTACACGACGCATGTTTTTAAAAGAGTTATTGGCGCTTGAGGGGTGAGGCGGCCAATGTCACACCGGCCGCCTTATCTGCCTATGACATTTCCTGCTACCTACTTTATGATGCTCTGTAAGCTCAACCAGTGTCTTCTTTTTTCAGGCTCTCTGTCTCTCTCTCTCTCTCTCACTCTATCCCTCTCTCTCTCTCTTTCTTTCTTTCTATCCCTCTCTCTATGGGGCCGTCACATCGACCCAGCCAAAAATTTGTACCATTTAAAGGGATATAAGGTAATGGTGGTCGATGATTTATAAGCACATCATCCATCTAGTGATGGTCTAAAATATGAGTCTTATCCCCTGCCTGGGTTCCATGGTCCAATTTTGATCACACACACAAAATAGACCTACTACTCCCCTCCCCATCCCGCAAACTTAACAAGCATGTCGTAGACAGCGACTTATTGGGAATTTGCCTAAATCGGATGCGTTTTGGTCGCAAGGTTTAAGATAGCATAGTCTATCTGCAAACCACAACATTGCGTGCTAATCACACTTTTAGACGCAAACGGAGAAGAAGAAGAAGAAGAAGAAGAAGAAGAAGAAGAAAAAGAAGAAGAAGAAGAAGAAGAAGATGAAGAAGAAGAAGAAAAAGAAAAAGAAGAGAAAGAAGAAGAAGAGAAAGAAGAAAAAGAAGAAGAAGAAGAAGAAGAAGAAGGAAGAAGAAGAAGAAGGAAGAAGAGGAAGAAGAAGAAGAAGAAGAAGAAGAAGAAGAAGAAGAAGAAGAAGAAGAAGAAGAAGAAGAAGAAGAAGAAGAAGAAGAAGAAGAAGAAGAAGAAGAAGAAGAAGAAGAAGAAGAAGAAGAAGAAGAAGAAGAAGAAGAAGAAGAAGAAGAAGAAGAAAAAGAAGAAGATGAAGAAGAAGACGAAGACGATATGCTGAAAGTGCGTTATTGGCGAGGAAATGTTCTCGCCTGACTTTTTTTTTTTTAAATTCACTTCTACTAGTACATTTTAGAAGGAGAGGATGATAATATTCCTGTTGCAGACAACATGTGCACGTACACACAAGAACGAAAGACACTGTTATACACGTAAACATAAACACTCACTAACATAAAGATACACACTCTCTCACTCACACCTTACAGTACACACTCATACACAAAAACACGAGCTCTCTCTCTCACACACACACGCGCGCGCACACACACACACACACATGTATATATATATTTGAGGCATGCACTATCTTACTCATAGAAACATACACACAGCTATACTTAAAAAAAAAGGAAAACATGCCCACTAACACAGAAAAACCCTACTAACATACACACACATTCACCCACTCGCACACAAACATAGTGACCTACATATATCACGCAAACTCATACGCTTTCTCATGCACTCTTAAACTTATGCTCTATCCCACTCACATATGCTCTATTGTTCCGATATACGCAGACATAGAAATTATCTCTCTCTATCTCTCTTTCGCTCTCTCTCGCTCTCTTTTTCTCTCTGTATCGCTCATACAATACAAATATACCCGCACACACCTTCTCTCACTCATAAATACTCTCTCTAATATACACATTATTAAATTATTTATCTCTTTCTCTCTCTGTCTCTCTCTCTGTCTCTCTCTTTCTCTCTCTCTCTCCCATTCCCCTTCATACACATAAAAACGCACTCCCACACATACATAACCACACGTACTCATACACATACAAAAACATACGCACTTGAATCTCACACGCATAAACGTACTGTCTCTTGCTTACGTACACAATCATTCGCACTCGCACAAATTTAAATGCCCTATACACATAGGTATAAACGCTCTCTCACACACACAAGAATAAACGCTCTCTCACACACACAAGTATGAACGGTCTCTCACACACACAAGTATAAATGCTCCCACCTGCACAAGTAAAAACGCTCTCACAAATACATAACCTTAAAAAATTTCAAAATACATAATCATTAGCACTTTCACAACCACATACATGTTTTTGTATATCTCTTAAACAGAGTACATAACTTTCCAATAAATTAGAGGAATATATGTGAGTTGGCTGATAAGGGAGTCTTGCTGGGATTGTGTGGATTACGGAGATTAGGGGCATGTGTTGTTAACATTAGATCGCATAACTGAAAAGATTTATAAATATATTTCAACAAAGCGGGGGTGGATACTGGCAAAATGTAATGTGTATTACATTGCTTTAACGAATCGGATACAGAAATGTATGTTATTGGTTTCATCATCTCATTATAGCGAGCACGCCCGCGTAAAGATACACACACATACACACACATACACACACAAACACACAAATGCATAGACACGTGAAGAAGAGGCTGACACTACAGCTAGTACTCTGGGCTTTTATTAAGTAGACCCGGGTTCAAATCACGTGAAAGGCTATTTTGATATTCAAGACCTGGCCAAACATTAACATCGCTTGCTTGGGCACAAACCGCCACTGACCAAAGCTACTCCTTTATTCGTTTTGGTTTATTAAACGGATCAACATCATGGCACACGGGTATAACCCATAAGTGTTCCGTTCTACTTCTAACTCAAGCCTGAGTCTGAAGAATCTTAGCGAAGTGCACGAACCTCGTTGCACCAGCAAGGATCCTGAAATACTTTGGGTAGATTTTGAGCTCGATGTTTTGCCTCAGCAGGGCAGTTAGGCTACTCTTTTCGATTCCCAACTGCTAAGGAATTTTGTATGTGCTCAACAATACACAGGGGCGCCCGGTCTTACTACCCAGAGACATGAGAAATTACTAGTAAAAGTCCACGTTAAAAAAATCTCAGCCTTTACCCGGGTTTGAAATTGGGACCCGCAGCATTCGAGGCGGATGCCATAACTGGAAACCATTCAGTACCTGGTGTTCCAGCATCACTGCGGATGGATCGGCGAATAACTGCTTGGTTCTTGAGCCACTTGAAACTATACAAAATGCCTATCACTGACTAGTTTGAAAACTAGTCCCAGAAAAATTGCAAACCTTACACAATCGCAAAATAGCAGCTATGATATGATATGCCAAAACTGACAGTCCCACACCCGAATTGCAGCTCACTGTCAGCGCAAATAGTTAGTCACAAAATTTTATTGTATCATAAAAAAAGTAAACGTTATTCTGAAGGTAATTAGCACTAGATATAATAATACGGTCAAAAATATACCAAAAGTACAATAGAAAAAGAAAACAATGTCAATAAAATATATTGCCTTTAGAGAGTCATACAAACACACGCACGCACACACACACACACAAACAAACACACACACATACACACACACTCATATTTCTTCCTTCTTTTATCTACTTCTGGAATTCATCGCGGCGTTTGGGCAGGAAGAGATCTCTGGAGCGGGCCTTTCTGTTCGCTTCGTATAAAGAAATATTGCTGCGGTCCGTGTCCTGCGTGGTCAACCTCTGACTATCTGTTTACTATTTCTCTTTGTGGTGCGGTGTCGGATGTCAATCTTGTTACATGGCTAAACAATTTAATTTTTATTTTTTTTAATTTCGACCATTGTCGGTTTGCTAGACCAGTAACACACACACACACACACACATAAACATACACTATTTCAGGACAGGTAAGGTAGCAACAAAAATACAATTATTAAACAGATACTAATTTGGAAAAGAATGCAATACTTTTTTTAACCTTGTCTATCTAGTAGGTTTTCCATAGATTACATTTTTGTATGAAAATGAATCATCTTATCTGTGGCAGGACAAAATGCTTCATCATGTATCATGATGATAATGATCATGATGGTGATAATGCTACCAGTCCGCTAGTGTCTTTGATGATCATAGACCTCAATTCTTTGTCTAGAATACACAAACACTCAAGGAAGTATGTGATTTGTAGGTTCCGTTGTGTATACAGTCTACCGTGGTGGTATAATGCTACTGTACTTGTAGGTTCCGGTGTGTATACAGTCTACCGTGGTCGTATATTGTTGCTGTACTTGTTATTCGACATACGCTTCGTCAATATAAATTTATGTAACTTATGGTGCCATTTAAATGGTTTGAAATGAATTATGTTCGTATTCCAAAGTTGTGGATTTTAATCTGTAGGATAGACATGGCCAATAAGACACCTTTTTTCGGGGGAGCTAGTTGACAATGTTTTTAGTGCAGTGGTTTCTATAGCGAGGCGCACACGCCGTCTGTGGGTGACAGGTTCAATTCCCGGCTCGGTAGCTATAGCTTTCGACTTTTATGTTGTCCAATGTATTCTTCTATATTTCTACTTCTTTCTATCACTACCGATCGGTAAATGTTTGTGTTACCTAAATGATAAGCAGTCAACCTACCAATGATCGAATGTGAAAAGCAGTGGGCTTTTGTCAATCAATTGGTGCAAATGGAATATGACTCATTTTCTTTTAGGTAGGTCAGCACTCAATGGGTAATGTCAGCATCACACCGGCTGCCCTTAGTTTCAATGATATTACCCAATACTCATTATAGGCGAAAGTAAATGTTAAAAAAAAAAAAAAAAATCTTCCAGGATGCGAATTCAATCTTATGACTTTCGGGAAACCAGGCGAGCATGCTGCCTCTTTTCTACAGCAGCTCCCAGTGGTCGTATATGCCAGCCACATTTCGTGATGCTAAGAACTGCCCTCAACGTATCTACACTGGATTAGAGGTTACTTAGTTTACCCGTTACTATATGTGTGTGTGTGTGTGTGTGTTGTGTGTGCGTGTGGGTGTGGGTGAGCGTTTGTGTGTGTGCATGGGTGAGTGTTTGGGAAAGTGAGTGTGTGTGTGTGTGTGTGTGTATGTGTGTGTGTGTGCGCCTGCACAATATATCTGCTGTACGTATATACTATTGAAAGGGGTTCCATGGATGTGTACTTCACTGATTCCCATTCTCTAGATGTTAATCTTTAGGTCTGCAACACTGAAGGCAAACAACTATTTAATAACACTAATATAAATAATAATAATAATAATAATAATAATAATAATAATAAAAACGAATATTCCAGGGATGAGTGTATGTCTGAAACAGGGTCTTCAATTAAAAAGTCGAATGTCTTCTTTAGTAACATCAATACATCAGTTTCTTCTGCCGAAAAGGTCAAACGGTTTGTTTCCTTTTGTTTCCACTGGTTAGACCTTTAGGGTTAGATCGATTCGGGTGTTCAGAACGGTTAAAAAAAAAATGTTTTTAAGTGTTGGTATTTTATACAGAAACAGAGTGCGTGGGTCTGTCTTAGCTCAGAGTTGCATAGAGCTAAACCGTTGGGTATAATGACGACGGTAATAGTGATGATGATTGCTGCTAGTTTTATGATGATAATATCAATGATGATAATGATGATAATGGTAATGATTGCTGCTGGTTTAATGATGATGATGTTATTGATGATGATCGTGATGTTTATATGATGTAATACATCATGATGATTTTGGTAATAGTGCATTTATTGATTGTGAGGACGATATATAAAAAAAAATGAAACAATTGAAAAATAAAAAGATAAAGAAGAACGAGAAAAAGAGGAATAATAATAATAATAATAACAATAATAATAATAAGTAGTAGTAGTAGTAGTAGTAGTAGTAGTAGTAGTAGTAGTAGTAGTAGTAGTAGTAGTAGTAGTAGTAGTAGTAGTAGTAGTATAGTAGTAGTTGTTGTTGTTGTTGTTGTTGTTGTTGTTGTTGATGTTGTTGTTGTTGTTGTTGTTGTTGTATTAGCAGTAGTAGTAGTAGTAATAGTTCATAGTCGACTGACATTTTTTTCTGGAGCAATAATAATAATAATACCGCAGTAAAATATTAATAAACATTTAAAAAAACAATAGCAACTAAGGAAGTACAAAAACACCATGACGGCAACAAAGCTGTAAAAAAAATAAAACACATTTTTCTATGTAATGGCTGGTCATCATCATTAATTTTTACTGCTGTCATTAGGAGTTGTAGGCAGGAAAATTTTGCGATCCAATGCTAGATGGACAGGAATGGATATTGTCATTCCATGTCGATGTAGAACTTCTTTAATGTCATCAGTCCATATTCCACTAGGGCAGCCTCTTGCTGTTACTTCAGATCTGTTAATGTGTAGCGCTGCGTGGATTGTTGTTGTGGCAGCATTCGTATTAGATGGTCAAACCATAAGATTTTCTATCTCTTAAAGCATTGGCTCAGTGGTGTTGTTCCTACATTCTGTCTGATAATATGATTTCTAGCTTTCTCTTAAATGGTTAAATTGGCTGCTTTTTTCGGGCATCCCATTTCACAGGTGTTAATATTACGTAGGTTAGCCTTTGATAATGTCCAAGTCTGTTGTAGGTGCACAGTTTTGGTATGAATATGATGTTTATAAACTGTTTTTCGGCCGTCATACTTATGTTTGAATGTTTGAACAATTGTGCCTGTTGCTATGTATGTGGACTGGGTCAGTGGCATCTTGTTTCTTTTACCCGATCTATTTCCAGTCCTCCGAGAATATACTTCCAAGATTTGTGAATGGTTTAACTTAATAAAGAAAAGTAACATTCAGCCATAAATGTAGCGAACTAGGAATTCTGCTGACCTGCATGACATTTGTTGTCATCTAATTTGTATTTATGTTGATTCTTGTGCATGTTGAACTTGGCCTGTTCAAATATTCTTGCAGTCTGCACCCCTCACTGTAGAACAGGCAATGATCGTCTTTATTTAGTAGCTCGTTTATTGTGTGTGAACCAGATCATATTTTGGAAAGTCAAGTTCCTCATTTTCTTGTTTTTTCTGGATCGTCAGCTTCAAAGCTGGCTTCTCTTGATATTTTGGTCATATCAAGCGCCACGACGGATTGGAAAAAAAAATTATAGCAGAAGGCATGGTACCAGGAAGGAGGAGCAGAGGCCGATCAACGCGAAGATGGGCACAGGATATAAGTGACTCCTTGAGTAGGAAAGTGCCTGGGGCGAGTTTCTTTCAGGCAGACTGTGATGAGAGCGACGTTCTGTAAACGACCTGCTACATGATGATGATGATATGTGAAATAAGAGAGGAGTAAGCATACATCCTTGTATGTGTTGACCCTGTCTTGATAGTAAACATATCAGAAATGCCTTCCTATCATAAATGCCTTCCTGTGTTCTCACTGCCCACTAAAAAGTGTGGTACCTGTCCATGATTTTATCTACCTATTGTCTATGTATTCCATAATCCTCAAGATTACCCCATAGTTTGTTTCTGTCTACTCTCTCGAAAGCCTTTTTTTTAAATCTAAAAACACAATATTCTGTCCATCGTCATATTCAATAATTGTCGCACAAGAGTAAATAATGCAACTGTGCAGTCTTTCCCTTTCATGAAACCAAACTGTGATGTAATTAGGTGTTGCTCTGCAATAGGCCTAACTCTCTCTTTTAAAAATGTCGCAAACATGTGTCCTATGTAGCCCAAGAGTTATATACCTCTGTACGATACACAGTCTCTTGTTTCGGCTATACTTTTCTAAATTGGTACCACATATTGCCTGCTGCCAGTCAAGCGTACTTTCCTTTCTTCCCATGATGCACTG
Source organism: Candidula unifasciata (assembly GCA_905116865.2). NCBI lineage: Eukaryota > Metazoa > Mollusca > Gastropoda > Stylommatophora > Geomitridae > Candidula > Candidula unifasciata. The sequence continues at coordinate 57,409 of CAJHNH020001355.1, read as the reverse complement.
ACAAATTTGTGTTAGCCATTTGATGACAGTGTGATCAAAGGCTGGAATGACGTCTATAATTGTTCCCTCAGGGCCAGGTGCTTTGTGTTTAGGGCTCTTCTGTACAGCTTTTACTTCCGATGTTAAAAGTGTGATTCTTGTGATGACTGTATTGACTGTGATCAATTTTCCGACTGTAATGATTGTGATGACTGTTAAGATATTATTCAATAAAATACTGATAGTGATAATAGAACGGATGGGCTGTCCGACCTTTATAATTTTCATCCGAATTGACCTAAAAAATATGGGTGGGGGCGGGGGGGTGGGGGGGGGGGGGGAGATATGTCGTAGATAGCTAGCTATACGTGGGCACTGGCAATAACCAAGACAGAAAAAAAAAAAAAATGAGAACCAAGAAAAATAACACCACAGCTACTTAAAGAGACACACAACAGAAGACCTTCACATCAGCAGGCACAATCCTTTTCAGGACTTCTATACATCATCGCCCTCTCCCCCCCCCCCCCCCCACCCCCTCCCCTTTTCCCCTCAGCATCGCGGAATCCTCAAATGCTGGAAACCCGACAGATACAGGTGGCATGCATAGACAACGATACCTCGACACAACCATACGTCACAAAGACAGTTTTCTTTAAACAAATAGAAAAAAACAAAAAACCTGGCAAAGACCAGCGACCATACATATAACTGAAGCTAACACAGAAGCTGACTGAATGTTGACTACGTTTTAATTTTGTTCCCACTGAAAATCCGGCCAACTAATGTGGATTCGACAGCAGGGACTTTCATGCCGGTAGCTTAGCGTGCAGCCGAAACGCAACCGTGGATCCCTGCCTGCACTGCTGAAGGCTATATATTACAGACCTTCATAACTGCTAACTTTACGAATTATAAAGAACATGTATTGGCAGACTACACATATAATAATTAATAACCATTTAGGAACATGTCAAAGCATAAAAATGGGAGTTCGACAAGGACGTGTACCATCACTTCATTTGTTTTCAGTATAAAATGAATTTATATATATATATATATATATATATATATATATATATATATATATATATATATATATATATATATATATATATATATATATATATATATATGTGTGTGTGTGTGTGTGTGTGTGTGTGTGTATTGCTTATTTTATTGTTATACTATTGGGGTAATGCTATGAACGTTTGATGCTAATTATGATATTTTTCTTCCTTTTGTTGCACACAGATCATGGCCGCTCCATTATAAATTTACACTAACGAGGAACAATGAGCAATGATACGATTCCTCTGCTCGCCGGTGTCCAATGTTAGGATATTCATAGTAGCCTATCATAACTTTATGGAGGAAGTGCATTAAAACATAAAACCTGTGTTTTTGAGGATCCAGAAGTTGAAAAGTTGTGGAACCAGTGTAACGCTTGAAAAGGAAGCAGGAGAGCCATCAACCTCCACTACAGATGATTACATTCAGCAAGTTCGAGAGATAGTTCTGGCGAATAGGAGAATTACCATCGTTGAGGTAGCACTTGCCTTAAACACTGGCCATGGTTAGCCCATCAAATCATTCACGACGAGCTCGGCTTTCATAAAGTTTGTGCACGGTGGGTACCAAGAAATCATACTGCCTCAGACTCAGACGTGCTAATTGCAGTGCGACAGTGGCTTCATGACCAATCCAAAACACTTTTTTTTTTTTTGAAGGAATACGTAAGTGTGTTTACCGTTGGGAAAAGTGCATTGATAAGGAGGGAGATTACGTAGAAAATAATTCTTGACTCTCTCTCTCTCTCTCTCTCTCTCTCTCTCTCTCTCTCTCTCTCTCTCTCTCTCTCTCTCTCTCTCTCTCTCTCTCGTATCATTATTTGCTGAATAGCGAAAAGAATATAATACTATATTTGAAATATTACGAAATACAAAAACATTTATAAATAAAGAGAACATCCATAACTGATTAGGCAAATGTATCGTGACAAGAGTTTATAGGCTACTGAGATGTGGTTCTTGAGAAGAAAGTTGAGAATACCTTGGACAGCCATAAATAACCAACATCCATTGCCTGGAAATGGCTAATTAAAGTAGAACATTATATACAACAATAAGAAGGAGACAAACACATTTCTTTGCTATTGTGATGAGAAAATGAGCAATGGAAAATATCGCGACAGCTGGAAAGATCACTGGTAGAATAGACAGAGGCAGACAAAGAGAAACGATGATAAATGGTTTGAGACAGTGGCATGGAGAAATATCATCAGTTAAATTTATCTAGAACACAAAAGACCTAGATCTCTGGAGATGCATGAATGCCTACGCCAACTGACAGGGCACTTGATGATGATCATGACAAAGAATGTGGGCCCATTGCTTCCTCGCTAACAAAAAGTGGCAGGGGCGGATTGTGGGTTCTGCCTAAGCCCCTATGTTTTCGGCGCTCCAAGACTAATGGTTGGCAAGAACATCCAATATAATGAATTAAATCCGTGAGTACCATAACGGCAGGCGCGGGCACAAAAAAGGAATTAATTAGTGCCTCCAACGTGAGACATGTCTCGACATATCTTTACAAAGGACAGGCCGGACAAAGGTCTTTTATTACATATATTCAATACTGCCTACGTACAGACACGGCCGGAGACATATAAGTACTTACTTCAGTGTTTGTTCGACAAAGTATCACTTTTATAACAGTATCCGTCTGCCTACTTGCCAGTTGGTCTTTCTGTCTGCCTGTTTGATTGTCTGTCTGCCTGTCTGATTGTCTGTCTGTCTGATTGTCTGTCTGTTTGTATGTTATATGTATATATGTATGTATGTATGTCTGTCCATCCATACGTATGTACATCTGTTTCTCTGTACGTCCATTCTCGCTTAAGCACGTTTGTAACAACTTCTACACTGATATATGTGTGTAGGTATATCTTTCTATCTGTATTCATGAAATGACCAGCTGATAACAACCTATTCACGAAAAACATCGAATGCGTTTAGCACAATATCTTCAACAAACACACACAAACACAAACGCAAACTTACAGTCAACTGTTGAAAAGCTGCGCATAATCTCACAACAAAGCTACGCCTGTAATGATACAAACTGAACCGCACATGACCACATAAAAGATTTACAAAACTCTGATGGTTGTATGTGATTGGTTCAGAATTCATAAATTAACATTCATCCTCGCTGGAGATTTTTTTGCACGGGGCGGATTGAGATCGGATCACTAGCGAGTGACCCTCTCTTTTTTTTCAGGTGGTAGCGGGTAGCTATGGTGTAGAGGGTAGCTGTGGTACTGGATGGGGTAAGGGTTTTGGTACAGGTGGGTGCAGCGGTTCTTGTACTGGTGGGTGTAGTGGTTCTTCTACAGGTGGGTGTAGCGGTTCTTGTAATGGTGGGTGTAGTGGTTCTTCTACACGTGGGTGCAGCGGTTCTTGTAATGGTGTGTGTAGTGCTTCTTCTGCATGTGGGTGCAGCGGTTCTTGTACTGGTGGGTGTAGTGGTTCTTCTATAGGTGGGTGCAGCGGTTCTTGTACTGGTGGGTGTAGTGGTTCTTGTAATGGTGGGTGTAGCGGTTCTTCTACAGGTGGGTGCAGCGGTTCTTGTAATGGTGGGTGTAGTGGTTCTTCTACATGTGGGTGCAGCGGTTCTTGTAATGGTGGGTGTAGTGGTTCTTCTACAGGTGGGTGCAGCGGTTCTTGTACTTGTGGGTGTAGTGGTTTTTCTACAGGTGAGTGCAGCGGTTCTTGTACTGGTGGGTGTAGTGGTTTTTCTACAGGTGGGTGCAGTGGTTCTTGTACTTGTGGGTGTAGTGGTTTTTCTACAGGTGAGTGCAGCGGTTCTTGTACTGGTGGGTGTAGTGGTTTTTCTACAGGTGGGTGCAGTGGTTCTTGTAATGGTGGGTGTAGTGGTTCTTCTACATGGAGGTGTGCAGCGGTTCTTGTAATGGTGGTGTAGTGGTTCTTTCTACATGTGGGTGCAGCGGTTCTTGTAATGGTGGTTGTAGTGTTTTTTGCTACAGTGTAATGGTGCAGCGGTTCTAATGTACTTGTGTGTGTAGCGTTTTTTGTCTTAGTGGTATAATGGTTCTTGGTATAGCTGGGTGTAATGGTTTTTGTACTTGTGGGTGCAGTTTTTTTTTTTTTTTTTTTGTTAGTGTATAATGGTTCTTCTATAGGCTGAGGTGCAACGGTTCTTGTACTGATTGGTGGGTGTTTCTTTTACTGGTGGTGTGCAGTGGTTCTTGTACTGGTGGGTGTAGTGGTTTCTTTACAGGTGGGTGTAATGCGTTCTTCTATAGCTGGGTGTAACGGTTCTTGTACTGGTGGTGTAGCGTTTTTTGTGTTAGTGGTATAATGGTTCTTCCATAGCTGGGTGTAATGGTTTTTGTACTTGTGGTGTAGCGTTTCTTGTGTTAGTGGTATAATGGTTCTTCTATAGCTGGGTGTAATGGTTTTTGTACTTGTGGTGTAGGTGTTTTTTTTTTTTTTTTTTTTTTGTTAGTGGTATAATGGTTCTTCTATAGCTGAGTGAAACGGTTCTTGTACTGATTGTGGGGCGTTTCTTTTACTGGAGGTGTGATGGTTCTTGTACTGGTGGTGTAGCGTTTCCTGTGTTGGTGATATAATAGTTCTTCTATAGCTGGGTGTAATGGTTCTTGTACTGGTGGTGTAGCATTTTTTTTTTTACCTGTGGGTGTAACATTACTTGTACTGGTGGTGTAGCGTTTCTTATACTGGCGGTGTAGCGTTTCTTTTACCGGTGGTTTAGCGTTTCTTGTACTGATGGGTGTAGCTGTTCTTATATAGTTGGTGGTAACGGTTTTTGAAGTGGTGGTTTAGCGTTTCTTGTACTGATGGGTGTAGCTGTTCTTATATAGTTGGTGGTAACGGTTTTTGAAGTGGTGGTGTAGCGTTTCTTTCACTGGTGGGTGTAACGTTCTTTTACTGGTGGTGTAGCGTTTCTTGTACTGGTGGTGTAGCGTTTCTTGTACTGGTGGTGTAGCGTTTCTTTCACTGGTGGGTGTAACGTTCTTTTACTGGTGGTGTAGCGTTTCTTGTACTGGTGGTGTAATGGTTCTTGTACTGGTGGTGTAGCGTTTCTTGTACTGGTGGTGTAATGGTTCTTGTACTAGTTGACGTAAAAGATCTTGTACTAGTGAGTATAACTGGTTTTTAATAGGTGTGTGTAGCTGTTCATGTACTGGTGGTTATAACTGTTCTTGTACAGTTAGGTATAACTGTGCTTTTACTTGTGAGTATACGGTTCTTGTGCAAACTATTGGCATAAGGAATAACAGATGCCATAGGAATCCTCACCTCGACACTGCAAGATACAAGAGGATCAAGATGAGATAACAAAAAATAGACACAGTGCCTCCCTAGCAAGCGTTTCCTCAAAAAGCTACTAATTGGTGGTTTTTATTTTTTAGTCAGAGTGCATCTGCGATGAACTAGCAGTCGGCAAACAATTTAACGAGAACTGTAAAATGCATTTGCACACAAGACTAAAGCTCTGAAATGAGAGCATGGTCCAGGAGTAGACGAACAAACAGCCTGTGAAAGCTAGGAAGATTCTGAGGAGACTGGCTGAAGTCTTAGCAAAAGTGACCATATTTCTGAGGTGACTGGCTGGAGTCTTAGCAAAAGCTGACCACATTTCTGAGGTGACTGGCTGGAGTCTTAGCAAAACTGACCACATTTCTAGCACAGCATGTAAAAAGAGATGTCGCCAGACAAGAGCACAGTGCAGGATGCCAAAGGAGAATAAGAAGTTTTTACAGGATTGATGTCGTCAGCCACTTCATGCTCGGGATTTGCTGAGGAGTGGAACAAAGCCCTTTTATACTGAATGTTTCCATGTGCAGTGAGGATAATCTGTCCACAAATCATAAATAACTAAGCTGATAGAAATATATCTGTCAGTTTGTATTTTGTCCAGTGCGTCGCCCTGTCTCTACTTATTTTTTCCTGTTCTCTATTTTTAATATATGTATGTCTTTCCATTTGTCTGATCGTGTGTGTGTGTGTTTTTGTGTGTGTGAGTGTGTGTGTATGAGAGAGAGAGAGAGAGAGAGAGAGAGAGAGAGAGAGAGAGAGAAAGAGAGTTTTCAGACACCAAAAATAAAGTCTGTAAAACAGACTCTTCAATAGTTTACCGACGGTTTTAAAACGCGTATTGATTAATGTTATCTTATCAATTTTCAGACATCAAGGCAAGCAATAACAGCCAGCTATGCTCGATTGATAGACCGAAAGGTATCTGGAGCACTCACTCATAGTTCACTTACAGTGATGTCTATGTGTTGCAGAAGCCTGTAGAGAAAGCAACAAAATGTAACTTGACTGGTGGCGTATACCAAACCTGACATCTTTTAGTGTGCTTCGGGCGAAGGAGCGCATTGGGGAGGATACTAGCTTCATCTAGGAAGAAAAACTGCAACTTGAAAACTTTGATATAGTATGGCAGACCAGATTCTTAGCCTTGGCTGGCAGCTGGTCTAGGGGGGAAGCTCTCAGAGGTGGACAGATACAGAAGTGTTCCTCTGATCCGGCAGCTTATGCAACCTGCTTTGTTACAAACGTACTGGTGTTACCTGTCATTAGGAGTGAACAATGCAGGCAGAAAGGGATCATCATGTATGGGCAACATATGGTCTCTACAGTCGGCTTCTGTGGCTTAGGCGATGCGCACGCCCTTCGTAATCCCGAGGTGCCGGGTTCGATCCTAGCTGCAGGCCTTGCGCATTGGGTTGGTTTTGACAGTCGTATTGAGAAGCCGACCGTCCAGCGGCAATGACAAACTACTATATGCAAATTGGCCTAGAAGAACCACAGCAGCCAATGCTGCTGTTGGTTCTGCAACGTCCTGTACAGGATATGCAACTAACTAACATGGTATCTACAATACCACCAATGCTTTGTGCTATGGAGAGGGTGGAAACTTTTCATAACGAGGCCGGGTCTTGCTAGTAACACTGGCCATCGCCACAGACTGTGAGTCCCACGCCTTCCAACAGCAAATATATTTCTATCGTCTGGAAAGATGGAATGGTGCCAACAACCGTGACTTTATATAACAGATATGCGGCTATGTGACTTAGAGGTTGATGGATTGTTTTCACAATGCACTCCTCAGCGTTTACCTGGGATCGATTCCCGCGAGGTTTGGTTTAGAAAAACCGTTCTTATGGCTGTCAGACAAGGATTCCAGAATCGCACCTTGGAAGAGACTGGTTCTTCACCATATAATTCCCCATAGTCAGCAGTGAATATGTTGGAGCAAACTTCATCTCGTGTAGGTCACTATTTTATGTTTCTTCTAACTCAATAACAAGCATGTCCCAAGAGGTTAGATTCACAATTGTTAATCCATGCAGTTTAATTTTTCAGCAGAAGAACTAACCAACTGTGAACAAACTATGATGAAGCGGCGAGTTGGTTGGCGTGTAATGGTACTTTGATAGATAGAGGACATAATATGAAGTATTGGGAACTAGTATGTGTATGATTTTATTTATTTCAACCAGTTAATTTGTCATTGTAGTATGCAGAGTTAAATTATGAAGAGAGTAATATTCTACTCTCTGTGGATTTGAACTCAAGTCCTTCCGACCGCTTGGGAAGTGATGGCCGAGCTTCTAGAACACCACCGCCACACAATAAACGACAGGTGTTCCAGCACCTGTTTTAACGTTGTATTTTGTGTGTGTGTGTGAATACAGGAAGTGAGCAGATGAAAACCAAATCAAAACCTTCAAGAAAAGTATTAGAGTAGGCGTGACAGAATTAGGTAGAGGAGCTAACTTTGTCTTATTATTATTATTATTATTATTATTATTATTATTATTATTATTATTATTATTATTATTATTACTACTACTACTACTAACTATAATTATACATTCATTACTTTACAATTGAATCGTGTGTTTCAAAGGACACAAGAAATCCGTTCGACACTCTTATGGTCTCAATTAAGGCTTAGATTCTAATTTGATGTGGTGAAGCTTTTGTTTAAAGTATCCTTAAATAAAAATTGCTATGACTTTTTAAAGTTTAACTTTTTTTTTCTGTCCCTCGGTACAGAAAGAAACACATTACAAATGCGGATACAGAAAGTAATGACATTGATGGAGCAGGTATAACAAGTCACAGGACATCTCGCCCAGTCAAGCTACTGCCAAAAAGGCATGACAAGACTGTCAAGAGGCAGACAAAATGCCACTTGCTACAGGTCAGTGCGAGAAGGGAAACTGGGAGGCTGGCACAAATCGAATGTGTTGGGACTAGAGAATGCCTCAGACCTCTCATCTTTCAGGTTGCAACTTGTACTATTAGCATGGTAACGATTTGTTTGCTACTGAAGAAGGGGACGGAGCACATGTGAGAATTTCCGAGTGTAGTGATATCCATTCTTGATTCATTCAATATTTACTTGTCTTTTACATCTTATTTCTCCATCTTTGTACTCCTCATAATCACTAGATTATACAAATATCGAGAGGGCAACTTGACTTCCAAAAGCATTTCCTTGTACACTCTTTTAATTTGTACAGTCCAGTGACGCGATGCCATTTATTATTGTTTTGTTTTCCTTTTAAATAAAAGTCTTTTTCCACGGGGCATTCTTCGCCTTACGTGATCACCCTAAAGAGGCGGTTGGGACTGTCGGTCGTGGTTTATAGCTAGGCTGTGATATCTGTTCCTATTGACAGATACGGCTTTTAACACATACCACCCAGTCAGTAGGCAGAAGTTCCGGCAACTGAACTGTGTCAGTCTCCTCCACACACTCAATAAATCCCCCGATTAGTTTTCACATTTTCTAGAATTACTTCCTGTTTTTGTGGGGTTAAGTAGTTCAAGTTTGTGTGACTTCCTGTATCAACATTGCTCTGCTGTTTTCTTCTGTTTGCCACACACCACGCAACAAATTGATTGATTGATTGATCTCTACTCCTGGAATCTCTTACCAGTAGCGTTGAATATCTGACCTGTTTCCGTCGCTAAGACATTGGCAGGCCTGAAAATATTGGCCGAGGCAACAGTGAGCAATAAAATAAACAAGCGGCGTGAGAGATAATTACCAGAATAAACATCGAGGCCAGAGCAGTTGAAGCGTTGAGGGGTGGAAGCTAGCCTGCCAGCCTGAGGTGGGTCCCAATCCGTCTTGCCAACCAATGTTTTTCATAGCTGACCTTGGCTTTCAGATGGACGTAGCCTGAAATGGGTACCAGGCAATGTGATGGCAACTAATGTATTGACTCTTAGCTGATTCATCATTAATTAGCTGCCAACTGGTTTATTGCCAAATCTCGATGGTGTACTATATGCCATAAAATGAATTCCAGAGAATTCCCCTTAGAGATCTACATACTCTCCATTCCTCGTTTGTGTATTTCACTTATGTTTGAAAAAGGCTGCCCGGCCGAAACGTTACGTTGTGTTGTTTTGTGCACGTTTTCCTCTTTCCCATTTTGTTGAGCTTTTTAGTCAAATTTCTCTGGAATTCATTGTCTTAGCTTGACTGCAGTCACTCCCATAGTTTCACTTATATGCCATAGGCGTCATTACGCTGACTAAGTTGTCTTCAAACTGGGGTGGGGAGAGGGAGACGGGTGGACGCCCCCTTTACTGAGGAAAAGAAGGGGGAAAGGGGGGGGGGGGGGGGTAGGAAATATCAAGGAGGTGGTCCTAGAGTTTTTAACATGAGTATATTTGTACTTGCAATCATCAGAATTTTCAGCTTCAATAACTATGTAAACAGCTTAATGCGGACAGTAATCCCGCAAGTGCCTTGTCCAACAACAGGCTAAAGACAGCAGATGTCATCAAAACACAACAGTGTAAACCATGACACTGACATGTGGGGGCTAAATGACCAGTTGCTGGCAAATGTTTCGTGTGTCATTTGACACTCTGAATTATATGTGTGCCTCCGACCCCCCCCCCCCCTCCCTTTTTTTTTTCCTCCCCAGGTTCTTGTTAACAGAAGATGTTATTGTTTCGTTGCGTCCTCTACTTTTTAAATAACATTTTGTTATGTGGAAAAGGGGTGGAGTGTGAGAGGTTCTTGCCATGTATATTCAAGAGGGGCACCACTTGTAAAAGGTTGGAGAGTCATGGGCTAGCCTATGGAAATTAACTCCTTTGAAATGAGACACCTGAGAAAAGGCGCCAACTTGACTATCTGAGAAAAAAAGTGAGAAATGATTCAAACAGACAGACTGTTGGAACATTATATACCTGGTACGTAGACGCAGAATGTAGAAATTAAGCCATTGCTGTCCATCAAGAATTAACATTGCAAACTGTTCCTCTGCACGACGTTCAACGAAAAAGTGACAATTTGTATTTCCATATTCGTCTTGTTGGTTTGCTTAAATATAAAACAAATTGACAAATATCAAACCTGCAAAGACAGTGTCAGTTATAATTATGTCTGGTTTTGTTTGCGTTAAATTCGGTGGCTTCAAAATGGTAGTTCTGCCATTTGTTGTGTCTTCTTGTCTCTGACTATATGAGATGTAGTCATTTCTGAACATATCTGGGGCCTCTTTCCTCCTCTTCCTGTTCTCTCTCTCTCTCTTTCTCTCTCTCTCTCTCTCTCTCTCTCTCTCTCTCTCTCTCTCTCTCTCTCTCTCTCTCTCTCGGTCCTCTTGCCTTAGAGGGAGCTCCGGTTTGTGTGTCCATCCTCGAGCGTCTTGTTTCGTGGGCAGATTTGTTATTTATGATTGAATTCTAGACAATGTGTACTCTAGACAAAGAATTAAGGTCTACTGTGTTCGTAAATTGTTGCTGTGATTGTTAATCGACATATGCTCCGTTAATATAAATTTCTGTAACCTATGGTGCCATTTCAATGGTTTGAAATGAATTATGTCCGTATTCCAAAGTTGTGGATTTCAAGCTGTACGATAGACAAGGCCAATAAGACACCTTTTTCTGGCGGTGCCTAGTTGGCTGTGTTCTTACTGCACTTGTATCCATGGCGAGGCGCAGACGCCGTTTGGAGGTGACAGGTTCAATTCCCGGCACGGTAACTATAGCTTTCGATTGTTATGTTGTCTAGTGTGTTCTTCTATCGTTCTACTTCTTTTTATGAGTGCCGATCAATACACTTTCTGTTACTTGAATAATTCATCATATTTATGATTGAGTTGGTCTCCGTATTTTCAATGTTGTGATAGATTTATTATTTATGATCGAGTTGGTCTCCGTTTTTTTTTCTATGTTGTGATAGATTTGTTGTTTATGATTGAGTTTTAGTCACCGTATTTTCTATGTTGTGATAGATTTGTTGTTTATGATTGAGTTAGTCACCGTATTTTTTATGTTGTGATAGATTTCTTGTTTATGATTGAGTTGGTCTCCGTATTTTCTATGTTGTGATATATTTGTTATTTATAACTGAGTTGGTCTCCGTATATTCTATGTTGTTATAGATTTGTTAGTTATAATTGATTTTATCTCCCTATATTCTATGTTGTAATAGATTTGTTATTTATTTTTGAGTTGGTCTCCGTGTATTCTATGTTGTGATAGAGTGTTATTTAAGACTGAGTTAGTCTCAGCATATTTTATGTTGTGATAGATTGTTATCTGTGACTAAATTGGTCTCTGTATATTCTATGTTGTGATAATCTTCCTAAGGTATTTTCTCCTGTCGTTTGTCCTCGTTGTCCTTTTTCGTTTGTCTTCCTATGCTGTGCGTTCTGATATAGGTCTGACCCATGTAGGTTCCTTCTTGCCATCTGAGCGTCCTAGAAAGTAGTGTTCACGTAATGACTTAGACTATAATAAGTTCCATGAAATGTGTTGGTTAGTATATGCGACCTCCAAACACCATACGCCTGTTCCAGTTAGCACAAAGCGACATTTCATTCAAAACGTACTTACCTCCCACCCCTTGCGACAGGTGTTAGACCGGGAGACTGGCAATAAACAATACAAGAAAGCTAGTAACCACGAGGATGTGGTGTCTGAAAAATCCTGGAGGAGTAAGCAGTAAAGAAAACACCAGGAATACAGTCAAAGGAGAACCATCTGGCTTAGAACCAATGCAAAAATACAAACAGAGACAGCAAATAATAGAGGTGATCGGCCGGGGTGTAGCGGCTAGTAGCTCGCCTGCGGGTCTGAAGGTCGCGGGTTCAAATCGCCATTAAGCCCAATTTTTTTAAAATGACATTGTCTCTCAGATCAACTTAGCCTTTAATTGGTATAAGATAATTATGGGAAGTTAAGGTAGACAACTGAATTGTCTATAACTGCTTATTCTTCTTTCGTTCGCATGAAATAAATTATATGTATCTGCAATTGTGTTTCTAGTATAAACTTCTCTGTCTTTTGTAATTCACTCAGCGACCCATAAAGTTTGACTTGCACCGATGTTTCTCTTGGCCAAAAGTGTTGCCTTGATATGCTGCATTTGGGACAGTCTTGGAGGTCATGATCTGTTGTCTCAAATTAAATTGTGTGTAGATGTGGCTGCAAAGTCGATTGTGTCCTGTTCTGAGGCGTAGAATGATAACCTGCTCTAGTCTGTCCATATAAATGGTAATCGTCTGGTGCCGGTTTTGGTATCGTTCATGAATGATTTGATTATTCTCTTTTTTTGCTGATAAAAGACTGGTAGGCAAGGTTGTTTTTCATTTGCAGCTTTCTTGGCTAGTTTATCAGCTCTTTTATTTCTGGAAACTCCACAGTTGGATGGTATTCATTGCATAGATACATTATCAAGAAAAGATATAAAACCGAACAAAAAGTATATTAGGAAGCTTCACAATATAACAAATACAAACAAAACGTGGACGTTGAAGATAATGAGCCTTCGTCAGCACATACAAATCAAACAATGCTACACAGATACAGAAAATCACTTAGCTGGTATCTCGAAGCAGCCGGGTCGGTAGTTACCTTACACAGTTCTATAGCAATATAGGTCCAGCATTATATACTCAATACCCCTAAGGGCACTAAAAAAGTGTATTTTACTTCTACTTAGAGAGAATGACCTACGACACCATCCCACATAAGGCATATAAAAAAAATAAAACAGCGAATGTACGCAGAGCACAATACATATCAAGAACAATAACATGAGACAAGCCCTACGGCAGTAAGACGTGGCTAAAGTCAAGACGACCAGAAGAGCAGTCGTTGCTTGTGAGTCGTCTGCAAATGTTGATGAATAAACATCATGAGCATCAGTCACAGAAGTGACAGTACCTGACATCGTCAAGAAAGGTGACTCCACATACAAACAATAGTCATCGTTTTGTTCCCGTTTTTACCCAGCAGACATATTTATTTTGTACCTATGTTTTCGTCTTCAGGACGTATAAATCACCGTCACAACAAAAACGCAATGATAAGCACAGTGGTTTTTATGTAACTAAAATATATTTGCAATCACTTCCGAGATTGAGGTTCTAGTTAAAAAATTTTGTTTAAGAATAGTTATGCAACATTTTGGGCTGGGAACGGATTAAACCTTTGTTAGTTTATTTCAACGGGAATAATTAATTTGACATAGTCCAGTTTAATAGTTTCTCCAACCCTATTTATTTATTTTTTTTTTTTTTTTATCAGATAAATGATGAATAGTAGATTTCCACAGTAGCTCTCCGGTGTGTTGTCGATCACGTCTCCAATCATAAGACCGACTGATCTATACAAAAACCATAAGTCTACCACAATATGCCCAAAGCGCCACGTGACGCGGGTTCTTTACTTTCTCTTCTTCAACGATGCTACATCTGGTATATGAATGGAGGCAGAGGCGGTCACTAAACTGTCTCACTGGTTTAAGAAGCAACTGTAGATACTCTATGACTGTTAACGTAGTAAATTATATACAGACTCCACAACGGAGGTTGCCTGCAGTGTAACCACTTCAATCTTTTCGGCCAATAATGGGCAAGGCGTCAAAATTCTCCAGGGTGCGACTTTGATTTTGTTATTAAAAAAAAAAAAAAAGGTAGAACGTTTTTATGTTATAAACTATCAACTTTGGTAATCGAACCCTAGTTCGCTGATCATAAAATGTTTTAACTCATTCACAAACTGTTAAGTCAAAGAGAAATGGTTTCAAGTAGGCATGTCAAACTGAGTGACCTCCTGTCGGAGTCACAAGGGTCAAATGTGGTCATGACGGCCAGACGCCATAACTAAATAGATGTTAATTTATAGTCTAGTTCACGTTTCCCGGCCCTTCTACACTGCCTTAACTTTCATTCATACTTTCTCAGACTGTTCTACGTTAGAGGGGTGTCACGTTGTCTTGCCTCTAAATATATTAGCGCTGATGTCGCGTGTTCCATACTACATAACGACAAAGATTTAAACGACCCCAGAACATCTAGAACTGCCCTAACCCAAACCACCCTACCCACAGCCAGACCCTAAATCACACGAGAGACTCTTTTCGAAAAAAAAAACGTACAACGTGACACTCCTCCGAGCTCGATCAGATTGTTAAAGTGTGTAGATCGGCCCGAAAACGTGAACAGGTCCGTAGAAACAAATTTTACGTTCCTGCGGGTGTGCTTGCAAGGGTCCATGTGCAGCCCCCGGGCCGCCAGTTTGACAGCCGGTTTCCAGCTACGTTTGAGTATTTGTAGTTAGCCGATTGTTTCGTTGTTTACAACGCAAGAATAACAACAACATGAGAACATGTCCAAGATGACATCTGTCACAGAAGTGCAAATGAAGCCAAATTTTGGCCGAAGAATGTCCCACTGGCTTGACACAACCTGCCACTGCAGGGTCGGGTAGCACGCTAAAGAGCGACAGTCGGCTCTCCGCAGAGTCACTCATGACTTTAAAGGATTCCTCGTTTCCTAGCATGGCCTTTGGCTAAGTGCATAAAAAATTCGCTTTGCGCTTCGAAATGCGTTGGTCTCGTTACTGAGTCTGTATTTGGCTACTAGTGTGGTGTTGCCACAGAATTGGTGGTGCCTAATGTGATTAAAATTAGTCACGTGTGCATCTGCTGATTTGTTTGTAACTTCTGCTTGCGTCGATAATCAACAGCATTTTTAATGTCGAACTCTTTGTGTTAGCACTTCTGATGAGCCGTTACGTTAATTTTATACGACCATATGTCTGGTTTCTAGATTTCGTAGAAATCTCCTACGGTTTTCTCTGGACAGTACCATGTTATGGGGGAGGGGACGAGGGTGCCTATCCCTAGCCCCCCTTCCTCCCCCCCCCCCCCCCCGCCCATACTATGAGACGTTTTGGGGATTTTCCTAACACATCTCGAAGCCGACGAGATGTGGTCGTATAACACTGAACTGCCTAGCTGCCTTATTTTTTTAATGCGTGTGTTGCTACTGGATATAATGAGACTCCAGTCTGTCAATTTTACCACAAGGGACAGTGATGGACATTATGTTGTGTGTCGTTGGCACAGGATCGGAGTAACTATGTGGTGAGCCATATGCTATGATGCCAAAACTAAGATTACTAGGATTACTACTGTGATTACTAATAGTGTTTTAAGCTGAACTACTTAAAGGAGTTTCTCAGAATTGCACGAAAAAGGAAGAAAAGACATATGGACGCTCTTAAACATTTGAATATCGAGGAAGACTGGCTGACAGCATCTTGTTTGGCAAACTGAAATATTTTATCCATAGCGGATTGTGAGAAAACAGTTTCTTTCAGACAAACCGTAACGAGAGCGACGTTGTGGAAAGAACCTGCTACAATATGTTGACCATTAGTACTTGTGGTTCTTTAGATTTATGGTGATGGTCGCCTGAGCACATCATTTTTTGTTTTGTGAGACTAGTAATGCTGTCATTACTAGTTAGGGAAGAGGCGGCAAGGCGTATGGGATACATCTTGCCCTTGGAGAGATAGGACGTCCTGAGGATTTTAGAAGCAAAGTGTCCACATTTCTGCTAATAATACGAGAATCGGGAGTAAAGATCGGCACAGCCAAGCATGTGAAGTACACTGGACGCGCACGAAGTCTTGTTACCTAGCAAATGACTGGCACTATTAACCGCGCGACGTTGATGAATATGTTGAGAGAAGAATCTGAGCGCCTTTGGATGTGTCTGTAGTGCTGTGAAGATAACCTAACTCATACATCCCAAAGCACTTTAACAGACTAACCTCTTTCCTCTCAGTAAGTTATTCTATCCAAAATAGTTAGTGTTAACAAAGAAATGTGGGATCTAAAGGAGTCCAGTTAAATAATCTGCTTCTCTGTATGTTTAGGGGCCTCACAAGAAAGCAGATAAAAGACTAACAAGCATGTCGTAAGCGGCGACTATTTATGATGTTTCCTTCGAAGATAGATTTGTGTAACAAATGTGCTCGAAGAACTCAAGTTCTGAAAAAATAGACGAGGCAAAGAAGTTACGAAAATTATATTATGTTTAAATGTACCAATAAACACACAGTTCATAGTAGTAACCGTTTACACGAGTTTTTTTGCCTGGACCTTTTTGAGCCCGTTCTTCACTTCCTGATTGCCTTATTTGGTTCGCAATTGAATACGTAGGGTATCTATGGGAGCTGTCGACGTAGCTACGGGACACATGCTTTGATCAGGTCATTAGTGGTAATTCGGAGAGAGATCAAGCTTCATCAAATTAAACGCAACTTTTACTGAGTCATTATAGTTAGTCTGAGGCAAACGTCCAGCTGCGAGACTATCGATTTCCCGATTGCTAAAATGATAGTCAAGCAGAAACCTGTGAGACCTATCTGTTTTAGGTACTTTGTATAACATGCACCGCAAGGGCGCCGACACATACAATAAAATCGTGGGTGGGTGGGGGGAAGGGGTGCTGTCTTTGTGCCTTGGTTGCTTCAGTTTACCCAATATGTCTCAGTCTCTCTTTACAGAGCGCAGGTTCACTCACCTGAAAGCTTAGCATAAAACATCAAAATATGTATACCTGTGTTCCTGACCCCAGCCACCACAGCATGTCACATGTCGCAGGCCTGATGCTTTTTAAGACGGCTGCAGTATTAAAGGTTAGTTGTGGATCCTTTACAGGACGTTGCAGAACCAACCCTAGCAGCACCCTGGCTGTTGTGTGGTTTCTCTAGGCAAATTTACGTCCAGTAGTTTGCCATTGCTTTCTGGACGGTAGGCCCACTGATACCACTGTCGAAACCAGCCTGCGGCTGGGATCGAACCCGGTACCCCGGCATTACGAAGCGTTCGCATCGACTTAGCCACAGAGCCGACCGCTGCAGTATAACCGGTATAAAAATATGAATTCTCAGGTCAGCCGGCAGTGAGCGCTCCAAGGGATTGGCGGTCACAAAGGTGAAAGATTAGTCGAGCAGACGAGAAGATAACCGAGGCTATTCTAACGCTCATGGGAATTCAATAACAAAAACAATAAGAGATATCACACTGGTTGGGATGGGGCGCATTGATAACCTCCCTGGGGATCAAGCAGTTGTATTAAATGAAAAAATGTTTAGTAGCAGTATCATTTTGGTAAGGAGAAAGGGATGGTTTGTCTCCTTGGTGAGGTGGTTTATCCGCTTACCTGGTTGTCTATCGGTTGCGGGTTTGATTACTGACCTAATTTTTTATATGTGTGAGGGTAAATATTGGGTTTTTAGAGGTCGTGGCTGGTGCTATGGAGCTGTAAGATTTGTTCACGTGTGACTACATGATCGGTGACTTCAGAATGTCTTTCCTCAACCTAAATTTTTTCTATGTTTTAAAAAGCATACAGAAAAATAGGGATTTGGATACATCCTTAATCTTCTAAGTAAGGCGACCCAAACAAACATTTTAATCTCCTGGACTGTCGGGGATATCAAGCACTGAGACTCTTTCCCAGATGTAAAGTGTTAAGCTACAGAGAAAAGACTGACCAAGCTCAGACTTGGTGGCTGGAGATTGTGCTTGTCAAAGTGAGGTGTCAGATAATTATCTCCTAGCCAGACATTTAGCAGCAGATAACCCATGCTAATTGTGATTATCTCCTCCCGAGGTTACCTAACTTGAGTGCAGGTCAGATAGCCAGTTTTGACATGGTCTGGTGGAGTCGTTAGTAAACAACCTGGCAGGTTGAAGAAGGGATAGAAGGTGTGACTTTGCGTATTAGCTCTGGTCAGCTTGATGGACCAGGAGAATGTAGCCGTGGGAACGCAAACAAGTGTTGTACTATCACTGACTGACAGTTATTAGATTTACCCACGGAGTGGAGCTGTGACATCCTTGAATGAGAGTGGTTTTAGGAGTAATGTAGGAGGAGCTTAGAAGAAGTTATAAAAGGGTGAATACTAGAACTGGTAAATGAGACTCTGCCATTCGCACACCATCTGTTGGGCTTTAAACTTAAGCTTGAGAAATTTTGGCGTTGTGTTTCCATTTTCGAGGTAAGGGAAACTATTTCAAACCTTTTTTGTGTGAGTGTGTGTGATAGAAATCTAAATTTTTTTTGCTCAAGTGTGTGTCTTCATCACTTTGTAGTACTTCTTAGCGGGCATTTATCCATTCTCTTAGGGCACTGTCACATTGCTTTATATCGTAATTGATAGTGTCATAAATGCTTTTCGTGCACATGTGTTTCAATGGTGTATAACTTAAATGTTGATGTTACCATTGCAATTTAATGTACAATCATTTTTCTAAAATCACAAGCGTGAAGACAATTGTGGCAGTCTTTTCACGTGTGGTTAACTTGAAGCTATATTACATACAGCTAACACACTGAAATGTGTTTAACTCCCGGGAGGCTAATGCGGAGATTGATCCCTGAGAGTAAATCTCTGAAATGTGTTATTTAATTTGCCCCAGAAATATTGTTAGCATTCTGGGCGCGACCATTGTTCCTAGCATGGATTCCAGAACTTGTTCTGCCTAACTGATTGTCATTTTGAGTCTGTATGAGAGATGACATCAGACATAGAAGACTTGACTATCATTAGAGGACGTGAATAGAGGAAGGCAGGAAATGTAACGGCTTGAATGTGAGACATAAGCCCTTTCAGACTGGACAGGAGTGAATGTGAACATGAGGGAGGGATTAAATGTTTTATTAGAAAAGAGATGTTTAGTGTTATTATAATATACATGCTTAGTGTACATCAAGATAAGATACTACACATATGCGCTTGTTTCTTTACTACAGTTCCCACATTGGACAGGCACTAGTAGGCATCCATTCTTTGCTGACCGTCGAGTGTAACGACCTGCTTGAAGCAGTGAGGACGACAAGCTGGAAAAGGATAAGCAGGGTCTCAAACCGAGAACTGTCCAAAGGATTACTTTCTCCAATTATGAGTTATGTATAAACTTTCATCAGTAACACCATCTTCACTCTACTAGCCTAAAGACGTTCTTCTTTTTTGTGGTTAGATTTATTCAATAAATCTTGTTCATGTTGTTATAAAATAGTTGAGTAAATTGTGTACCTAGGTTCAAGTGTCTTTGTGCATACTAGTTTACTTCAGCTGACAAATATGTAAATCACTTGATGGGCTTTTAAGTAATGCCAGGAGAGGAGAAAGTCGGAGGGGTTAACTGTGTATCTTGATATTATCTCATTGGGTTCATCATGATACCTATCTATCCCTTCTTCTACTCTGTGGATACAAGTACAGTAACTTTCATCTAATGGAACGAGCCACTCTCTGTTTTCTTGGCTATCCAGGACTGTCTAGGATCAACATAGCCTAGATATTAGTATAGTTTCTCACGTGGGTGGGCACTGCTAGGGTTCAAACCTATATACTCACTAATGAAGTGTATTTACCCACGTGGGTTCACGACACCACGTTCTCAGCAAAGCCAGATGAGATAAAAATTAGAAGGATAAGGTCGATTTTGTCGCCATTGAACCAAAAAAAAAAATTAAACATTATGGCAACAGACAGGCGGACAGATAAAGATAGACAAACACAATTGTTTACAGAACGTTTCACAATCAGAAATATTTATTAATAATTTATTAAGGCATTATTTTTTTACACATCGTTTTACTAAACATTATACATACATCCCTTGTCAACACGTTTGTCTTTCCATACGATATTATTATGTTTTGCTACAGGAAGGAATAAGAATCACTATTCCCTGTGTTTGGTCCTGGGATCCCATTGTGGGGAAAACAAGAATAGACCTCCTGCATGTCGTAGCAGTCGACTTGTTGTGGACTTCATTCGAAGTCGGAGTGCATCTGCCCAAGTGGCAAGGAACAACCAAGTGCACACAAATAATCCAGCCAAATTGATGTACACATAAAAGTCAAGCACTGGCACAAAGCCAAAGTCCAAATGGACGAACATCCAGGAATTTCTGCAGGAGTTTACATGCGGTAAACAAAAACAAAAAAGAAGAATTACAGTTCATGACCTACACGAGTGTGGCTAAAAAGAGCAACTCTCGCTAAACCCGAGTAGTGACCCCAAGTCGACTACAGTCGTCTAATGAATGAATAACAGAGATCATACAAGATTATTTTATCGTTGATGAATTTTCAAAGGTGTCACCCTTTCATTCATCAAAATACAGAAAAAAAAAAAAAAAAAAACGCTACCCCTCTTTAAAGTATGCCATATGTGGGGCGGCACCTTTAAACTGTTATTATGATGTTTCCGTTTTCGTCTCTATCGTGTTTTCATTTAAAGTCCCTTGTCTATGTATGTATGTATGTATGTATGTATGTATGTATATGTATGTATGTATGTATGTATGTCTGTCTGTCTGTCTGTCTGTCTGTCTGTCTGTCTGTCTGTCTGTCTGTCTGTCTGTCTGTCTGTCTGTCTGTCTGTCTGTCTGTCTGTCTGTCTGTCTGTCTGTCTGTCTGTCTGTATGTATGTATGTATGTATGTATGTATGTATGTATGTATGTATGTATGTATGTATGTATGCGTGCGTGCGTGCGTTTGTGTGTGTGTGTGAATATGTGGGGGGAGGGGGACTAACCCAAACTTATGAATCACACTGACATCTCAACATTTGTTCAAATTAGTTATCGAATTTGCATATTTATGCATGCATTTCGTTTAACTACTTAGAACCAACATGACCAAGTTGAGTAATTTAGCTATATTTTCTGATGAATAAAGCCTGAATAAGTCCTAACATTTTTTTAGGAAACAAGGCCTATGTAGGCACTCCAGATACCTCTGGCACATGGTTTTACTAGTTTTGCTGCTTCCTATTATATTTTGATTGCTATGACGCAACAGTCCTTTTCACGATTGTTGGGCACAGTTAGCCCCCCCCCCCCCCCCCCTTTCCCTCAGACCACACAGACAACACACACAATCGATGTAAATTACAGAACAAATCAAACTTTCACGAGAGCCGTACCTGAACGACCCACATGTGCAAGAAATGCGACAAGCAGGCTTACTGACTGGTACAAAAACTAGCCAGTCAGTAGTAGTCGTATATTTTACCCCACTAGGACATAACACAAGCGATAAACACCCGATGACACAAAGTTATACCATGTGGATGAGGATAACCTGTGGAGAGGTCCCAAAAAACTTGTTCAGTCATTAGACCATATGTATGGCCGGGCTATATTGCAGCCCCTAGCAATAGCCATAGAGGGGCTTCAAAATAACGAAAAATTGCATCCCACAAGGGGATGGCTAGTTATAGCATAGTAAGTGCCAGTCAGTCTCAAGGCTTGTATTATAGGGCCGACGGACCCACCCATTTGTCTTTTTAGCTATTTCGCTGTTTGGCCGAAAGATCGGCCGTGTCGTCTTCAAAGGGTTAAACACGCACGTCTACACGGTGAATAGCGTTCCTCAAATATCCCATGCCGCCATGAAACAATCGAATTTCAAAATTACCTCAAAGTCCACAAAACGGGTTACCAGACGTTTTCGAAGAACTATTAAATCTTGCTAAAGAACTGACGTGTCTGAATAGGTCTTCCTTTCATCCGGCTCCTGCCTTTGATGTTGAGAAGTCTCTATTTCTGTTTGATTCTCTCCTGGATGGCGTGATTCTGTCTGGTCTGCGGGTTACAGCCAGGATGAAGTGATTAACCACTTCCACTCTGCCTGCCTTGATCACTTCTTCTTTTACTTTAAATATTTTTGTCCTATGATATGTTACCTTTGATAAATTTTTGGATTGTGTAACGTTATTATTTTTCGTGTCTCCTTTCCAATAGAAAGAAAGATTTCTGTGAGATCAGTTTAACTTAATCAGACAGTAGTTTTGTACTTTAGAGGCGTGACATATGTATGATAAAATATTTCTCGTGTGTGTAATTACCCTGGAGATATCAGTTTTACTGCGTTTGTTTGATTTTTGTCTGCCAGTTCACACCGAATTTGACTTATTTTTACGATTGTTTAGTCTCTCTGTCCGTCCGTCCGTCTGTCTGTTTTTATGTTTGCTTTTTGGGGGTGTTATGTCCATGGTTCACTCGGTCGGCTTCATTAAAGACCCACCAGACCAGTAGTCGACATACAAACCTACATACAAACATACATATCTACCCATATATCTATCTGGCCTAATGTTTGCCCAAGGTTACTTTCGAAATGAGCCTCTTTTAGAGTTTAAGTGTTAAAAAGACGGAGCCTTCAGCAGGGGATTCTCTTTACACACATACACAAATTATTAAAAAATAAATTGTTTAATTAAAACATACACAACACTATTCATTTTCGTGAATGATATTGAATGAACACACAATCTTTATAGTTCACACTGACATCTCAACAATTTTTTTTTTTAATTAGCTATCAATTTGCATATCTATAAATGCATTTTTTTTTTTAAATTGCTTGCGTCCAACATGCATAATTTGAACAATTTGGCTAGGTTTTCTAATCAATGAAAATAAGTCCCAAAAAATTATTCTACTCCTTTTCTTCCAGACTACTATATTTTGGTTGCTACGCCGCAACAGCCCACGTGTGCAAGACATTCGAGGAGTAATCTGATTAGCTGCTAATAAGACTTATATAACAAAGCCTGACAGATCGGCACAGTCGTCTTTTGTCAATTTTGATGTTGGGCCGATAGATCGGCCCAGTCGTTCCTAAAGGGTTAGGATTTTATTGACGCTGTCACAGGGAACAAAAACTGCATAATAATAATAATAATAATAATAATAATAATAATAATAATAATAATAATAATAATAATAATAATAATAGTAGTAATAAGACAATTTATAAAATATTTAAAAAAAATGTAAATGTTTTTTTGTCTCTAATCGTTAGTCTCCCAAAGTTTTTTACCGATTGCTTTTATATTTTGGCACAACGTTGCATTTGAATACGCGCGTATATTTTTATGTAATGGTGTCGCACAAAGTACTACAAAGCTCCAGCGACAATCTCATTAGCATCTTGGTTTTGTTTGTCAAAGATCCTATTTTTCCTTACATTGCTGCGTTCCCGGCGATGGTTTTTCCTCCCATCAAATACTTCAACTGGCAGGTGGACTGGACTGTTGACCTCAGAAAATCTGCATGAAGCTGTGTGAGATATCATAATTTTATTTGTTATTGGGGACGAAAAGTTGTTTAAAGAATGTATGGGAATGTAAAGATTTGGGCATAAAAGCAAGGTGGAGTTAACTATTGTGGGAATACCAAAGGAAGTTTTTGAAAGTTTGTACGGGAATGACAAGATATAGGAATGAAAGACAAGTAATTAGTGAGGACTATTATAACAGCATTCAGGACAGATCAACACGTTCTCAGCTCTTTTCCTCGATGGTTCCACAATCGCAAAACTACTAATGACGCCGGTTCTGTGATTGTTCATCAGACGACTCTTGCCCTTTGTGACTTATTATTGTCTGGCTGCTGCAGGTGGCCTTCCATATCCACCACACTGGAATCGATCTTCTTATGACGGAAACTTTTAACTGAGACAGCTGAAAACACGTTAGCATTTTTCTTCTTATTATTATTATTATTTTTTTTTTTTTTTGCGAATTTGTTAGTTATTTATAATTTATTCAGTTAATTTATGCTCAGCTCATTGCTTTAAAAAATAAAACTTCAGTTTATGATTAAAAAAGAACAATTTTTTTTTAAAAATCGTAAAAATCCAGTTTAAGCTACGACTAATTTAAAAACACAATTATATGTTGCTTGTTCTGAAAATCATTGAAACATCACCGCAGCCGCCTGTACTTTCCAGGACTTCACCTTGTACTTATTTAACGATGGGTCTGCCTTGGAGTCAAGGTCGTTTTTAAAATGAAACCAAAAAAATCGAGCTCAATCAGGACACGAACCCACGATCGGCAGATCTGCAGAAGAACGTCTAGCCGTTACACCACGTCGACTCCTGAATCTCTGTAATAATTGGATTCCCGAATACGTGTAAGGTTTGGACTCTAGAATCTCTGTAAGGTTGGACTCCCGAATCTCTGTAAGGTTGGACTCCTGAATCTCTGTAAGGTTTGAACTCGCGAATCTTTGTAAGGTTGGGACTTCCGAATCTTTGTAAGGTTGGGACTTCCGAATCTCTGTAAGGTTGGGACTTCCGAATCTCTGTAAGGTTGGACTCCCGAATCTCTGTAAGGTTGGACTCCTGAATCTCTGTAAGGTTTGAACTCGCGAATCTTTGTAAGGTTGGGACTTCCGAATCTTTGTAAGGTTGGGACTTCCGAATCTCTGTAAGGTTGGGACTTCCGAATCTCTGTAAGGTTGGGATTTCCGAATCTCTGTAAGGTTTAGACTCCCGAATCTCTGTAAAGTTTGGACTTCCGAATCTCCGTAATGTTTGGACTCCCGAATCTCTGTAAGGTTTTGTCTCCCGAATACCTGTAAGGTTTGGAGTCCCGAATCTCTGTAAGGTTTTGACTCCTGAATCTCTGTAAGGTTTACACTTCCGAATCTCAATAAGGTCTAGACTCCCGAATCTCTGTAAGGTTGGGACTTCCGAATCTCTGTAGGATTTGCAGTTCTGAACCTCTGTAAGGTTTACAGTTCCGAATCTCTGTAAGATTGTTACTTCCGAATCTCTGTAAGGTTTTGACTCCCGAATCTCTGTAGGGTTTTGACTCCCGAATCACTGTTAGCTTTGGACAGCAGTCCATCTAGGAAACGGCAAACTCTGAATATAAATCCCAAAGTCCAAGGTGGGCCAACGTGCTGAGGAACTGGATGGCCACGTGTGAGCTGGTCGTGAAGGTTGGACATCTGGCAGGCATGCGGGGCGGCATCACGCGTGTTGACTCCTACTGGACTTTCATTGCCCCTTCCCCAACAGGCAAGCAATCCTAAGGTGACCAGTCATTTCCTGCATTGCATATGGATTTAAACAATATATACACATAGCTACGGAGCACGTGCTCTGCGCTTGACACATTTTTCAGCAGCTCGTGAAGAGAGAGAGTGAGGAGGAGACGACGTAAAAATGGGGAGAGAAGAAGGCATATAAAGAGGACGGCATGTATTAGGAGAACAAGACCAAAAGCGGAAAGACTGGGCTTCAATCATGTGAGAGTAGGATACTGGAACTGTCGGAGTGCTAGGCGGATAGGTCCTATACTGGAGAGGTTGTTTTTGATTTTGCTGTGACCATGCCCCAGGAGCTAAATACAGACATATATCATTGTCCTGGGTACGTCAGTTAACTAGAACCTGTTGGACAGGAGAGACATGGACAAGGTCTGGTGGTGAAGGAGGGAGTGAATCATGTGGTGCTGGACTTGAGAAAGACAGAAACACCCAGGCTCAAGAGAGGAAGTGGAGATGGCGGAGAATGTATAAAGGATGAGGTGGAGGTTTTCAAGCGCTGTGCTGCAGAGGCAAAAAGAGCAGGGTTGGAAACTTTTGTGAATTCTAAAGAAGGCGATAAAACAGTGGGGAAATTATGAAAACTGCAAAGGCCTGATGCAAAGAAAATATCGGCTATGACAGTGGGAACAATTTATAGAGAAAATGTTGTGCGTATGGCAACAGACAAGGAGAAAGGGGAGGCTTTTCTTCGTAGGTTTATAGCTCAGACAGATCTTAAAGATGTAGACATCAGGGATACAGTTAGAGAGGAGTTAGATGGCACCAATAATAATATTCACTATGAAGACATGTTAAAAGATATCAAACTATTTGTGAAAAAAGGCAAACGACTCTGCACCAGGGCCTGATGGTGTTAGGTATGGCCACATGAATGTTTGAACAATGTAGACCTGGCAGAGATGGCCGACTGTTACAACCAGAGCATTAAGACAGCATCAGTACCGCAAGACTGGTGCACAGCTATCTAATCCCACTACCAAAACCTTTTAAGGATCATTCGAAGCTCAGTGGATCATTCAAAACCTCACAAAACGCATTTGAGAAGGTCTTGGATAAGATAGTTGCTGTAAAGCTGCAATAATTTTTGAAAAGGGGGTAGATTCTCCCAAATGGTCTGGGAAGCTTCAGGCCAGCACACTTGGCAAAATGCGGCCACTTTTGCTTTTGACGAAGGGTTCCAGAACAGTCAGGAAAATAGGGCGGTAGCAGTGGATCTCGTGGATGCTTTTAACAGAGCAAGACACGACATCGTGATGACTGCATTGAAGGAGAAGGAGGTCAGTCCATGGCTGGTGAATTGGGTTGCAGCTGTCCTATATTCACGTCGGGTTGCTCTCCGACTGGGATCATTGACCTCATAATTATTCAGTTTGCGGACTGTTGCAGCTAGTCACAAGGTGCTGCAGCTAAGTCTTATCTTGGGGTAGCTGCAGACACGGCTTTGCACGAAGCTCTGGGTGCAGTTAAGGATTAGCGGTTGATAAGATGGAAGTCATGGATGGCTCAGGTAGAAGACACAATCAAACAGGTTTGCATCCTTGGGAACATTAGGCGAGGAGAGTAATGGGTCAGTGTGCCACCTGAACAGTCAGACTTGTGTAGGGTCATAATCATAATGAGCCGGGAATGCAGAGACTGGCCAGCAGGTGCCACGGAGATAGAAATTCATCAATTAATTCAAGATAATTCTCTCTTAAAGGATTTGATCATTTACACAGATGGTTCAATGTCAAGATGCAAAAGAAGTGCTTAAGGCTTCTTGGTAGAAGTTAGTGGTCGACGTTTGGTGCAGAAGAGCCTAGCATATGACACCACAACATTCAGCTTATAAATGGAGGTGAAGGCGGTCCGTCGGTGTGTTGAGAAATGAACAGGCGGACAAACTGGCAGGCTCTGCACAACCTGGTGAAATACTTATTCATGATGAGGCAGACGTGGTTAGTGAATTTTGGGAGAGCATTACAGTTTAGAGGTGCAGTTGGATCACCACAGTCTGGTGAGATTGATGCAAGGGAAAGTGACAAGAGGTTCTGGCCGATGCTCGAGGCTCAGAGGAAAGGCAAGACGGAAGTTAAATCAGTATGCTGCTGGCAAGTTTACTAACGAAACTTTTGGATTGCTGTTGAAGATGGGGACGGAACGCTTATGGGAATGCCCCGAGTGCTGTGATGTCGGTTTTTGAATCAAATCAAAGGTTGTATATACTTCTTCTTCTTCTTCTTCTTCTTCTTCTTCTTCTTCTTCTTCTTCTTCTTCTTCTTCTTCTTCTTCTTCTTCTTCTTCTTCTTCTTCTTCCTCTTCTTCTTTTTCTTCATTCCGAGCCCTTGAGGCTCATTGCTGCAGATGTCACACACCTCCTTCTCAGTTGGTGACACCAAGTATTTGCAGGTCTGTCTGGAAGGTTTATATACTAGAGGTTATAATAGTTTCAATTAAACTAATTTTTACAGTTTGAAACAAAACCTATGAAACATTCAAACGCCGCCTAACTGGAACTTGCTGACACAAACGTAACAAAATGGCTAGATTGCGAGTGTCTGCGCTCAGAAACCTGACTTTCACATTAATAAAAGATAAGCTTTTTCTGCGGTCACGGTGCTCTGCGCGGAATCAGAATTTACGACTGGACATTTCATTCTGTAGATCCCGATGAATATGTCGTCATCCGCGAGACCAGACAGTCAAGCATCAATTTGGGTACTGGAGAGATGTCAAAGTCTTGGTTTTGGTTTACAAATCTGTCATCCTTTAATTTTGGTTTCTGGTATGAAGGTTTTGGTTTCAAATCTGCATCCAATGGGATTATTTTAACGCACACTAGCTCATAATCTAGGCCGGCCAAGCCTAAAATGAGTGCCTGATACTGCCGTGGGAAATAAAGGAAGCCCGTGTGACACTCGTCACATCGCCACTGAGTGCCCATTGGTCTATACACTAAGGAAGCAATCTCTATATACCCAATGTCTCATTGACGTCATAATAGTTCTTTACTCTCATTACTGTTAACGTAGCTTTCATTGCGCAATGAATGGATAGCTACCTGCTGGCCCTAACGTTTTTGGTTTATATTCTTATCAAGACAGAATTTAGTAATTAACCTAAGCCTCTGGTCGATCCAGCTTGAACTGAATAACTCTCCAGGAATTGAGGGAGTCATCGTAGTTGTAAACACATCACTAACAGAGGTCATAATAATTAAAATGTAATTAACCCTAATGAGGCCCCTTTGGGCACTGAACTACTTTACCATAAAGCAGATGTATTTGTGGCTCTCTGGAATCAGTTAGACAGAGCAGACAGCGCATCCATATCTGGAGAGAAGGATTCCGGTGGTAGTTGGCAGACGATCTTGGACATTTTCTACCGGGAAAAGGGGGTGGGGCATGCTAACTGATGATCAGTTTGCAACTGACACCGTCACTGGCTAAAAAAGGAAGAAGACGGAGCATGTTTCAGCATGTCCTGCGTGCAGTATTGTCCATCACTGAAGCATTCAGTAATTCATTCATTTGGTAAACCTAATAGGATGACTGAAAATTATCCCCGTTTGGTGAGGCGTGTAATGTTGGCTGGTGCTGACGATGTTGTTACTCGGAATTGTGTTCAGGTTCATGAACTTATTGCGTACTCCCTAGGTATGGCTTGCCAGGACCAGACCAACACTTATCGCTACTCTATTACGGAGCAGGGACCATACGTTCTTCTTCTTTGGGATAAAGCAGAGTTTAAAAAATGGGAGCTACAGCCACCACGGGCCACTGGGACGATTCTGAAAGTTCCAGGAATAATCTACAACAACAAAAAGAAAATCACTGAGTCATAGCAAAGAGCGTTT
Source organism: Candidula unifasciata (assembly GCA_905116865.2). Taxonomy (NCBI): domain Eukaryota; kingdom Metazoa; phylum Mollusca; class Gastropoda; order Stylommatophora; family Geomitridae; genus Candidula; species Candidula unifasciata. Next base: position 28,337 of record CAJHNH020001355.1, on the reverse strand, counting down.
CCACTTTACTTACTCAGATATTCGGTAACCCTCCCAGTATTTAGACCTGTATGATCACAACGGTTTTGGTAAAGAAGCCATACACAACTAAGTGGGTGACTGCAACTTTATAGAAGTGACAGCAATCCTACTTTGAACTGAGCAGACTCCAGATAGTGCAGCCTAACTGAGTAAAAAGCCAACGTGTTCACATACTCAAACTCGGTTCTACTAACCAGCTCATACTCTAAATAGGACAGCACAATCTATGAAGGAAAGGAAACAGTTTAAAACAAATAAAACACGTCAGAATGTTGTCTACAAAAACAAAACTAGGCTTGCGGTGAATTCCAGCCTGCTATGGAACTCTAAAATTGGAAAGGCAGACGATCTTACGAAGATTCCAGGAAGTCATATCTGTCTCAGAGCTTTAGAACTTCAGAGACACACTTAAAACAATCTATGACGTTGATCTAGAAAGACGAAATATCGATTGAGGTTTGAGGTTTTGAACAACTGATCAACATCATGGCACACAGGTGAAACCCATAAGTGCCCCGTTCTTCTTCTAACTCAAGTCAGAGTCCGAAGAAGCTCAGCACAGTGCACCGGCCCTGTAGCACCGGCGAGGATCCTGAAATACTTTGGGTAGAATTTTAACACCCAGTTGTGCCCGGGCAACGCCGTTAAACTACTATTTTCGATTTCCAACTGCTAAGGGATTTATCAGAGACCAGGGGGAATAACTATAAGTCTAAGTTCACTGGGAAACAATATCTGCCCTTATCGGGGATTAAACCCGGAAACTCTAGCACTCGAGGCGGACACTATGACTCCAGAGATACAGACTAGAGCATCCAGTGAGGCGTGGAATGAAACTAGATACAAAATCAAATTGCCACATTTTTTTTCTGCATGGGACAGACTCGAGAACTAGAGGACAGCTGGCAGAATTATAGAAGAAGGACAGGGGAGAAGAAGCAATGACATAAATGCCATGATGACTTGGGGCGGGACAAGAGTACCTCCTGATCCAAGATTATGCTGATCGCCTAGAATGGCAAATGATGACTGCTTATGGTTTTTCAGAATGGCGCATGATCATTATTAAAATACGAGCATTTCCACGAAGGGGTGATGGGCGATTTCTTTATAGAAAAGTGGAGGGGGATGAGTGGGGGAGGGATGAGGTGTGGGGGGGGGGGGGGGGGGGTTGTAAGGCAAATAAAAGTTGGGAAAAACTGGTCTACAGTAATCACCTGTCAAGACTGAGGGAAAATGCCCCTTTTAGTTCTGCTGCCCCACCTGGGGTAAAAGGGGGAGGGGGGGGGAAGCCCACTGTCACATATCATGGACGGCGATGTGTTAAGAGTACCTCTGCCAGAGAGGCATTGCGAATAAGCCGGATTTGTAAAAACTTAACTGATGGATAGACTGCGAGTCATATGTAAATATAATGAAAAAACTTAACTGATGGATAGACTGCGAGTCATATGTAAATATAATGTAAAAACTTAACTGATGGATAGACTGCGAGTCATATGTAAATATAATGTAAAAACTTAACTGAGGGATAAACTGCGAGTCACATGTAAATATAATGTAAAATATTAACTGAGGGATAGACAGCGAATCATGTGTTAACATAATGTAAAATCTCAACTGAGGAATAGACTGTGGGTCAGATGTAAATAGACTGCGAGTCACACATAAATATAATGTAAAAACTTACCTGAGGGATAGACTGCGAGTCATATGTTAACAAAATGTTAAAACCTAACTGGGGTATAGACTGCGAGTCATTTGTTAATATAATGTTAAATCTTAACTGAGGGATAGACTGCGGGTCAGATGTAAATAGACTGCGAGTCACACATAAATATAATGTAAAAACTTAACTGAGGGATAGACTTCGAGTCAAATGTAAATATAATGTAAAAACTTACCTGAGGGATAGACTGCAAGTCAAATGTAAATATAATGTAAAAACTTACCTGAGGGATAGACTGCCAGTCATATGTTAATATAATGTCAAAACTTAACTGGGGTATAGACTGCGAGTCATTAGTTAATATAATGTTAAATCTTAACTGAGGGATAGACTGCAAGTCATATGTTAATATATTGTGAAAATTTAACTGGGGGATAGACTGCGAGTCATAGGTTAATATAATGTAAAAACTTAACTGGGGGATAGACTGCGAGTCATTTGTTAATAAAATGTAACATCTTAACTGAGGGATAGACTGCGAGTCATATGTTAATATAATGTAAAAACTGAACTGAGGGATAGACTGTGTGTCATTTGTTAATATAATGTAAACACCTAACGGGGGGATAGACTGCGTATCATTTGTAAATATAATGTAAAATAGCCTGAGGATGAGAAATGGTGATGATGACAATGGTGATGACGATGATGATGAGGATCAAGAGTGACGCCATCCATGCATGAAGAAATCGGTATCTCAACAGTTGTTTTCATACATGCCCACGATAATTTCCAGTATTCTCCTTACCGGAATCTTTCGGCCGACCTCTAAACGATAACAGTTCTTAGCCAATTTGGACTTCCCTCGCGAATCATGACTAACTGTTTCTGGTTCCATTTTGTGTTTGTTCGTTGTAGTTCAAAAATTTTTTAGTTATTTAAAATTAGCGTTAGAATTTAAGTAAAATTCGTTTTATATATATATATATATAAGTCGACGTCGGTGGCTTAAGTGCTGCGAACGCGCTTCGTAATACCGGGGAGCCGGGTTCGATCCCAATTGCGGGTCTTGCGCCTTGCGTTGGTTTTGACAGTGCTATTGAGGAGCTGACCGTCCATAAAGCTATGGCAAACTACTTGACGTAAACCTGGCTAGAAAAACCACAACTGCCCAAAACCTGCTGGGGCTGGTTCTGCAACGTCCTGTAAACTAACTTATATATATATATATATATATATATATATATAGAGAGAGAGAGAGAGAGAGAGAGAGAGAGAGAGAGAGAGAGAGAGAGAGCTACTTTCGAGGCTGACACATATATACAGACTGACAGGCACATGAAAAGACAGAGAGAAGACTTACCTTTAAGTTATTATCATTGGTTAGCAAAACTAACTCAGTTTGTTATGATTATGTCGTCATAACTTGCAATAGCAGTCCACTTTCTGCCTGAATATTTTCTTGATTTATTAGGTTGAATTGGGTTTTTCCGCTGAACCGGGAAGGCCTGCATGACGGCAAATAAGAAGTTAATTTGTAATCAAGGCTCAGATACAGCTTCATATTAGAAATACTTTACCACGAATAAAAAAAACCACACATGATACCTTGTATCACGGACGTTAAATTATATCTGCAAACAAGCAAACAGTAAAGTAAATTATCCTTTTCCACGCTTCTAGGCGTATTGGGCATACATGGCTAGACCTATATTTTATAGAGCAATCCGCACTTGGTAACTGAGGTGGTCAGCATCACGCCGGCCGCCTTTACTTCTTAGGACTGTGCCTGTGACCTGATCAAAACTGGGTGGACATGGGTGAAAAGGTCCTTTAAGGAAAAAAAAAAAAAAAAAAAAAAAGTCCAGTGCCGTCAGAGCGGAACATACATTTCGTTCAGCACGCGAGTGTCTAGCCGCTAGACACGGTGGCTCTGCTATAAGCAGGTCCTAGCAGGCTTTTGCTTAGGATACTCACAGTATAATCCCTATCCCAAATATAAATGCATATATAAATCAAGAATTGACATAACGGACCTCGGAACATTCCCAGACCCGCCCAGTTCCCTTTTTCGGTAGCCAGCTAAGAGTCCTAACACAAAAAGTACCAGTTGCAACCTCATTAAATCTGCCAATGTTTTCCATTCAGTGCTAAACATTTGTCAGAACATCTTCTCATCCCCGTTAAATTTGTCTTTAAATGTACGGATTCTCTGTTCTATTGCAGTTTTCCCAGGGTGCTTTAACATATCCGCTTAATCATACTGAAGTTCACAGTCCAGAGGAGCGGCAGCACCTAATCTATCATGCTGTTTGTTGCCTCGCATACCTAAACCTACTGGACAGAAAATCCTCGATATGTGCCTGATATGACTCTTTTTAAGTCCTTTAAGCCATTCTGCGCAAAGTACGTTAGTTTCAATTTTCTGAAGCATGCTACGTGAGTCCATTACAATATGGCATGTCTCTGAAACCATCGGAAAGCGGTCATTACCGCCTCCATCTCCATTCTCGTGCTGGATGTGGTGACGTTGTACACGAGGCTCTCTGTTCCCAAAAATAAACGCTAGTTGGATCGTCAGTCAGACGGAAGAATCTTCACGTTGACAAACACGATAGAAATATCTAGTTATAAAGTAGGAAAACAATATTTTTTGAGAAGTTACTTCGTGTGCGTGGGTGTGTGTTGTGGGTGTGAGTGAGTGTGTGTGTACGTGGGTGTGTGCGTGTGGGTGGGTGTGTGTGTGGTTGAGTGTGGGTGTGTGTATGTGGGTGTGAGTGTGTGTGTGTGTGTCTACATTATGCACGAAAATGGTTTAAATAATGTACAGTTCTGCCTTTCTACTCAGTCATCCGACTTCAGCAAAACTTTTGATTAGTTGGCTTAGAAAAAAAAAGCATCGTTTTAAAGGACTCATTGTAGAACTAAATGTTGAATGTTGATTTTTGAATTACTAATCGTCATCATAGCACTCAGGCTCTCTTATAACCACTCTGTCCCCATCTTCAGCAGCAAACGAAGAGTTCCAATTCCGATGACACTAGTAACTGTCTGATTGTGTATTTGTTTCGCCTTTCCCTTGAGTGTTGAGGGTCGGCCAAATCCCCTGGTAACCCCCCGCAGCGCCATTCTCATCAGACCGTAACTATGTAGACAGAAACTAACTACGGGCTATCGTTGGGGATTATTGGATACATGGCTCATAGCTGGATAACATTATGGCCGTGTACCATACTTCCCAAAGTGCAGTGAGAACACCAGAATATATAGCTGATATGTTTGTGGTCAATATAGAAGTAAGGCAGTTTTTGTGTCCTGTCTCCTCTATTATTTACTATATAGGGGGCCGCGTTAGCGCAGTCGATAGGAGGCTCGCTTTCAAATCCAGCTGCGATTCGCTGCAGCCACGGTCTGTGTTCGAAACCTGGCGGTTTCCGGGGTTTACCCAGCCTCTAGGAAATGGGTACCAAAGACAAAGTTATAAATTATATTATCAGACAGACTGTAGGACCAACACAATGCAGCAAATGTATTAAGAAACAGAAGATCAAATAGTTTAGTCACTTAGTAAGAAAGCAGTCATAACAACTACCAACGCAGGCGATACACATGCAAAGATCTGAAGTTATTCAAGAGGCCGCCCTTGAGAACATGGAGTGATGCTATTAAATAGCTTCTGAATCGACACAGAATGACAATGATGATGATGTGTTTATTCTGTCCCTTGTGCGGCCTCTGCTTCCCCCCCCCCCCTCCCCCCCCCAAAAAAAAAAAAAAAAAAAAAAAAACGCAAACTTAAACCAAGGATACCTACAAGAGAAATAACAACATATAAAACGCTGGTACTATCTCATTTTATTATCTTCTAGGTCTGCGCTAGGTTCCCCGAGTTGCTTCTCGGGATTGATTGATGACGCTAAAGCAGATTTCTTTCACTAAATCGGTAGATTACAGAAGCTCTTAAGACACGCACAAAACAGTACAATCCCCACCACAAACTAGAACCAGACAACAAACTATAAATTTAAATTGGCTTGTCTGAAACGACGGGGGATAAAATCCTACACAAACAAAACACGACGGATATGAAAACAACCCTGCAACAGCATTTGCTGTATCAAAATGGTGGCTAATAGACAGATTTAGGCCGTCTGAAATGAAGCAGACATCTAATCTGCTCTAATGGGAGCCGCGGTCATTTTATTTGATTAGTTTATTGGGGTTTGATTCGGAATTTGTTGTAACTAAGTTTCCTTTCTGTGTACACTCGGTACCTCTGGGAGGAAAAATATAATTAAAACAATATAATTTTCAGACTCAGATATTGTTTCAGCCTTGAAGGTTTTCGCATTAACTTCCTTTATCATATTTTAGAAGAAAACTAGGACTGAAACCGACGAAATAATCTATTTAAGAGCAAAAGATGAGATGATCTGGCCAGCTGTAGAGAATGATCTGGTACCAACTATAACACAGACGATTTGACAGAGAATGAACTATTACGAACTACAATACAGAAGATTTGACAGAGAATGACCTGGTGCCAACTATAACCGAAAGATTTGACGCGGTAATGCTCTAGAACCAACTACAACAATCGAAATATTTTACAGAGAAGCACGTTCAAAATATAAATAATTCACACAGAGTAAGAGGAAGATCATCCGTGGAATAGAACGGCTGCATCTAAACCAGCTTCAGAGAATGACATTATATTTATTTATAATACAACATGGGATACACATACACATGAAGGAGAAGGTGAAACAGAAGAAGAAGAAGAAAGAAGAAGAAGAAGGAGGAGGAGGTGGAGAAGAACAGAAAGAGAAGTAAACGAAGAAGAAGAAGAAGAAGAAGAAGAAGAAGAAGAAGAAGAAGAAGAAGAAGAAGAAGAAGAAGAAGAAGAAAGAAGAAGAAGAAGAAGAAGAAGAAGAAGAAGAAGAAGAAGAAGAAGAAGAAGAAGAAGAAGAAGAAGAAGAAGAAAGAAGAAGAAGAAGAAGAAGAAGAAGAAGAAGAAGAAGAAGAAGAAGAAGAAGAAGAAGAAGAAGAAGAAGAAGAAGAAGAAGAAGAAGAAGAAGAAGAAGAAGAAGAAGAAGAAGAAGAAGAAGAAGAAGAAGAAGAAGAAGAAGAAGAAGAAGAAGAAGAAGAAAAAAAAGAAGAAGAAGAAGAAGAAGAAGAAGAAGAAGAAGAAGAAGAAGAAGAAGAAGAAGAAGAAGAAGAAGAAGAAGAAGAAGAAGAAGAAGAAGAAGAAGAAGAAGAAGAAGAAGAAGAAGAAAAAGCAACAGAAGAAGAAGAAGAAGAAAAAAAGCAGCAAAAGAAGAAGAAGAAGAAGAAAAAGAAGAATAAGAAAACGAAGAAGAAGAAAAAGAAGAAGAAATATAAAAATTAAGAGAGGGTGGAGCAGAAGAAAAAACGAAATAAACGAAGAAAATATAAAAAAAGAAGAAGAAGAAAAGGATGGAGAAGGAGAAAGAGAAGAGGCAGAAAAAGAAAAAGAACAAGAAGAAGAAGAAGAAGAAAAGAGAGACGTGTTATTGCAAATTAACCGCCATCCTCTCCTTGACCATATCCTGTACTTTCCATCCCTGGCCATCCCTGATCACCACACACCTCCCCGTCTCTCCAACTGTGTACCGAAATGTGTACAATCTCACGGGCACTCGCCTGGATAAACATGCCCCTGTTTGTTCCTGGCCAACAAGTCTTCAAGTGGAGCAAGATGCCCACAATGGATTTCTAGCAGAGAACTGGGTCTTGCCGTGGCATGGAACCATGCCTTCATGGCAATAAGAGTGGTCGGTGCTATTCGTGTCAGTAGCTGGTGTATTGTCTATATCACGGGCGCCAATGTCTTTGCCAGGGGTAATTCTTTTTTTCGTTTCTCTGACTTCTTATATTGATCTGCAGTCGTGTTCTCTATGATCAATAGCATGGCCCAGCATGATCCTTTAATTTGTTTCTCTTTCACTTTTTTTTCGCCTCCTGACAAATACATACAGGCACTTTGAATTGAAAATATACTATAGACAGACAGACAAATTTATACTTACGTGTATAGTCAGGGAAGCAGACGGACCTACAGTAGGTAGATAGCCTGACATATATACAGACATACAGACTGACAACATACATACGTATACACATATCGGTATTTAGGTTCAGATAGTCAGACAGAAAGACACATTATTACCTGCATAGATAGGCAGAAACACACAATACAAGAGGTAGCTAGATATACAGACAGACTGACACACACACACACACACACACACGCACACACACACACACACAAGAAGATGTTAGTGAACAGATTAGGAAAGCGACAGAAAGACAAAGTAGGTAGGTCGCTGGGTAGATTGATAGACAACCAGGCAAAAATAAATTTAGACAGACAGACAGACAGACAGACAGACAGACAGACAGACAGACAGACAGACAGACAGACAGACAGACAGACAGACAGACAGACAGACAGACAGACAGACAGACAGACAGACAGACAGACAGACAGACAGACAGACAGACAGACAGACAGACAGACAGACAGACAGACAGACAGACAAATCGTCTGTGTTATAGTTGGTACCAGATCATTCTCGTCAGCTGGCCAGATCATCTCATCTTTTGCTCTTAAATAGATTTTTTCGTCGGTTTCAGTCCAAGTTTTCTTCTAAAATATGATAAAGGAAGTTAAAGCTAACACCTTCAAGGCTGAAACAATATCTGAGTCTGAAAATTATATTGTTTTAATGATATTTTTCCTCCCAGAGGTACCGAGTGTACACAGATAGGAAACTTGGTTACAACAACTTCCGAATCATAGATAGATAGATAGATAGATAGATAGATAGATAGATAGATAGATAGATAGATAGATAGATAGATAGATAGATAGATAGATAGATAGATAGATAGATAGATAGATAGATAGATAGATAGATAGATAGATAGATAGATAGATAGATAGATAGATAGATAGATAGATAGATAGATAGATAGATAGATAGATAGATAGATAGATAGATAGATAGATAGATAGATAGATAGATAGATAGATAGATAGATAGATAGATAGATAGATAGATAGATAGATAGATAGATAGATAGATAGATAGATAGATAGATAGATAAGATAGATAGATAGATAGATAGATAGATAGATAGATAGATAGATATAGATAGATAGATAGATAGATAGATAGATAGATAGATAGATAGATAGATAGATAGATAGATAGATAGATAGATAGATAGATAGATAGATAGATAGATAGATAGATAGATAGATAGATAGATAGATAGATAGATAGATAGATAGATAGATAGATAGATAGATAGATAGATAGATAGATAGATAGATAGATAGATAGATAGATAGATAGATAGATAGATAGATAGATAGATAGATAGATAGATAGATAGATAGATAGATAGATAGATAGATAGATAGATAGATAGATAGATAGATAGATAGATAGATAGATAGATAGATAGATAGATAGATAGATAGATAGATAGATAGATAGATAGATAGATAGATAGATAGATAGATAGATAGATAGATAGATAGATAGATAGATAGATAGATAGATAGATAGATAGATAGATAGATAGATAGATAGATAGATAGATAGATAGATAGATAGATAGATAGATAGATAGATAGATAGATAGATAGATAGATAGATAGATAGATAGATAGATAGATAGATAGATAGATAGATAGATAGATAGATAGATAGATAGATAGATAGATAGATAGATAGATAGATAGATAGATAGATAGATAGATAGATAGATAGATAGATAGATAGATAGATAGATAGATAGATAGATAGATAGATAGATAGATAGATAGATAGATAGATAGATAGATAGATAGATAGATAGATAGATAGATAGATAGATAGATAGATAGATAGATAGATAGATAGATAGATAGATAGATAGATAGATAGATAGATAGATAGATAGATAGATAGATAGATAGATAGATAGATAGATAGATAGATAGATAGATAGATAGATAGATAGATAGATAGATAGATAGATAGATAGATAGATAGATAGATAGATAGATAGATAGATAGATAGATAGATAGATAGATAGATAGATAGATAGATAGATAGATAGATAGATAGATAGATAGATAGATAGATAGATAGATAGATAGATAGATAGATAGATAGATAGATAGATAGATAGATAGGTGGAGAATAAGAATACAAACCACACATAACCTGTTTGAGTAACAGTTCAATTCTGGAAACATAAGGGCTAACAGGATGCAATGGTTGCTGCGTATTGAGAGACTAGGCAGTTAATTAACCACAGAGAATTGTAAAAAATAACTGCACATAGAAAAAAAAAAAAAAAAAAAAAAAAAAAATTAGTAGGAATATATCAAGATGCATACCATAAAGAATGTGGAGGGTTAACTCTTTCAGTACCAGTTAAATTTAATTAAATATAAAGTAACGGATGATGTGTTCCTTGGAACTGAAACAGTAAATATACAACCAGACAAAGGCAAACTATAAATCACTAACTGGAAAAAAAGAGGGCCAGTAACAGAGTTACAAAGAAATGTAACTAGATTTTTAATTTGTCAATGTGAAATCCTAGAGTCTAGGTAGTTAGATGTATAGACAGATTGACACACACACCCACACACAAGAACATGTTGGTAGACAGATTAGGAAAGAGACAGAATGACAGAAAAGTAGGTAAGTCGGCAGGTAGGTAGATAGGAGGATAGATAGACGAAATGCATGCAAAAACAAAACAAGTCCAGTGGACATACTAAGAAGACAGTGAAGAGTTAGTATACAACCATACAAAGACAAACTTGGAATCACCAACTGGAAAAAATAGGACCCAAAAGAGTTGCAAGGTGCTGCAGCAATGAATTTCTAAGCAATCAACGAGCTGAAGAAATAGACAAACACATCAAACTTGTTATGCAACTACTTAAAACCCATGTTTCAAATGTGATATTTCTTTACGGAAATTCCGAAGAAAACAAACGCTCTCTAAGATCGTTTTTCACCTAAAACAAAACGAAGTCACATCCAGTGTATGTTCATTCGAACATTTCATTTTCTTACGTGTACTGGGCATATAGGGCTAGGCCTATATTTTAGTGACCAATCGGCATAGGAGGGATGATGTAGATTACGAATGTAAAAATCAATATTAATCCCACGAATTTCTTTCATTCGTCAATTGTCTGAATTGAACAGGACGGAAGAATGCGATGACGCTAGTTGGATTATGGAAGCCCATCAAGGAATACATTATTTCCCATACTTCTCTTAGAAAATTAGGATTCTCTCCTTCAAGAAGTGCACTACTGCACCCAGAAGTGGTACAGACCTGCTGTTTTCTGTCCGTTTGGGTCTGTTGCAGAATTATGGGGCAGCGGGTCAGGGGGTGGGGTAGGGGAGGGGAATGTGAATAACAGACAATGAGATAAAATGTCATTAAGTAGAAATAATATTTTCAATAGAAACCACATCTGATTTTTACTTCTTCTTAGGGATAGCTAGAGCAAGGATGTTCCTCAGATACCTTCTTATTATCACACGGACAAATAGCTCCAAATTACATTATTCTGTTCTGACGTAGACCTAGCTTCTGCAATAGCGTTGGGGCTGTAACACTGTAGGGCAGAGAACAGACACTATTTTCTACCTTTATTCGCCCTAAGATTTTTGTGCTGGCTTCTGCATATGTTTCGCGACCTCTTGCTTTAGCAGCTCTAGTTTTCATATTGTTTTGATATGCTTTTCTGATTGTCTGTTTCTATATTTTTATTAGGGGTTTCAGGCGTATAAGGCGACACTGTGAGCTGCGAATTTGAATGTTTTCTGACTGTGCCCAACGTGGTTTGCGTTCTACAGATTTAGCAAAGGGGGAATAGTCAGTTGCCGCATTACCGGTGGTGTTTTATGCCATTAATTGATTGTGCAACGACTGATTTGCTGTAGATGCTGATTCCGTCGATGATAACCTACTTTTCTAATAATGGACTGTTTGTGTTGGAACCTCTGATGGATACTTCCTGCATATACGAAATGTGTATTCAGTTGGCTTTTTCGAGAGTGCATGCAACAGGAAGATGTCGTCACTTGTTTATTAGAATGTAGGATATTGCACAAAGCTAAGATGTACCGGGATCAATAAGTTTTGGTAACTTTTTCTACCCGCTAAAACTAGCTATTGACGCCATAAGTATCCTTCATTTCCCGCCAAAACTAGCTATTGACGTCATAATTGTACGTCAAACTGAGGTCATTTGGCCTTGGCCTTCTTTCTTAAAGTTTCGAAATTGTTTTTATTTTTTTTTTTCATCATGTGACCCAACATTGTCGTACTGGTAAATACCTTGTTGACGTGCACTATAAAAGTGAACGCAGAAGTACTTGCCTTCGAAAAGTCTCTATGACGTCTGCTATCAATTGAATTAGTATTTTTACTCAGAATAAGATGATGAAATCCTATGTAGTTGGGATATAATTAGAAAATCCCACGTGAAACATGTTGAGACGTACTTGAAATTTCTGGAAAACAAGAAAACAAATACCTAGTATTCCAGCATCTAAGTATAAATAATGAGTAACAAAGCACTTTAGCTCTTTCGTCGATCTATAAGACTTAGAAGAGGAGAGACTAGTAATATGACCCTGAAAGAGAACTTTGTAGAGATGTCAGCTCAACACTAGCAGCAGTGGAACCAGCCACACGGAACCTCGAAGACAGACACTAGAGTGAAGACATGAAATAAGACATCGACCTACAGAGACAACACACAAGATACATGGAACCATGGTCAACTGAGACACATTAGGTAGGAAAAGTACTGAGATGTTACAGTCGACGATAAAGCCGTTAGTACCAGACAACACTAGAAGCCAGGCGGCAGTACAGACACTAGAATCAGTTAACAAATTAACTAGAGATGAAGAACACAACGCCATCTCAAGAGTTTGTAGCCATAGGGAGAACACAGTTCCGATCAGGTTATCATTAATGTTGTTTGTGACATTGCTGAAGTATCACAATAAAGAGAATACAGAAAAAAAGAGTTGTTTCCAGACATTATATTATACAAGCATCAGAATCACGTGGGAAGCATGCAGCTAGCAAGACATCATCATCATCACCACTATCATCATGGCCATCTTTCACCTCGTCTTTAAACTTCCGGTCGACTCCTCCTGTAGCAAAACTAAAAACGTGCCTTGGTTTTATATCAAGGTACGCAAATGGACAGAGCTGTGCTACATGCAGTCTGTTTCAGTTTTTTTTTACAAGTGAGAAAAAGGCATTCTGTGGGATTTTCACTGGCACGATAACAAAGCAACTATGGGGTGACCTATTTTCTGTGATGCTAGAACTTTGATAACCTGAAGACCTGATTCATTACACATTTAGGAAACCTATTGCCAACAGTCAACAGTGCTTACTTCCTCGGTCTGATATTTACTCAACTTATACGTAGTTGTGTATCCTTTACAAGACGTTGTAGAACCAACCACATAATTTCTGGTTGTTTTTCGAGGAACATTTTACGTTCAGTAGTTTGCCTCTGTAATTCGGTCTTGGTCAGATATGAATAAGCAACTGATAACAGTAGCCGGTACCACCTGTCTTCTGTTACGCCGAATGTTGGGCGGCGTATAATAACCCAACATCCCATATTGTGCCAACGGCTTCGGGAGGGGGAGGGCATTGGGGAGGATACTAGCCTTATCCTAGGAAGAGGAAATGCAACCTGAAAACTTTGTGATATGGCAGGGCAGACCAGGCCCTTTGAGTTGGTTGGCAGCTGGTCTAGGAGGGAAGCTCCGACAGGCGGACAGATAGAGCACTGCTCTTCTGATCCAGCATCTTCTGCAACCTGCCTCGTTCCAAATGTACTGGTTTTACCTTTCCTTTGGTCGAGTGAGGGATCATTATGCATGGGCAACATATGGTCTCTACAATACTGCCCAGGCTTTGTGCTATGGAGAGGAGGAACTTCATCCCTGGCCTTAATCGGTCTCGGAAACAAATCGAGAGGCAGCAGTTAAGGGTTATAAGTCCTTGTCAGTTGGCGTAGACAGGGGCGCCAAGGGTTGCCTCTAACGGTGGGAGGCATCTTTGAGTGTCACTGTTCAACTACCGCCCGCCTCAAGCTGGGCAGAACCCAGCCAATAAGGTGTTGATCCACCACAGCTTGATTGCTTCAATGGGTGCTTGGAGCTAGGACAAAATCCAAACCGCAGGCTGTAAAACCAATGCACAAGGCAATAAAAAGAAACATAACCCCAAGCTTCGACTTGGCTCTTGGAACGTGAGGACCATATGTCCAGGTATTTCCACTGACCTGGAAAACATTAATGATGTGAGAAAAATGGCTATCATTGATGCCGAACTCAACAAACTTGTCATAGATATTGCTGGCCTACAGGAAACACGTCTGCCAGAGGATGAGTCCATTAGAGAAAATAATTATACATTTTTCTGGAAAGGCAGAGGCCAGGAAGAAATCAGGATGTATGGAGTTGGATTTGCAGTAAAGAATTCACTTTTAGGATCAGTTGAGAGTCCACCTGGAGGAAGTGACAGGATATTATCCCTACGATTGTCTACCTAAAGCGGTTTTATTACCATTGTTACTGCATAAGCACCCACTCTAACGTCAACAAAGGACGCAAAGGATTCTTTTTATGAGGAACAAGATAACGCAGTGAAATCAATTTCTAAATCTGAAAGCATCTATATACTTGGTGATTTTAATGGGTCAGACTCAAACTTATGGCCAACTTTGTCTTGGAAAATATAATGTTGGCAACATGAATGAAAATGGGCAGAGATCACTGGAATTCTGCACTAAAAGTGACTTATGCATTACAAATGCGCCTTTTTGAAAACCAAAGATCGCCATAAGGTGTCATGGAAACATCTAAGATCTGGCCACTGGCACCAGCTGGACCTTTTTCTCACAAGGAGGCAGCACTTGAACTGTGTATCACTAACTCGCAGCTACCACAGTGCTGACTGTGATACTGACCATTCCCTGGTTGCTGCAAGAGTTCGGATGAAACAAAGAGAGTTTTCACTTCAAAGAACAAATGTATCCCTAGGTTAAATATTTCCAAAACTAAAAACCCTGAAAAGTATTTGAGTTTCAACAACAGCTTGAAGATTTTTTCACTGATTTCCAGGATAACTCTACAGCAAGCCTAAAATGGGATGAAATTAGGGAAACTTTACAAAACAGCTATACCAGTATATTTGATTAGATAAAATTGAAGTAAGGACTGGTTTGAAGCAAATAGCCAGACACTTCAACCTTTTATTGACAGCAGAAAGCAATATTCCTCAGAAACAAGGAAAGAACAAGGAACACTCTCATTGAATTATGAGCATCTAGAAATGATTTGCAAAAGGTAGCTAGGCAGCGTTCCAACAACTACTGGATCCAGCTATGTGAAAGCATTTCAAAATCCTAGCAGTGGTAATAATATTAAAGGTATGTATGAGGGGATCAAAAAGGCCATCGGTTCTACTATTAAAAAAAGTGCACCACTACAAAATTTAAATGGGAAGATTATTAATGACAAAAAGAAGAAGCTAGATAGATGGGTGGAACATTTTCTGGAGCTTTACTCGGTTGATACTAAACTAGCAGATAGTGCTCTTAATGCCATGGAGACGCTACCAACTCTTGACTATCTGGACACATTTCCAACAGTTGTAGAAGTTAGGAATGCTATTGATGAATTGGCTTGAGGAAAAGCACTAAGCAGAGATGGATTTTCTATTGAAATCATCAAGAGTGCAAAAGACATTCTAACCCCACACATCCATCAGCTAATAACACTCTGCTGGCAAGAGGGACAGGTTCCGCAAGATTTCAAAGATGCAAACATTATATCTATGTACAAGAACAAGGGAGATCGGAGTGACTGCAATAACTACAGGGGAATAGCACTGCATTGTACTGTTGGAAAACTGCTTGCGAGAATGTTTCTGCGAAGACTCCAGATCCTGGGGAATCGCGTTTACCGAGAGTCCCAGTGTGGCTTACGTGGAAACCAATCTACCACTGATATGATATTTTCATTACGACAGTTGCAGGAAAAATGCCGCGATCAAAATCAACCACTGTATATTGCTTTTATTGATTTTACCAAGGCATTTGATTTGGTTGGTCGAAAAGGTCTGTTCAACGCACTGAAGAAGATTCGGTGTCCACCTACTCTTCTGAGCATTACTGAGTCGTTCCACACAGGTATAAAAGGTACAATCAACTTTGATGGTGTAACATCGGAGGAGTTTTTAATCAAAAATGGAGTGAAGCAGGGGTGTGTACTAGCTCCTACCCTCTTTGGAAAATACTTTTCAATTCTTTTGACAAATGCCCTTCGAGATCAGGAGGGTGGTATTTTAATTTATTCTCGATCTTACGGCAGCCTTTACAATGCTCGCAGGCTGAAGGCCAAAACCAGGATAAGAAAGGTACTAAAATCATTCAAGGATGTGTACATATTTTTGTTCTCTTTTACTTATGTCGACATGTTCAATTTGACAAGTTCTATTGCCTCAATCCAGGGTGTTGCTGTGGGGAAAAACAACAGTAGACCTACTGCATAACCAAAAGCGTGGATTGGATTGGATTGGATTTTTTTACCCCACCAGGACATCACACAAGCGATAACAGTAGACCTACTGCATAACCAAAAGCGTGTCTAAGAATCGACTAATATGGAACTTTCTTCCTCGTAGTGCATCTGAAAGGCTAGGAACTAACAGTCTGCATACACACGAGTCAAATCTGTCAAGCGGATGTGCATGCAAAACTGACTTCTGGAACAGGTCTAGAAGTGCACGGACAAGCCATTACTTTCCACCGGAGTTAACAAACGGAGAACGTGAAGAAAAATCAAGAAGAATAAAGAGATGTATTGTCTGACAATTTTCATAAAGCATTAGGTGTTAGGGTATGTTGGAAAATTCTTCTAATTGTAACATATTGTTTCCATGCTCAGACGTTGGTGAATAATTCTCCATTGTAATTAGCCTAGTCCTTTCCTTCCCTTTCCTTATAGTCTATGGAATCGTATTCCATCAATACTGAAAAAATTACCCACCGAATACTGATTGGTGTAGTAAAATATGAATTCACATGTCCGATGCTCCACTGGTGTAGTAAGGGTCATTTAGAAACGTTGTATCGATACCACTGCAGCATATAAGTAGCGCTGTGAAGACTTTGATGTAGACAGGCTAATCACTGGTCAGGCGTGGTGTCATTAACGACACATAATTTGCGTACCTAAAAGCAAATTACTGCAAGCCAGGCTCATTATTCCAATCAAGGCTGGCGAGCCCACAAAAAATGGAGAGGGGGGGGGGGAAGTGGGAGGTGAGGGATGAGGGTGAGGATGGCTTTGAAACCTGGAGCAGCCAGACACGAACAGTTTACTTCAGACGCAAGGTGCAAGATTGATCAACACAGTATGGGCGTAATCAGTTGTTTTTATACCTGAAGAGAAGATTGAAGAATCCTTGGATCTGTCGGTTTGCTGTGACAATTGTCTCTTGTGACGATTGTACTTATTTTTAACTAACAACTAACTAAACGAAGAAGGAGGCGAATAATAATAATATAAAGGAAAACAGGAGGGGGGGGAGGGGGGGTTTCAAGCAACAGCAGAAGAAGAAGAAGAAGAAGATGAAGTCAAACAGGGTATAGTCAAATAGAGAAACACCTAGTTCTCAGCCTAGTATTAGAAGAATGACAACGCAGTTCGGAAGAGAAAGGAGATCGCATCGTCGTCGTATCTCCTCTCACGTAGGAAAATCTCAAGAGTTGGCAACTGTAATATTAAAATGCATGTACAATTTGAAAAAAAAAAAAAATACACGGAGATGGCAACAAGTGTGTGAAGTTGAAAACATGGGTAAGACACGGTGGAAACTACATGTGATAACAAAGTATAGGAGGATTTAGCGTGGTTGAGGACCTATGCTCCATATAGAAAATAAAGAGTAGAAGAAGGAAAAAAAAAGAACAAAAAAAATAATTGAATCAAAGTTGAGTTGTTGACCTTCACTCATCGCCAAGCTATTCGTCGAATGAAGTTGATTTTCAGCAATGACGCCTGGTCTCGCACTGTGTTTAAGGAGGCATGCAACTTAGGTTTTGCCAGATCAAATCGTGTGTGTTTTGCTGACTGGGGACACTTTGTATGGCTAAGGCATTCACTTGTAGCATCCAGCGTATCTGACTCAGTTTGTGGCTGCAATCACTGGCAAAGACGGTTGAGCAATTATGGGCCAAGCTCGCTTGATGTGATGGCGGAATAGTAACGACTAACTAACCAACTTCCACTTGGTCTGTACATTATTTTTCTTTGTGCTATATTGTCTGTTAGCAGTCAAGTTAGTGAACAATTAGAATTGTGAAGACTGTAATGAGACAATACAAGGAGAACAGACTCATAGAAAGTATCCTCTTCTGAAACTGATTGACTATGGACACGTCAAGCGCTGGTGGACTAGAGACAACGCTGATGGACTTGACCAGGAAGAGATCGATCTCAGTGAAACAGTTCATTGAAGATGCGTTGGTTATAAAAGCAACACATGGCTTGCGAATGTGCTAGAGAATTAGAAACTTGTAGGTGTGTCGTAAACGAAGGACATTCTGCAAAGCACAAGCTGACTGACTAGCTGAAAAATAAGATATTGAATATTTAATTATTATATGTCATTATCAGTAAGTGAGAGGTTCTTGACAGAAAGTGGCTCTCTTCGTGGCACGTCTAAAAGTTTCCCATTCTCTAGCCATTCTTCCGTCGCCAGTCACCCAGTGCCATGTCTTCATGACCTGTATCCACCTTCCGTCGCCAGTCACCCAGTGCCATGTCTTCATGACCTGTATCCACCTTCCGTCGCCAGTCACCCAGTGCCAGGCCTTCATGTCCTGTATCCACTTTCATGGTTGTTGGTTTCTTGCTCGTTTTCTGGAAACCTTATTCTTTATTCGTTTTTAAATGCCACATTTTGAGTGAATAATGAAACTATCAGGCAAATTGTGGGAACGACACCTTGTACTAGATTCATCAAGAAACAGCAGATCAAGTGGTTTGGTCATCTTGTTAGAATGCAGCAAGATCAAATACCATCACAAGCACTACATCTCAGAAGATCAGCTACCAGAGCAAGAGGACGGCAACGGAAAAGTATGGATCGACAACATTATAGACACTCTACGACTTCACTGCATGACAATAGCCAGTGGCAGCCAACGTGCTTTAGATAGCACATTTTTCCTCCCCACGGCGCTTAACTGCAGAAGTGGTTTATGATGATGATGATGAATGCCACACTGATGTTTGACATCGCAAAACTTCAGGACATGGTTCTGTTAACGACCCAGCTCACTGCATTGTTTACATCATGCATGATATCGATGACCCCGTTTCTTGGTCTATGTGTAGATGATCTCACTTTTAACAATTGCCTGTGACAGAGGGAGGCACCCTACAGAAATGGAAGAAAAGTTAACCGGATTTCAAAACAAATTCATACGAACACCGATAAACACCACATGGGATGGATTCAGGACGGCTGAGAGAAAAAAAAAAGGAACATGTCCGGACTAGCGTTGGTATAAAAATGTAAAGGACAAAAAATGTGGGTCTACACTGGGAACATTCTGGGAAGAAGAAAGCAGAGATTCACCTCACCGGCGCTGACATGGGAAATTAATGGATTAAGGAAACGAGTACTACCAGAGATACCCAGAACGGACGTTAGTGAAAGTGGCCAAAGTTACTCGAATGGATTTTTTTCATGATATGAACATAATTCGAGGGAGCGGCTGGCACAACGCGAGGCTCTCATGCAGGAAAGCTGGGTTTGATTCCCGGTAAGGTGATGGGGGTTTTCTAATCCAAGTTAAAATTAAACTTCATAACCTGCACAGCCGTTGGCGACAGCACTAGCTATGCGGCCCTAAATTTTCAGACTCACGACCCCCTGTCAACACTGGCCTAAAAAATGTGGTAAAACCGACAGTAGTGACAGGGCAAAACTTAGAGCTTTATGTGACACATAAGCAATATAGTATGATGATGATGTTTAGGATGTTGATGATGCTATATAGATGCGACCCTATGATAGCAGAATCCCAGAGCAGTGTCCAGCATGACTGTATGTTAAGACATCCCGGCATATATTTACCTGTATGCTTATCGATCCGGGTCCATTCTGGCAGGAACAATACATCCCATTACTGTAACCAATGCAGCGTTTAATATGGCTAAAGTATTTCGGTTTCTGAGACACGATTCTGTTTATGAGCTCTGGGGATAATCATTATATTCTGCGTCTAAATCAGGAAGCCGAGGTGGCGCAGTGGTTATATACGTGCTAGTCCACATGCACGTTTCGTGTTTAAATGTTTATTATGGCTTAGTTACTACTTTCTCTTTTTTTAAATCGGGTGGGTGGGGGCCTGGGGGGCAGGGAGGGAGTGGGGATGGGGTGGGGGGGGGGGGAGCTAATCAACGTTTGCAGCTCAAATATAGTTATGTACAACATACTTGTCTAATTATGAGGGAAATAAATGAACAGGTACACAAAAAGCAAAAACCGTAGAGAACGCCTAATACAATACCAAAAATAAATGCTGTTGAAGGTTTCCAGAAGAGTTGTAGATTCCATTCACGATACCAACAAGATTGCACAGGACATAACAGAATAAAGGATTCGAAATTTACAATGTCAGATGTGGTGTATTTCCAACACTGCTGCATGGTGTGGAAACTTGGTTAATAAACAAGCACATAGAAAATCGAATTGAGTCTCTGGAAATGTGTATATGTGCGTATATATATATATATATATATATATATATATATATATATATATATATATATATATATATATATAAACAGAAGAATGTGTTACATTTTATGGCAGAGTTTTAGGAGAGACCAAGAGTGAGAAGACAGTAACTGAAAAATTGTTGTTCCTGTTTTTAAAGGAAGGGTATGGGGGGGGGGGGGTGGGGAAGAGACAATTAAAACATTTTCAGCACTCTTAACGCATACGATATAACCATACTGGAAGAAAGTTTCAGGTAAGAAAGCCAGAGGTAAAAGACAGTACAAGTGATAAAACAACATCAAGAAATTGACAAGCAGCAGTCTAGGAGACTATACTGCCAAGATAAGAGACATGAAATCGTGTAAAACCATTGCAGTAAATATTTATTGTTGAGATGGAATCTGGCTGATTGATTAATTCTGTAATCCAAGACGTCTATATTGTGTTTTGTGAACCAGCATCGATCAATCTCACCAACCAGCATGCCATTGCCCTCTCACCAAAAAGCATGCTTTCGGTCACCAACAACCAAGACTGATCTCACCAAAAAGCATGATATCGGTCCCCAATAACCAAGACTGATCTCACCAAAAATCATGCTATCGGCCCACCGTAATCAAGTCTCATCTCACCAAAAAGTATGCTATGGGTCCCCAACAAATCAGTCTCATCTCACCGAAAAGCATGCTATCGGTCCCCAATAACCAAGACTCATCTCACCAAAAAGCATGCTATCGGTTACAACAACCAAGACCCATCTCGAGACAAAAGCATGCTATCGGATCACAAAAACCAAGACTGATCTCACCAAAAAGCATGCTATCGGTCCACGACAACCAAGACCTATTTCATCAAATAAGCATACTATCGCTACACCACAACCAACACCCATCTCACCAAAAAAAAGCTTACCATTACCTTACGACAACTAAAGACCAATCTCATCCAACAAACATGCTTTCGGCCCACAACATCTAAAGACCAATCTCATCCAACAAACATGCTATCGGCCCACAACATTTAACGACCAATCTCATCCAACAAACATGCTATCGGCCCACAACACTTAAGGACCAATCTCATCCAACAAACATGCTATCGGCCCACAACAACTAACGACCAGTCTCACCAAACAAGTATGCTCTTGGCCGTTCACAACGAACGACCCATATCACCAAACAAGTATGCTCTTGGCCGTTCACAACGAACGACCCATATCACCAAACAAGTATGCTCTTGCCCTTCACAACGAACGACCCATCTCACCAAACAAGTATGCTCTTAGCTCACCACAACTAACGACCCATTTCATCAGACAGCGGCGATATAATGCTCTTTTCGATTTCCAACTGCCAAGGGATATTTCTTACAATACACACAGGAGTTTCATCTTACTACCCAGGGGAAGTAACACAGGAGACGAAGGCAAATTACTAGAAGTCAACGTGAAAAAACCCAGCCCTCACCAGGGTTTGAACCCGGGACATCGAGGCGACACCATAACTCGAGACCACGCAGTCCCTAACCAACAAATGTATGCTAGATCACTTCCCGCAACCAAATAACTATGAAATTGATCGTAATTCACACCCATGCATATTTACAGCGCCAGCTAACGCTATCTTCGTATTTTAGACACACGCACAGATAAACCAAATATGTAGGTCTCGCCTCTTAAAAACCTAATCTATCTGAGCTTATGTAATGTATTACTTGTTGCAGCCTAAGATAAGCCCGGGTGGAACTTTCACTCAGAATAAACGACACCAGGAAACGAGCGGCGAACTAGACTGTCGAGGAAATAGAATCCATCACAGAAAATAAGCATCATTTGCCTCAGACAAGATACTAATACGTATCTTGTTAAAGTAAGTTATATGAATGTTGTTAGATGGTCCGATGTACTAACGCTAGCATACAATCGGATAATTAAATTGTGTATGCAAGATTTGCGTGTGTCTGTTTTTAAGATAATACTCTTCGCGTCTCCTCATGGTGGTTGAATCTCCATATAGAAATGGCAGAGGCTGAGGCGGCGAGGGGGTTGGGGGTGGTTAAACTAGTTGGGAGGTTCTAATAATTTTACCAGCCTAATCAATTTGCCAGACTTCCGTGTACTTTCGTGTCAATGAATGAGCAGGTTGCGAGTTTTGGAAGATACTGGTTGTGGTCTAGGGCTGATCGCATAACAATGGAAACGTCCCTGTTATCGGTGGCTTCTTGGTCGGCGTCTATGGCTTTGGTGTTGCGGACGCGCTTCGTAATACTGCGGTGACGGGTTTCATCCCAGCTGCGGACGATTTGTCTTGTGTTGATTTCGATAGTGGTACAGAGAGCTGACCGTTTAGGAAGCAATGGCAAACTACTAAACGTACAATTTTCCAAGAAAAATCACAACAGCCAAAAAATGCAGAGGTTGGTTCTGCAACGTCATGTAAAAGATACGCTTGGACTGCATTCTGGACACCTCCATGAGTGCTCCGTCCATATCTTCTACCGTCCAGTTCCATGCCGATTATTACAGTAACGGTCTGGGTGTATGTCCGTCTAGCATTTTCACTGAGTGTGGAATATCTGCAGATCCCCTGGTCACTTTCAGCTGTACAATTCTCTCCACACTGAAATTATATTTTCACTTCAATCCATTAGTTCCCTGCTCCCAAAGAGCGTTGGTCTATCTTTTCAAGCTTCAGCTCACCACCCAAGCGGCATTAGCCAATCGATCTGCACATTTTTTTTTTTTTGGGCTTGGACCTGGGACCTACAGCACTTGAGGCGGACACCATGCCTCTAGACCACAAGTCCCCAGCCAACATTAAAAGGATTGCACAGGATAAAGCGGAAAACAGGAATCGATTCAAGCCTTTGATGACGCATAAATGACACAACCGAATTGAAAATGACGATGATCTTTGCATAGATCAGATGTAAATATCGTCCCTAGCACAATGCATGTTGCATGCTAATGTCGTATTTTCTAGCTGATTCTTCTCAAAGGATTGGATCACAGTTGATTCCCCGCCTTCTTTAATATGCATCGTCTCTCTCGAAGTATATTCGTCAGGCCATTCAAACATGTGTAGATTGTGCATAAGAAATCCATGGCTCTCTCTCATAAATGTGGTATTCTCATCTGCCCTGCTTGATGCAGTGTCTTGACCCTTGGCCCCTGTGCCAGCCATTACGGCATGTACCTTGTATTTGTGGCACAGTGGTAAGAGAGCTCACAGACTATTTCTCCATTCCATTCCACCTTCTGCAATCACTTTGAAATCAATAATGGAATCCAAAACAGGGCTTTATCTTGCCTCATTAACTTCACATTATGATTTCTCTTCGACGTTCTCGATTCCTCAATCCCTCTATTTCCTATTTTAGAACAATCCAGATGATTCGGTGTTCGTCTGCTCTCGGGATAGCGCTATATTCTCTGTCTTAGACTGTCTCATTACTACTTATTTCCTCAGTCCTCATGCATTCATCCCAGTTTTATGATCGGAATTCTCGTTGCCTCTGTTTCCGCTGTAAAGCTAATGCACCAGGCAATAAAAAGAAACATAACCCCAAGCTTCGACTTGGCTCTTGGAACGCCAGGACCATGTGTCCAGGGTTTTTCAGTGACTTAGAAAACATTAAGGACGTGAGAAAAACGGCTATCATTGATGCCGAACTCAAGAAACCTGTCATAGATATTTCTGGCTTACAGGAAACCCGTCTGCCAAAGGATGGGTCTATTAGAGAAAATAATTATACATTTTTCTGGAAAGGCAGAGGCCAGGAAGAAATCAGAATGTATGGAGTGGAATTTGCATTAAAGAATTAACTGTTAGGATCAGTTGAGAGTCCAACTGAAGGAAGTGACAAAATATTATCCCTACGATTGTCTACCTTAAGCGGTTTTATTACCCTTGTTATTGCATATGCACCCACTCTAACGTCAACAGAGAATGCAAAGGATTCTTTTTATAAGGAACTAGATAACGCAGTGAAATCAATTTCTAAATCTGAAAGCATATATTTACTTGGTGATTTTAATGCTCGCCTAGGGTCAGACTTAAACTCATGGTCATTTTGTCTTGGAAAATATTATGTTGGCCACATGAATGAAAATGGGCAGAGACTACTGGAATTCTGCACTAAAAGTGACATATGCGTAACAATCTAATCTACAAAACCAAAGACCGCCACAAGATGTCATGGAAACATTCAAGATCTGGCCACTGGCACCAGCTGGACCTGATTCTCACAAGGAGGCAGCATTTGAACTGTGTATCACTAACTCGCAGCTACCACAGTGCTGACTGTGATACTGACCATTCCCCAGTTGCTGCAAGAGTTTTAATGAAACAAAAAAGAATTTTCACTTCAAAGAACATATATACACCTAGGTTAAATATTTCCAAAACTAAAACCCTGAAAAGTGTTTTGAGTTTCAACAATAGCTTGAAGTTGCTTTCACTGATATCCAGGATAACACTACAGCAAGCCTAAAATGGAATGAAATTAGGGAGACTGTTTATAAAACAGCTGTATCAGTCTATGGGATTAGAGAAAAAAGAAGTAAGGACTGGTTTGAAGCAAATAGCCAGACACTCCTCAATTTAATTGTAGGAAGGACTGGTTTGAAGCAAATATCCAGACACTTTAACCTTTAATTGACAGCACAAAGGTAATACTCCTCAGAAGCAGTGAAAGAACAACAAGGAACACTCTCACTGAATTAAGAGCAGCTAGAAATCATTTGCAAAACGTAGCTAGAATTGTACAGATAGAATTACAAAGGTCAGATTTTTAAGAGCATGCATCTTTCCCATTGCAACATACGCCTGTGAGACCTGGACACTTACTAAACAAGCGGAACAGCGCATAAATGCATTTGAATATAAATGTTACAGACAGGTTCTAAGAATATCTTGGGTAAAGAAAAGAACAAATGCATCCATACTTCAAGAGCTGAATATTGAAGAGGGTTGGCTAGTAAAGACAATAAAACAAAGAAAATTGAAATATTTTGGTCACTTGAAACGTCATGTAAGTCTAGAGAGAACAATAATGGAGGGGTATATGCCTGGGAAGAGAGGAAGAGGAAGGCCAAGGAGAAGATGGGTGCAGGATGTGGCAGATGATCTCCAGATGGGTGTATCAGACGCAGGACATCTTGCTCAGGATAGGAAGGTTTTCCGGAGGGTTGTTATGGCAGCGAGGTTCCGCGAGGGACATGCTACTGAATGAATGAATGAGCTAGGTAGTGTGCCAACAAACCCTGGATCCATCTATGTGAAAGCATTGAAAATGCTAGCAGTGGTAGTAATGTTAGAGACGTATATGAGGGGAGAAGGCCATCAGTCCTATTGTTAAAAACAGAATTTGAATTGGGAGATTTTTAATGACAAGAAGAAGTAGCTAAATAGACGGGTGGAACATTTTCTATATCTTTACTCAGTTGATACTAAAGTAGCAGATGGTGATACTAATGCCATGGAGACGCTACCAACTCTTGACTATCTGGACACATTTCCAACAGTTGTAGATGTTGGGAATGCTATTGATGAATTAGCTTCAGGGAAAGCCCCAAGCAGTGATGGAATTCCTATTGAAATCATTAGGACGTTGGAAAGACATTCTAACACCACACATCCATCAGCTAATAACACTCTGCTGGCAAGAGGGAGAGGTTCTGCAAGATTTCGAAGATGCAAACATCATAACTATGTACAAGAACAAGGGAGATCGGAGTGACTGCAATAACTACAGGCAAATAGCACTGCTGTGTACTGTTGGAAAACTGCTTATGAGAATTTTTCTGCAAAGACTTCAGATCCTGGGGGATCGCGTTCACCGAGAGTCCCAGTGTGGCTTTCCTGGAAACCGATCTACCACTGATATGATATTTTCATTACAACAGTTGCAGGAAAAATGCCGCGATCAAAATCAACCAATGTATGTTGCTTTTATTGATCTTACCAAGGCATTTGATTTTGATTAGTTCAAAATGTCTGTTCAACTCACTGAAGAAGATTGGGTGTCCACCTACTCTACCGAGCATTATTGAGTCGTTCCACGCAGATATGAAAGGTACAATAAACTTTTATGGTGTGACATCAGAGTTTTTAATCAAAAATGGAGTAAAGCAGGGATGTGTACGTGCTCCTGCCCTCTTTGGAAAATAATTTTCACTTCTTTTGACACATGCCTTTCGAAATCAGGAGGGTGGTATTTTCATTTATTCCCGATCAGATGGCAGCCTTTACAATGCTCGCAGGCTGAAGGCCAAAACCAGGATAAGAAAGGTACTTATCAGAGAGATGCTGTCTGCAGATGATGCCGCAATAACCACCCACTCAGAGGAGGAGCTGCAATGTTTTCTTTCTGCCTTTGCTGATGCGTGCTGTGAATTTAGACTAACAGTCAGCAAAAAGAAGACAAAGGTTATGGTGCAAGGTGTCAATGACAGACCTACAGTCTACACTGACGGTGAAGAGCTTGAGACAGTAGACCATTTTACCTATTTGGGTTCCGCAGTGAATAGTAAACTATCGCTGGACCAAGAAATCAACATCAGGATACGTAAGACAGAACAACAATGAGCAGATTGACAAAGAGAGTTTGGGAGAACAGAAAGCTCACAATTAAAACAAAATCTTTTGTCTATCAGGCTTGTGTTCTCAGCACTCTGCTTTATGGCAGTGACACTTGGTCAACCAATTTGCACCAGGGGAGACGGCTTAATAGCTTTCACATGCGATGCCTAAGGGGCATACTTGGCATTAAGTGGCAGGACAATATCACAAACACTGAGGTACTGGAAAGAGCATGTACTTTAACTGACTTTCCATGCTCAGTCTACGAAGGCTCAGGTGGCTGGGTCACACCTGGAGAATGGAGGATGGCAGAGTCCCTAAGGATATCCTTTATGGTGAATAAAAGACAGGAAGAAAATCTCTAGGCCGACCTCTACTATGTTATAAAGATGTGTGCAAGCGATACATGAATGATAAATGCCAAAAAATGCCATTGACCGTTTTGTGTGGAAAGGGCATATCAGGAAGGGAATAAGACTGAAGGAAGAAATAATTGCAGAAAGGATGAGAGCTGAGCGTCTGAAAAGAAACGGATTCAACACAAATGTTGACAAAAATGGTCATGAAATCCCATGCTATCACTGGGGAGGACATTTTTTGGGACACGAGCGGGTCTTGCTAGTCACACTCGCCATCGCCATGGGCTGTGAGTCTCATGCCTCCTCATAGCGCATTATAACACAATCATCTAGAAAGACGGAGAGGTGCCAAGGGTTACCAAATATTTACAGACATTGCAGATGGTATTACGGTCTAAGGAGAACGGCGCTGCTAGGCGCATCAGGGTATCATCTGTCTGGTGCTCAGAAGGCGATACGGATATAAAATCAGACAGGTGGTGCTGCTTTCGGAATTGGAACTGTTCGCTTAGTCTTGGGGATGGAGTGCACCAAGTGCTGTGATGTCGATTCTTTATTCAATATTTAACATAATTTCCAGAATGTTCTTATTTATTTTACTTTTCGCCTATATTGCTGTTTAGATTCAAATTCAGCTGGTCTCCTCTGAGAAGAAACATTTCGAATGCACGTGAAATAATATTATTCTTCAAATATCTTGCATTTAATCTGGAAGATTTTGTTTGACACAAGGAGTCTTCATTCATTCACCATCGCCAAAGGTTGTGAAGCCGTCTCCCTTGTCAATTTCCTCCGTTGGGCTTTATAGTTGAGACTTG